>OY757022.1:117977759-118147456 GCA_963580285.1 Lucinisca nassula | reverse complement strand
AACAAGCTGCGTTTCGCAAGACCTTTGACTCCGGAAACCATGTTGACAGTCAGCAAGAATGCTCTCAAAGGCTAAGTGCTTGTTGATGTTGCTTACTAATATATGCTCCAGGGTTTTGCAACAGATGCATGTTAGCGACACTGGTCTATAATTTGCTGCATCATATTTTTCCCCTTTTCTATAGACCGGGGTTACATTTGCTTGTCGCCAGTCATCTGGTACAGTGCCCTGGGCAAGTGATTGATTGAAGATAAAGGCCAACACAGGAGATATTTCAGCACTACATTCCTTAAGTACCCTGGCATTCAGGTCATCGGGCCCAGATGCCTTATGTATCTTGAGCTTACCTAACAGTTTAGCGACCCCATTGGGGTCAACTGTTATGTCCCCCATAGAGGGGAACGGACTTGCACCTTTAGATGGTAGCTCACCATCAGTTTCACGCGTAAATGCTGATTGAAACTGTTTATTGCAAATATTAGCCTCATCGCGCGCATCTGTTTTTAGAATTCCATAGAACTGGCGATAAGACAAGCAGCCAAAATAATGACAAAAGAGGATGATACAAACATTAAACAGAGTTGGGACAGATTTGTAGAGTCAGAAGATGTGGAGCGGAGAATCTCACCGTATGGAAAGATGAATGTACAGGTAGCAGACATGATATCTAATACTGGAATAGCCTTACACTGTTTGGAGAAGGAAGCCACATTCTCAGAATCACTGCGACCAAGCAAGCGAAAACCTGATTACTGGCAGAATTTGGGGTCATCCAAAAACAGATCGAAGGCACAAGAGACCATGTCGAGAGAAATAATAGGGAACATCATTGAGCACTGCGATGATAAAACAGCTGTTGCATTTACTGATGGCTCTTGCTTGGGAAACCCTGGTCCATGTGGGGCAGGGGCCTGTATATTTCTTCCAGGACGACCAGATCCAATACTACTGAAACACCCAGTGACCTCATGTGGATCAGGGGCTGACAAATCCATTGCCCGGCCGCCCGGGACAAGTCCGAAATCGCGTCGGGCAAGTGCACTTTGACCTTTCGACGCCCGGTCGGGCAAGTACACAAAAATCGTCTACAACTGTCAGTCTTTTGAGTCCTTAAATACGGTAAAACTAGACCCGTAAGTAAATCACAATCATATCCGCTTTGTCGGCAATTCAGAGACAAAACCATCTATGTTTTTATAACGGTTCACTTATGACACTATTGTTAATCCCGGTCGTATAATTACCAATTAAACAAGATTGCCCGGCGGTGCGTGTCTTTCATTTCTGGTGTAGTGTGTACCACCAGCGCTATCGATAAGCGTGACGAGGTGTGAAAATAAGATTAAGTTATGTCTTTAATTTGCGTTTATCCCTGCCATAAAATTTAATCCACAATCAATGTGAAAATGATTTAATAGCTCCTAAGACGATTTGCTACATCTTACGGTAGTAAAAATGGACTATTCTACTATCTCGTGAATGGTTATGTTTTGGCGCCAATAGCAGACTCTGGCGGGAAAAGTCAAATTTTTTAATGTTGGTAACCGCGGATTGGTCACGCCTCTCCACAACCGTTTAGCTGGCGAGAAAATATTTTTTTTTCCGGTTCCAAACATTTTTTTTAGTGAAAGAGATACGCCCCATTAAAATAAAACCATGACGTTAAACACGTGTAGGGTTGCTGGGGTCGGATGACGTCATTTACCGATCGCGTGCAGAAAAATGGGAGTGGTGGTTTATGGGCGACGATTTGGATGGCGGAAATGATGATCGCATTGAACTTGCTTGTAGGGCGGGTGTGAAAGTTTGGGTTCGTTTTGGATCGAGGGGGTCCTCGTCTTGAAGTTCAAGCTAAATAAATTGCATTCTTTTAAACTTTTATCTCGCTACCCTGACACTTCTGATCTTTTGAGTAGATCTATATCGGCTGCAGCTCTTGTTCATCATGCGTGTCAAGCTAAATGAGTTTATATAACTGTATCTTAAATTGCTAATCGGTAAAGGTATTATGTCAATTAACTGGAAAAAGTACCGTTATTGACTGTGACAACAACAGTATTTTCTACCGTATTACCGCACACAGGAAAATAAATAGAAGTGGATGCAATGATCAGGAATCGATACAATTAACCCTGAGCTCCCATCAGAGACACCAAAGTGAAAGAAACACAAACATGAATTAACTAGATCGTAATGGAAAGTGGTTGTGCTTGAAACTTGACAGAAACCTTGGATTATATTTATAAATGTCGGGCGTCATCATCGCCCCCCCCCCCCCCCCCCCCGCATCCAAATCCACTCTGAGTTCCAAAATCCTGGGCAAGTAGGATTTTGAGCTGGGCAAGTGCAAAAATATTTTACTTGCCCGGTGGGCAAGTGGAAAATTTTTGGATTTGTCAGGCCCTGGTGGATCTATACTTTTGAGGGAACTGATAGCCATAAAAATGACAGTCACACATATACAAAACAAAATTACAAAAACCGAACTAAATCTTACAGAGAAACTACACATATTTTCAGACAGTCAATGCGCAATAGGACACTTGATTTTAGGATGGGAAGCAGAATCACATAAAGCTACTATAAGGGAAGTTAAAACAGACATAAAGAATTTAGAACAGACTGGAGTTGATATTGAGATATCCTGGACACCAGGTCACTCTGATATCAAGGGTAATGAATATGCCGACCAGCTAGCAAAGGAAGCAGCAGAGGAAGCGAGAGAAATGAAGGATTTACCACCCATTCTTACAATGGGTGATGTTAAGTTATCAGCAAGAAAGTCAGGTAAAAAGAAATGGCAAGAAATGTGGGAGAAATCAGAAAGGGGCAGAAATCTATTTGGCTACAGACCGAATGTAGGATACAAGATAAAGCATAACTTTGAATCAAGAAAAGGAGAATGTTTGATTTCACAACTGCGAACCGGCTATGTCAGTCTAAATGAATACCAGAACAAAACTAGTGTCACCCCAAGCAATAAATGTCAATGTGGTGAAATTGAAACTGTCCAGCACTACCTACTAGAATGTGAACTTTATGAAAGCGAGCGAGAACAGATGAGACAGAAACTGTTTGAAACATGTGGCATTGTTCACTTAGACATGAATCTCTTACTGGAATACCAGAGAGGATATATGGGTTTTTGGCCGAATACCGACAATTCCATTTTCCCTTAGCGAAGTGATCCCAAACGCATCCTTTTTCAGGGACTTTACGAATGACCAAAACTTTTTAACTTTACCATTCTTTTGGGGACTATCGGGATCTATATTGTCATCTTCAAAGGTAAAGATGCTGGAAACATGCTTCCAATATGCATCTCTTATAACCTTTTGCACATGTGCTCTGAACCGTTTGTAATGGTTCTTAACGTCAGGGCAGCTAGACTTGCGAGCACGAAAATACATTCTATTCCGTCTTCTGATGAGATGCTTGATCGTGTTATCGATCCATGGTGCCCTATATTTTGTTTTGGTCATTTTAGTTGGTATAAACCTTTCCATTGTCCATTCCACACAAACAAGACCGAGAAACACTAAATAGCATATTTTTAGAGTATTTAAATGGGACAAATAGATTTGGGGTTAAGGGGAATGAATCAGTAGCACGCGCATAGTTTATCGTACAAGTACTTGTGAGCCTATACTAAGAAGAATTTTAATTACTGGGAGGAAGATACCTGAGGGTCACTTTGGCCTAATGGCTGTATAACAACAACAACAACATAAGCCATTTTTTTTTTTTTTTTTTTTTTTTTTTTTTGGTTTGGGTTTTACGGCCCTTTCAAGATTATTTCACTCATATCGAGCCGATCGTTAATCATAGGTGGGCGAAAACCGGAGTACCCGGAGAAAAACCACCTGACCTTCCGTTGCAGAACTTGGCGTCTCACACGTGACCCGAGCGAGGCTCGAACCCACGGCGGTGAGAGACCTAATGACTAAGAGTCAGCGCTCTTAACCATTAGGCCACGGAGGCCCGTCACAACATAAGCCATAAGGCTTAAAGGATTTCAAGATAATGGAAAAAGTCAGGTCAAATGTCTGTTGTTGTTGTTGTATATCTAATCACGGCACTATTTGTTGCCAATCATCTCTAGGTGCTCTCTTGAAAATGTCGGTTGTTGCAGTATGGCTGAAAAAAAGGGTCGCGAAAACTCATTACAAATAAACATAGAGATTGTAATCATATCTCTTTGAAACCTGAGTAATTAAGGAACATCCTCAGGCTCACTTCATAGAAAGATCATTTTCATTTTGTGACATAGGCCTACCGATAGTACCTTTTCACAAACTCTTCTTTTTCGTTGTTCGAACTTGGAGCGTGAATTCTGATTGGACAAACAACGAGAACCGGTCTCACTATAAAGCGACAAGAAGCGTCAAGAAGCGACAAGAAGCGTCAAGAAGCGACAAGAACATTTTTTAAAAAAAAAATAATATACATCTAAGGCAGATTTGATCTTTTATAACATTTTCAATGCTTCCTGGTATATTTTTGTCAACACAAGTTCATTAGATGCCCTTAGTTTGCTGCGGACAACTGTGCAATCCCGACTCTGAAAAGCTTAGACAAATATTGAGCGACAAGAAAGCGTCAAGAACATATTTTAACATTTGTATTCAATCTTTCTGGTAATAAGATGAGACCAGACATTGGCAAACTTAAATTTGTAATTTTGTGTCCATACAAGCTGCTTTAAAAGCCCATAAATGCTTATCAGATCCATAATATGGACCTGTCGTCTAGCTTTATCGACTGATGAAAAAGCGTCAAGAAGGGATTTTAACTTTTGTTTCGCTAGATACTAGCCTACATGTGATAAATTTCATAAGATATTCAAAAATATACAAAAGCATTAATATAGAGAGAAACAGATTTACGAATAATTCTGTTTTTTTTTTTTTTTTTTTGTTTTTTTTTTTTTAAGGCTTTATTATGCAAAAACGGTGCCGGTCAAGTATCTGGAAACAAGAAAGCGGCAAGAAAAAAAATGACGATTTCCACAGGTATTTTTTTCTGGATTTCTGACATATGCAAAGATCCACATATCATTATGGGTTCAATTTGCTCATATATAATACTTCTCGGGAAAATAAAATCCACTTCGGACCCTTATAGTTAAAGGAAAAGTTCCACCTTCTGTCGGTTGTTCGCTTACCAGGAAAAAGCGACAAGAAAATATATCACACCCAAATTGTTAATTACTTTCACTCAGTTTGAGTAATTTAAGTTGAATTACTCAATGGCTTGCGGGCTATGAAACTGATAAAATCAATAAGCGTGTATTCCTTCATAGCATCGCCAATTTCTTTCTTTCCCTTCCTTTATTTTCATTTTCTTTATTTCTTTCTTTCGTTCTTTCTTTCCTCTCTTTTTCTCTTTCTTATATAGTAACAAATAAGTGCACTTATTTGAGATATTTCATTTTTTTTCCTAAAAAAGATTTGTTGAGGGTTTTGTTTGTTTGTTTGATTTTAGGTTTAACGTACCCGTCAATACTGTATAGGTCATTTTGGAGACGTTGCTTCCAATTTTGTGGGATTTTTACCCGATATTGAGATGAAATGACATCTCAAGCCCTGTCGCCCAATGAAATCAATATGGTTTATAAGCATTGACGGATCGACTCGCACCACTTTGCCTGGGCAGGCTTAGCTCTGCCTGAAAGCATCATGCAGCCCATTTATGTCTTCAAGCCCCAATGGGCGGGAGCCGGATTTGTTGGGGTTACGTATTAGAATCCTGTGGGAGTAAGCTGTAATGAGACCCACTACATGTTTTCTATCTTTTTCAATGTGGATACCCGTTAGAATCCTTGGTATAACTATTATGACTACCCACGAGATTTTTCTTTATTTTGTTCTTATTTCTTTCTTTTTCTATCCTACAAGGGAACCAGATAAGAATAACAGCAGTTATCGGTGATTTTCCGGATTAAAAAAATGTTATGGGTACTTGTAAGACTCCTTAACAAACATACTTGTCCTCAAACTCAGCAGCAATAAAACACGCCTATATAATTTTGACACCCTTAAACCCTACTTTTATATTGTAAAAGGCATTGGTTGTGGGTACATGTTAGAACCGCCTCGCCCCGCCTCGGCGAGGCGGTTCTAACGTGTGCCCACAATCTATGTTATAAGTTATAAGAAAAAAAAAACGCATTTTTCGTTAGAAAATGATTCATTTTTTAGGGTAAATTTTCCTTTATGTTTAGATAGACGTGTGTTCGTTCGTAATGTGTATAATTATTCTATCACGTTTTTATCCGTAAAATAGTGGGCTTTTAATGTTAAAACGATTTCCTTGTCGCTTTTCTCTATCGTAGATCTCTATACGAATATAAATTTTCTATGCAGATAGAAAACGGGTTATTAAGTCACACTATACTTCGCCATGAGTGGATACTAGAATAATGATGATGTTAAACTTTAATGGCGATTATCAAGAAACAAGTAAAAGTATGCTTATGCAATCTACATAGGTAGATATTATGAAGAAAAAAAAACATTTATCGTTGTTAAAATGAAAATAAAATATTTACTTTCATCAAGAACAAAGCGTATATATACGTTTTGCATGACATTACCAAAGTTACATATTAATTTGATAGGATAGGATTGTTCCCCTTGAATGTCGATAATTTATTTATTTTTTTTTCCAATTATTTTTGGTTATCAGCTTGGGGATGTTTAAGTGATGGCGTGTGTCATTAATTGAAGCGCTGGTTAATTACTGTCACTCAATTTTGAGCTATTCTAGTTGAATAACTCAATGGCTTGCGGGCTGTGACTAGCGTTAATTGCGATCGACTGAACAGATCAGTAACATAACATCGCTCAACTTTCTTTCTTACTTTCTTTCTTTCTTTCAGCAGCCTCATTGAGCCGGTTATAACTAGTGCCCACAATCTTGTATTTAAAGAGAGGGCAACGTCATTACGTTTTTTCGACATTGATACGACGTTGAAAACACATCATGTGCCAACTTTTTCTTTCTACATAGTCTTTCTTTCAGCAGCCTCATAGAGTCGCATATAACGAGTACCCACAACCTTGTATTGGAAGAGAGAGAGAGAGAGACGTCATGACGTTGTTTCGACGTTGATACGACGTTGCAAACACGTCATGTGCCAACTCTTCTTTTCTTTCTTTCTTTCTTTCTTTCTTTCAACAGCTTCATTGATGCGGTTATAACGAGTACCCACAACCTTGTATTGGAAAAGAAAGAGAGAGAGAGACGTCATGACGTTGTTGAGAGAGAGAGAGAGAGAGAGAGAGAGAGAGAGAGAGAGAGAGACGTCGTGACGTTGTGCAAAATTTTCTTGTCGCTTTTTGTCAGTACTCGCCTCGTCCCGTTATTTTTTCTTGTCGCTTTTTCATGTCACATCACATAAACCACGTCAACGAGTCCGGGTAATGGATATTCATGAATCCAACTTATTTTTTTTTTCTCCCCAGAACTATAGTTTGTGGGTCCTCATTAGTACAGTCTCGCGGAGACCGTTCACACGAGCACAAACACTCTATCTTATCCATCTTTAATTTTTGGACGCCCCGCAAAATTTTCTTGTCGCTTTTTCAGTACTCGCCTCGTTAAGTTATTTCTTCTTGTCGCTTTTTTCAGTACTCATCTCGTCCCGTTATATCTTCTTGTCGTTTTTATATGTTATTTTATATAAACCACATCACAAGTCCGCGTAATGGATATTCATTAATCCAACTTATTTTTTTTCTCCCCAGAACTATAGTTTGTGGTACTCATTAGCACAGTCTCACGGGGACCGTTCAAACGAGCACACTTAATCTTTAATTTTTGGTCGCCCCACAAAATTTTCTTGTCGCTTTTTTCAGTACTCGCCTCGTCCCGTTATTTTTTCTTGTCGCTTTTTCGTGTCACTTACCATAAACCACGACAACAAGTCCGTGTAATAGATATTCATTAATCCAACTTTTTATTTTCTCCCCAGAACTATAGTTTGTGGGTATTCATTAGCACAGTCTCGCGGGGACCGTTCAAACGAACACACACACTCTACCATCTTTAATTTTCGCTCGCCCCGCAAAATTTTCTTGTCGCTTTTTTCAGAACTCGCCATGTCCCTTTATTTCTTCTTGTCGCTATCTCATGTCCCTTTACATAAACCACGTCAACAAGTCCATGTAATGGATACACATAAAATCCAACATTTTTTTTTCTCTTTCTCCATAGAACCATAGTTTGTGGGCACTCATAAGAACCGCATCACGGAGGCCGTTCTAACGAGGACCGACAATCTATCGTATTCATGTTTAATTTTGGTTACTATGCAAAATTTTCTTGTCGCTTTTCTTGCCGTTATTTCTTCTTGTCGCTTTCTCATGTCCCTTTACATAAACCACGTCAACAAGTCCATGTAATGGATACACATAAAATCCAACATTTTTTTCTTTCTCCATAGAACCATAGTTTGTGGGCACTCATAAGAACCGCATCACGGAGGCCATTCTAACGAGGATCGACAATCTATCGTATTCATGTTTAATTTTGGTTACTATGCAAAATTTTCTTGTCGCTTTTTTCAGTACTCACAACCCATTATTTCTTCTTGTCGCTTTTTCAGCTGATGGGGTTATTGGTCGGTTTGACTATTTTCTTACCGACTGATTGTCTTTTTCGTATTCTTCTGCCTGAAAGGCAAAATTAAATTTATTCCTGTAGGTTCTTCTTTGTGTAGCCCCGTAAGTTCTTGCCGCCTTTTGAGGACTCATATAACCCCGTTGAATTTTCTTGTCGCCTTTTTAGCTCCCGTGTTTCAGCTCTTGACGTTATTGTGCGTTTTTTTTTTTTTTCATTTTTTTTCTTACCAGCTGATTATCTACATTGCGATTTAATGCCTGAAATGGATATATGATTTTGATGGTTCTTCATCTCTCTGGATGTTTTTCTCCATTTGGGAACTGATAGAACGATAGCTTTTTATCCAGTTGTAAATGATGATTTGTACAACCACCTGCACTACAGATTTTTGGCATGTTTTATCAAAATTGTAAGAAATATGCTAGTGACTTTGATTTTATTTACACTATTTGCTTATTCAAAATGGCGTTTGTTTTCACCTGCGTGCTCGTTGCTATCACGTGACAAACGAAAGTGCCCGGATGACCGGCGAACCCTATAGGAGGTTTTAGGAATTCCGTTTATTCTTGCGCATGCGCAAAGCACTGGCCGTCAATTGAAACGGCCATCGCTATTCAAATGTATTGGCGGAACTTAAAATGCTAACAATATTCAGACATTTTGAAAGAAATATACCCGTTTACATTAAAAAAATGCATCGGGAAGGAGGAATGATATTTGACTTTTATTACTGAAGTTCATTTATCCTGGATTCGTTTTTAATTGTTGAAAATCGCATCGTTTATGATGTTATTTCAGAGATATGTTGACCCCAATCGAGATCGTCAGTGATGGTGATACCAAGATATTTGACGGAATGAACTTGCTCCAAGGTTTGCTGGTGTAGTGTGTAATCATGCTTAATTTGCTTGTCCTGAAGGTGTCGTGAATGGCATTTGGCTACATTGAACTTTATCTGCCAATCTGCTTCCCATTGTGCAAGTCGATCCAGGTCATCTTGTAAAATGCGACAGTCAGAAGAAGAATATATGTCCCTATACAGGACACAATCATCAGCAAACAAACGGACAAATGACCTGATGTCATCAGGGAGATCATTGATGAATATCAAAACGAGGACCGGTCCAAGGACCGAACCTTGTGGGACACCAGATAGAACAGGGACTGGATCAGACGCTTGGCCGTCAAGTACAACTTGTTGAGAGCGCCCGGAGAGCCATGAGCTAATCCAATTATGTGTGGATCCTATTATCCCATAGTAGTCCAATTTGTACAATAGCCTTATCTATCTATCTATCTATCTATCTATCTATCTATCTATCTATCTATCTATCTATCTATCTATCTATCTATCTATCTACGTTAAATTTGAGTGATATGACTGAAGATACTGAATAAATTGGTTGTGAATGAGATAGACGACAGACAAACAACCAAACAGACAGATGGGCAGGCAGACGATTTGACGGACAAACAAACGGACGGACATTTAGACAGACAAATAAACATACTGACAGCCGAAAAAAACTAATTAGTGGATTGAAGGACGGGCCGTCGAGTCAACGTTGGTTCGACGTCATACCGTCGATACCCACTCCAACTGACTTCAGTGTCATACGACCGTTGAGGTGTGAGAGAGAGAAAGAGGTTTGACTGACAGTAGACAGACAGACCGACTGACTGAATGACTAACAGACGAACGAACGGACAGTTAGACAGACAAATAAACATACTGACAGTCGAAAAAAGCTAATGAGTGGACTGACAGACGGGCGTCGAGACAACGTTGGCTCGACGTCATGCCGTCGACACCCACTCCAACTAACTTCAATGCAATGTGACCGTGGGATGAGAGTGGTTTGACTGATTGATCCCTGTATCTAAGAAGACATTGTAGAGCTAAGCTTATAAGCCATTAACCTTTTTTGCACCAAATGAAATCTTCCTCCTTATATATATCAAGAGTCCATTTCAAAATTTAGGGGTGTCAGGTTGTGTTTTCTTCAAAATTTATCAAAGGCCACGTTCTGCGGCGTCTGATCCGGGCCTGCACTGTTTGCCATTTACCCCTTTTGGGGTTCCCGGTACCAAATGGGTAAATGTAAGGGCTGGGCAGGTTGAACAAATCTACCAGATTTTACTGTAAAATCTTGCACTTGCGAAGGAGTGTTTCATTCTCATGCACTGAAAGGGTGTTCTACGTTTATTTTGAATTTAATGGTCCAGTCCCACTGGGTCTTAATGGGTCAGAGCACTGGACAAATGACATCTTATTAAGCAACGCCATATTATCGCCAAGGCAACGTTCTGACGTTTCATCGACGTTGCAAGGTCAATTTGATGTTGGTTTGATGTAGACACAACGTTGTTGACACGTTACATGTCGGTTGACATGGAGTTATTTAACGACAAACTGTAATTGCTGGTACGCTAAGAGAGAGACAGAGCAACATGTAGGCCATTGCACACTCATAGAGAAAGAGACAGAGAGAGAACCCTGTTGGGTCGTATGTGCAATATACCTTTAAGAGCAGCAGTTATCTAAAAGAATAACACTTGGGATTTGCCGTCATGAAAAACACGCCTATGCGATTTTGGTGTATGAATGTCATTCGACGTGTCACCAGCAGCAATTCTGATTCTGGCCCCCTCAAACCCGAGTTTTATACAGAAAAAAACTGGGGTTTAAAGGGGTATTTTTTTTTCTTATTTCTGCTCAAAAACATAGATTACGGGTACTCGATAGAACCGTTTAGGCGGTTCTATCGAGTCCCCGCAATCTATGTTTTGAGCAGAAATAAGAAAAAATATCACAATTTTTCATCTTAAAATTTCCATGTTTTAGCCGAAAAATTGATTATGTATTTGTATAGGCATGATTTCGTAATGCGGAATTTCACACCTGGCAGCATTTCAGTGTTTCTCCCGTTATTCGCCAAAAGTTTAAAAGAATTTCACTGTTTTACGCTGTAATCAACACTTTATCTGTCCCACTGCCTTGAAGCAATACGACAGTTGACGGCCAGGGCTTTTCCCGTTCTATTTTAGAACCGGAAGTTCGTCACGAAAAAAGCTCCTATAGTGATTTAGCAACAAATGACTCCTCCGCCAGAATTGATTGACATGTATTCAAGACAGGTAATCAACCAACCACAGCGATGAAACAACGGTGAGGACTCACCAGCAAGAAACTATTGAAATGCTGGAGCAAAAGAAAACCAACAGTTAGACTCCGATGGGCCCGACCAGAGCTAGAGCATCAGGCACCAACCAACATTACCTTGAATTAGATCTCTCTAATTCTCAATAAACCTTTACACTGGAACCGTCATAGAATCTGAGGCCTGACCCACCGGCGTGCAATTAAAGAGGGAAGCAAATTTGTCAACCGTGATTGGGTTAACTACCATGCCACAGATCCAGTTTTTAGCTCACCAGAGCCGAAGACTCCGGGGGAGCTTTTAGGTTAGGTAGTTGTCCTTCGTAGTATGTCGTCTGTCGCATGTCGTCGTCTGGCGTCAACACATTTAAACGACATCTCCTCTGAAACCAATGGGCCGATTGGGCGCAAATTTCATCCGTAGCATCCATGGACCTGGGGATTGAAAGTTTGTGTGTGTTTTTTTTTTAAATGAAAATCAGCTTTATAGTTTGGTTACTATGAAAACTTAGAGTTTCCATTGACTTATCATGGGGAAAATTGACAAAATGGCTTTGGCCGAAACTAGCTAGTCTGGTCCAGAAAACATGTACACTTCATATTTTTCACTTCTGTGGTGTATTCCTTGCTTCCAAAGGATAACCCTTTTATAGAACATATTTAACTCCAGTCCAGCTGGTGTGTGGGAATGTGTGGCGGCGGTAAAACGTCTCCCTGCCCTACATCATAGTGTAGATTATATGTTCTTGTCCTTTGGGATCATTGATTCCATTGTGGAATTTTGAAAATATCTGAGGGTCACTGATGAGGCCTAATTGGCCGAAACTAGCTAGTCTGGCCCAGAAAACATGTACACTCCATATTTTTCACTTCTGTGGTGTATTCCTTGCTTCCAAAGGATAACCCTGTTATAGAACATATTTAACTTCACTACAGCTGGTGTGTGGTAATGTGTGGCGGCGGTAAAACGTCTCCCTGCCCTACATCATAGTGTAGAAATTGATTTTCCGTGAAGGTATTGACGAAATTGTGTTTTTGAACTTTCAATATGGCCGTCATTCTGTGCTAGAGGACAAGAAGAGCTATTCATTAGGACTAATTCCCATGGATTGTGATAAAGAGTGACAGATTAATAGACTGAGAACGGTAAATACAAAGTATCATTTGTTTTTCATCTTGAATTTTGCTTGCTTACCCCGGCAGCGGCGATAAAATTTCGGTGTCCGAACAGGCTCTATTGGCATCATTTGCAGGGATGAATGTCATAAAGTGCACCGTCCTTCGGATCGGGACGTTAACTGGAGCCCCCCCCCCCCCCCCCCCCCCCCACCTGTGCAGGGAGAACCATCCCCTGTGCAGGTTAAAGATCCCTACCGTAATTACATGATTACTGTGTAGGCTTTCATCCTGCAAAACCTTGAGTGTATGTAATATACACCCGCGGTAATGGTCAAATTTGACCGACGCAATATCAGAAGATAGATAGATAGATAGATAGATACGGAGAACAGTTTCCCATACTTGTATGTCATAAGAACTAAACAGCAGTAATGGAGTGTAACGAAGAAACTGCGGTGGTTGTCTGTAGAGAAGACAGTGTACTATCTGCTCAGAAATTTTTAGGTTCTATTAATCTAGCGGATGGCAGCTTGTCAACTATGGATCCTGATACTGTTACGGGCGAGCATACTGATGCCCAGCCTTATACAGATGACCAGTTTGAGGGCGTATTTTATCGCACTGCTACAGAGGAGACAGAGGTTACGTTGAATTTCACATCAACAGTATTCTTTAATATATTCAGGTCCAAAATGATCGCTGATTTTTCGGACAGTTATCAAATATAATGATCGGCAAACAGTGATGAGGTGTACGATGCATATCAAAAGTCTAAAGTGTGACTTAGTTGTGGACAGTACAACAGATATGGTAAGAGTGGGTGGCGTGGGGTGCCTTATCTGGAGAAGCTGGTTTTTCCCTACAGTAGCAAAGGCACTTTTCCGACAATATGTTCAAGAAGCAGATAGTCAGTTTTTGGACTCGCAAACCGAAACCGCGCCAATGGTACAGCGCAGGACCGACCTATCTACTCTAGCAGAAGATATGCTTAACATGCCAACATGCACTAGCACACCCATAATGCAAGATACAGGGCGTGAGCGATGGGATAAGTCGTCGAGACTTGATGGGCTGAATGTTTTGTCAATCATAGCGAGAGTACAGTCTATGAAATCCGTCGTTCGAGAGTTGAAGCAGTCCGTTATACTCACCCTTGAGAAGAAAATTGATGAAATGAAAACAAGCTTGGTGAAATCAATTGATGAAATGTACAAACAGAATTATGCAGAAGTTGTGAAGCGCCCGCCAAGGCCGGAAATTCATACCATGCAAGATATCGATGAGGGATATTGCAATATATCGACTGTCACGGACACATCGCAGACCCAAGCGAAGACAGTCTTTCAGCCAGACGATTCTACATTAAACCCCGTAGCAGAAAAGATCTCCACACAAGCCGTTCATCTGACTTCACAGGCGCCGTCTCTTCAAGATTCAGCCAGCCGGCAATCCGCCCATGCCCCTTCTTCTTGCCAGCCGGTGCCAGTGAGAATAACACAGAGAGCTGAAATGCACCAGGGAACCAATGTTGAGCAACGGAGGTGACAATTGCGGAAACCAGCTACCGAACAGAGAAACCGGACCGGTAAAACATTATTAATTGGAGACTCAGTTCTGCGAAATGTCAATCCTAGGGGACTAAAACCAGGCATCCAAAAACATTCAAAGGGAGGAGCCACCATCACTGACATAATGGAGGACATTGCGGTCTATGACCTGTCAGCTTTAAAAGAAGTTATTGTCTATGTTGGTGGGCATGATACATCAAATAAAGTTAGTGATAATGACTTCGGGGATACTTTTAATCAGTTCCTAAGACATGTAAAAACAGCAAACCAGCAATGCAGTGTATACATATGCAAAATGGCGCCTCGTGGCGATGCGGATGTGTCCAACATTAATAGATGTATTGACAGAATAGCAGATAGCTGGAGTCAGTGCGATGTTAACATCATCCAGAATACATACGAATACTTTTACGGGAAAATCGGGTTGCCGACTACACGTTATTTCAGAGATGACGGGATTCACTTGGGTACAGCTGGACTTAAGCGGTTGTTAGATGCCATCAATACGTCCGTAGAAATTGTAAGAGATTTTGCAACGTGTGTCTACGTCACTCAGAGAAATGGGCGAGCTGGTTATCCAGAGAGGACCGGTGGGAATAGAAAACAGACGGGCAGCAGCAACAACAACATCAACGGAAATAGTCAGCCGACAAACCCGATCGTGAATATACGGAATACAGCAAACGGATAGTACAGGAACAGTAGACCTGGGTTCCGCGGTCATAACAGGAATTCAAAGAGGAAATGTTATGAATGTTTAATGACAGGCCATATTGCGGCTGAATGTTGGAACTTGAACTCGGCCTAGGGATACGGCATCACTGCCAATTCAGTTTCAGGCGCGTATCTTTCCAACCGGTTTAATATATGAAGTGATGTATGCTATAATTGTAACTCTCGGGTATGCGCCTGTGAATTTTCAGAGACAGTGTTCCTTTCTGATGATCTGCAAAACAGTGATGAGACCGATAATATAGAACGTTCTGTATCAATTCTTAAATCATGCGTTGTAAAATCTAAATCCTGTGAGCCTAGTCAAATTCGCCAGTCAATTTCTAATTCAGTATTTCGTGAAAATAATTGTGCAAGTATAACTGGAAGAAACGAAGCACGTGCAGACAGTTGTATACAGAATCGTATGATGAGTGGTTCTACTAGCATACATAAAGGTGCCATCTCTTTTAATTTGCCTGAAAAGGGAATTAATTTTGAACACATAAATATACAGGGCATATGCGGACAAAATATCTCAACATTTTCTGAGCTAAAATTATTGCTTACATTACCTGAAAATAGTAACCTGCATATATTTGGTATTAGTGAAACCAAGTTAAAAGGCCATAAAACCACAAATGCGGTTTTAATTGATGGATTTCAAACTCCTTTTCGAAAGGATAATTGTGATAATGGCTGTGGGGGGTCTGCTAGTCTACGTTCGAAACGGAATCAAAGCAAAACGGAGAGATGATATTGAAAGTAATGGTATTGCCTGTATATGGATTGAAGTCACGCCCAATAAGGGCAAACCGTTTCTTTTGGGGAATACAGACCACCTGATTCGAAAATAGAATATAATGACCGATTTGAGGATTTTATTGATAATGTTATTAGCGAAGAGAAAGAAATAATACTGCTAGGTGATTTCAATAAAAAATTGTCTACTGCAAATCCTGATAGGGATTGGTATATTTTCATGTTGTCACTAGGCCTTAGTCAAATGGTAAATGAACCAACAAGAGTATCTCAAACAACTAGTTCATTGATTGATCATATTTATACAAATTTAGAAGAGAACATTAGCCATGTGACTGTAAACAAATTAGGAATTAGCGATCATTATGCTATTTTCGGAAACAGGAAGCTAAACTTCGCCTTGGGTAAACGTTCGCACCAAACAATCACTTACCGTTCTTTTAAAACTTTTGATGAGAATTTATTTATTCAAGACCTTCTGTCACTGCCTTGGGAAATCATTGAAACACTTGATAGCGTTGATGAAATGGTTGAAATTTGGAATTCCTTATTTTTGGAAGTTGTAAATAGACACGCACCACTAAGAACTCACAGAGTAAAAAACAAACGCCAACCAGATTGGATAACACCTGAAATTTTAGATCAAATCAAAGAAAGAAACAAATGTAAAATTAATGGTAATTTCGATCAATATAAACTTCTTAGAAATAAACTATTAACGCAGATAAACGCATCTAAACGAAAAACGTACCAAGATCAAAAAGAGAAGGTTAAAGATTATCCTAGAACAGTCTGGAAACTATTTAAAAATTCGGAGCTTCGGGAAAGGGACTTGGCAGAGAAAATATTCTTGGTGTCAATGATAATGATCGTTTTGTAACAAATGATAAAGAAATTGCTACTATCTTTAATCAGTATTTCGTTAATATAGCGACTAAATTAAAAGAACCCATTAAGGACTCTGATTTCAATGACTTAAAGGATTATGTGCACGAACATGTCAGCCCTGAGGCAAATTTTAACACCCCAAATATAAATATAAGTTTTGTACCAAATTTCTTGTTACACTTAGATGCAGTTAAGTCTACCGGACTGGATTTTGTTGGTCCCAAATTATTAAAAATTGCCCCGGAAGTCCTTTCACCTAGCATAGCTTTTATAATTAATTCAAGTATAAAGTCTGGTATTTTTCCAAGCATATGGAAGCAAGCAAGGGTCAGTCCAATTTTTAAGATAGGGCCTAGAGAAGAAGTGAATAACTATCGCCCTATATCCATTTTGCCAACACTTTCTAAGATAATTGAAAAAATGGGTAACAATAAAGTTGTTCTCCTTCTTAAATTCACATAATCTTTTTCATCAGAGGCAGAGTGGTTTTAGAGAAGGCCATTCAACAGAAACAGCCGTGCTTTTGATGATTAATACTTGGTTTAAAGCAATAAATGAAGGGAAGCTTGTAGGCTGTGCAATGGTAGACTTTCGCAAAGCGTTTGACATGGTAGATCATCAGATACTTCTAAAGAAAATGGGATTATATAAATGTAGTTACTTATTATCTTGGTTCCGATCATATTTGTCAAACAGAAAACAAGCTGTTTCAATAAATGGTATAATGTCAGAAAAACAAACTGTACCATGCGGTGTCCCACAAGGGTCAATCCTGGGTCCGTTGTTATTTTTATTATTTGTTAACGATATGCCCTGGACATTGAAGACAGCTGTTTCTGAAATAGATTTATATGCTGATGATACTACTATTTATGGCATTCAAGCAGACAAAACACTCCTTGAAAATAATCTTCAAAGAGCACTGCAGTTGCTGCAAAATTGGTGTAAGGAAAATGGAATGGTACTCAATACAGCTAAAACAAAAGTAATGTTTATAACCAGCAGACAAAAATAAACTATGATGACGTAGATTTGCAACTGAGTAGTAATGAAAAGGTATTAGGCATAAGTATAGACGAAAATTTCGTGTGTAATACACATTTTAATTATGTCTCAAAGAAGGTATCATCAAATTTATGGCTTCTGTCACAAATAAAAACTATCTACCTTTAGAGCATAAACTTTTATATTATAATGCATATATAAAAACACATTTTGACTATTGTAGCATCATCTGGGGTAGTACATCTAATAGCAATATAAATAAGATAAATAAACTACAGCGGAGAGCATGTAAAATTATACTAGGCAACACTTATACTAACTTATCAGATGCGCGAAGCCAACTTAAAATCCTTTCGTTTGATGAATCAGTATTTTTACAGAAGGCAAAAGTTATGTATAAAATAGCTAACAATATTGCGCCTGTCTACTTAACAGACTTATTTCAAATGAGGAATGTTAATGATACTTATTCTAATTTGCGGTCGGTTGTCAACCGAAACTTCTTAATACCAAAGCCAAACAATAATTTGTTTAAAAGCAGTCTGTCCTATTCGGGAGCACTTATTTGGAACTCCATTCCACTTGATATAAAGAACGCAGCCTCGATTAATTCGTTTGCGTCAAAATGTTTAGAGTGGATGAAAAGATAATTTCTACACCCCCACCGTCATATTGTCATAATCAATATTGTGTTTACATAAAGTTGTTTTGTTCAATTTTGTGTACCTTTACATAATGTAAATTATTTCTTAAAAATTTTGATTTAAGGCTGTTGCACTGGGTGTGGATGAGTGTTGTCTAGCTGTGGTTGAAATATCGATGGATGCGAGTGGATGTACTAACGTATATAAGTATACGCCGGTATCAGTATTTGTTGATTTCGGGGATAACTGTATATGGATTGTCATTTTGGGGAGGTGAATTGCGGGTTTTGCGGTTTCGCTTTACGGCGACGCGTAAGCGGAGCCGTTAAACGTAAATTTCGACCGTGGTGCCGAGGATTTGCCTCCCCAGGTGACGGTTTTCAATACAGTTATCCCCATTTTGATGCACTTTTACGGTTGTGCTTCTTTGTACAAAGCGGTAAGCGCTGTGAGCTGCGTAAAACAAAGCGTCGGCCAATAAAAAGCGTTACATCATGACGTCGGGTTCCTACATAATATCGCAGGACATACTGTTGATTTTTTTTGACACTATCCAATAATAAAAGGCCTCGTTAAATACGTAAGTTGATTAGAATTGAAGTTTAACGCCCCCACCCCCATTAACGTTGTAAAGATCATTTTGGCGACGTTGCTTCCAGTGTGTGGGATTCTTGCCCGAGGTTGAGATGAAATGACATCTCAGGCCCCGTTGCCCAATCAAACCAATAAGGTGTATGCATGAATAAACGGTCCTACTCGCACATCTTCGCCTGGGCAGGCTTAGAAACGCTGGGTGATTTGCTGGTGTCCATGAGCAGTCGGTTTTGGCTCTGCCTGAGGGCATCTTGCAGCCAGATCTGTTTCTTCAGGCCCTGATGGGAAGGGGGCCTCAGGTATCAGTGTTATAGCCCTTTCATTGTAAAGAGATAAATGTTTTGTTACTTCTGTGTGTTAGCATGTTTCAAAGCTCCAAATTTTGATTTTACACTTGTAAGCATAAATTTGACAAAGGTTCGCGCAACGTTATTGCCGTACGACGTCATCCAATGTATCGTCATAAAACGGTACCAAACGAATGCATCGGGAGTAGGAAACTTGGCAATAATACATGATATCTGCATGCCTGTTTCACATTTTTAACATTAAGTATGTGTAGCTGTGCAATAGCATGATTGTATATATTGCACATTTTCATGAATAATTTGTTGATTACGTGCGAGCTTTTTATATGGGTGAGCGAGTATTTGCATGTAACTATTATCTTTTCATGCGCCGTCTCATTTTTCCATCCATTTCATGTTAAAATCAATGATTGTTTAATTCTTGTATTTGCTTAAATGTCTAATATAATTGTAATGTATGTTATCACTGTATATGTTTTACGAGGGCCTCAGGGAAGATTGGCTATGCCAACTGAGTAACCCTCTATAAATATAGTTTACTTACTTACTTACTTTACTTTACTTACATTGCAGATATTTTGACAAAACTTTTATAGAAATGTTTCTTGAGTAAACTTCTTTCCCTTTGGTGTCTCTGATGGGAGCTGTGGATTGATTATATCGATTCCTGATCATTGCCTCCACTTCTATTTTCTATCAGCCATATGCTTTTTTGCCGACCTGGGGGTCCCCTAGGTTGTGCCGGGGCCATGCCTCACCTCCGCCACTTCATAAAAGGCCACATATCTCAGAAACTACTCGGATCCCCACCATAAACCATATATATTCGTGTTTCTTATAATAAGATGCATTCAGTGACACCAACCCGAGGGTCTCCCGGGATGCGCTGGGGTCATGCGCCACCTCCTCCATTTCATAAAAGGCCCAATACCTCGGAAACCTTATAGATACCCACCCCTAAACCCTATATGTTCTTGTTCCTTATGAAGAGACGCATTCATTGACACCAACTTAGGGGGTCTCCCGGGGTGCGCCGGGCCCTTGCCCCACCGCTCCACTTCACAAAAGGCAATATATCTCAGAAACCTTTCAGATCCCCGCCCCTAAACCATATATATTCTTGTTCCTTAACACATTAAGTGACATCATCTTGGTGGTCCCAAGGGATGTGCCTGGACCGTGCCCAATCCCTTCATTTCATAAAAGGCCTAATATCCCGGAAACCTTACAGATTCCCTACAGACTCCCTACAGACTCCCTACGTCATAGTGTAGATTATATTTTCTTGTCCTTTGGGATCATTGATTCCATTGTGGAATTTTGAAAATATCTGAGGGTCACTGATGAGGCCTAATTGGCCGAAACTAGCTAGTCTGGCCCAGAAAACATGTACACTCCATATTTTTCACTTCTGTGGTGTATTCCTTGCTTCCAAAGGATAAGCCTTTTATAGAACATATTTAAATCATATATATTGTTGTTCCTTATGATAAGACACATTCATTGACACCGACCTGGGGGTCACCCGGGGCAAGGCAATGCCTTGCCCCACCCATTCACTTCACAAAAGGCCACCAGAAACCGTTCAGAGACCCACCCCTAAACCATATATATGTTCATCTTCCTTATGACAATAGAAAATAGGGGTGAAGGCAATGGTCAGGAATCGATACAATTAACCCAAAGCTCACATCAGAGACACCAAAGGGAAAGAACTAAAAACATGAAACAACTAGACCCTAATGGAAACATCAATAGCGGAAAGGCAAAAGGACAGTTACTTTCCCACAAAATGGCCAATTGGCTATTCAAAACAAAATAATATAAGCGATACTCAAACTCAAAGTAGAAGTAAAACAAAGACCAGGAATCGATACAATTAACTTACTCGACCCATCAAAGACACCAAAGACAATCCATAACAAAAATAAACCGCGACAAAAGAACCGCCTCAGAACGATCAGTGAAACGAATTCCTCCAAGGAGCTTAAATCAACTTTAATTGCACGCTGGTGGGTCAGGCCTCAGATTCTATGACGGTTCCAACGTAAAGGCTTATCGAGAATTAGAGAGATCTATTTCAAGGTAATGTTGGTTGTTGCCGGATGATCTGTCTCTGGTTGGGCCCCTCGGAATCTAACTGTTGGTTTTCTTTTGCTCCAGCATTTCAGTGGTTTCTTGCTGTCGAGTCCTCACCGTTGTTTCATCTCTGTAGTTGTTTAATTATTTGTGTTCACGGAGATGTTGCACTAATGAGTCAGGAGGCCTTCATGCGGACTGAACAAATTATTTGTCTAAATCGCGACGGAAGGGCGAGGATTGTGGCCATGTAAAATCGATTTAAGTGGAATTCATTTCCGCTGACCGTTCTTAGGCGGTTCTTCTGTCGCGGTATATTTTTGTTATGGTTTTGTCTTTGGGTGTTTGTGTCGCTTGTTAATTTATTTTGGATAGCCTATTGGCCATTTTGTGGGAAAGTAACTGTCCTTTTGGCTTTCCGCTGTTGGTGTTTCCATTAGGGTCTGTTGTTTCATGTTTGTGCGTCTTTCCCTTTGGTGTCTCCGATGGGAGCTGTGGGTTTATTGTATCGATTCATGATCATTGCCTCCACTTCTATTTTTCGTGGCCACCAGTTTGCCCTTATTTCCGTCGCGACTTAGGCAAATAATTTGTTAAATCCCGGGAAACGAATTCCACTGCGTGGGGGGGGGGGGGGGGGCATAAATCGATTTTACGTGGCCACAATCCTCGCCCTTACTTCTGTCGCGATTTAGACAAATAATTTGTTCAGTCCGCATGAAGGCCTCCTAACTCACCAGTGCAACACATCCGTGAACAAAAAAATCAAACAACCACAAAGATGAAACAACGGTGAGGACTCCACAGCAAGAAACCACTGAAATGCTGGAGCAAAAGAAAACCAACAGTTAGACTCCGATAGACCCGACCAGAGACAGAGCATCGGGCACCAACCAACATATTACATAAAATTAGATACTCTCTAATTATCAGTAAGTCTTTACCCTGACACCGTCATAGAATCTGAGGCCTGACCCACCGGCGTGCAATTAAAGAGGGAAGCAAAGCTGTCAACTATGATTGGGTTAACTACCATGCATGCAGTCTGTCTTATAACATTTATAATGTACGCTATCTTTTTATATTGAAGAATGGTTTTACGAAATTGGGTGCTGAAGACATTGCATTTATATATATTTTCTGAATTTATATACTAAGTCATCATAAAATTCAGGTTCCGATAGACCTTGACATTGAATTTTGAAATTAAATCGGAAAGACGTCTATAAAATTTTAAAAAGGCTTTGCGTAGTTGATGATACCGATAACCCTGAAAAAGAAGTTTAGCAGTTAACAATTTATTACGAGTGTTGAAGTCAATTACATGACTAGACACGATGGCAAATCGAATTATTTGCGAAATATAAACGCCATAGGATGCCTCATGAGGAACATCACTATCCGGGAAAGGAAAATTTACAACCTCAAAATCAAAATCATCGCGTTTATCATAAATTTTGCAAGAAACAAACCCATCTACAATAGATAGATGTAAATCCAAACAAGGGGCCTCGGTATCAGAAGAATTTGTTTTATTTAACTGAAGTTCCGAAGGGTAAATTTGACTAATCAAACCATCGAAATAGGTATTGTCAATATTTAATAAATCATCCAAATATTTAGAAGTAGAGCTAAAGGCTTCAATGATTTCGGATTGGTTTTCAAAAGAAATGGACATCATGAAAAGTAGAAGTAAAACAAAGATCAGGAATCGACACAATTAACTTACTCCACCCATCAAAGACACCAAAGGGAAAGAAACACAAACATGAAGCGACCAGACTATAATGGAAACCTAACCAAAGGAAGGCCATAAGGACAGTTACTTTCCCACAAAATGGCCAAAATGGCCATCCAAAATAAAAAGACACAAGTGATACACACAGTAAGTAACAAACAACAACATAAATAAACCGCCACAGAAGAACCGCCTTGGAACGGTCAGTGGAAAGAGTTCCACTGTGGGGCTTAAATCGATTTTACATGGCCATAATCCTCGCCCTTACCTCTGACGAGGTATACACTAATTTTGTTTAGTCCGCATGAAGGCTTACTAACTCACCAGTGTAACATCTCCGAGAACATACAAATAAAAAAAACTTCAGAGATGAAACAAGGTTGAGGACTCGACAGCATACAACAACAGAATTGCTGGAGCAAAAGAAAACAAACAGTTAGACTCCGACCAAAGACGGAGCATCAGGCGCCAACCAACATAAAGAATACTAAAATAAAATAAAATTCCATTTATACTTTTACGCTGGAACCGTCATATAATCTTAAGCCCGACCCACCGGTGTGCAATCAAAGAGGGAAGCAAAGTTGTCAACCGATTGGGTTAACCACCATGCATGCAGTCTGTTTTATAACATTTATTTTGTACCCAATCTTTATGTATCGACGAACGATGTTACGAAATTGGGTACTAAAGTCATGACAGGGATGTATTTTTCTAAATTTATATACTAAGTCACTATAGAATTCGGGTTCCGATAGGCCATGTTGCAGAAGTGTTTTTAGTCCAACATTGAATTTTGAAACCAAATCAGAATGACGTCTATAAAACTTAGAAAAGACTTCAGAATTTTCACTACAGAAAACATGTACACTCCATATTTTTCACTTCTGTGGTGTATTCATTGCTTCCAAAGGATAACCGTTTTATAAAAAAAAAAACAAAAAAAAAAACAGAGACTGCAACCTCCTCCTCATACTTGGATTGTTATCTCTATATTGACAACGGGAAGCTTACTACTAGGCTGTACGATAAACGAGATGACTTCAATTTTCCCATTGTTAAATTTCCCTTCCTGAGCAGTAATATCCCGTCTGCACCAGCATACGGAGTTTACGTTTCACAGTTAATCCTTTATGCTAGAGCCTGTTCAAAGTATCAGGACTTTATGGAACGTGGGAAGGTGCTCACTACCAGGTTGTTATGCCAGGGGTATCAAAAAACCAAACTGGTATCAACACTAAAGAAGTTTTATGGGAGACACCATGATCTTGTGGATCCGTACAATGTGGCCATTTCCAGAATTATTTCTGATATGTTTGCCAATGGAAAGCCATAGGAAGACTGCCAAAATCTCGGACATACCCTTCCCGGCATTTACACCTTTTCTTCGTTCGGGTCGATGGGCATGGTGGGCGAAGCTTGCTTACCAAGTAATGCTTAATATCTGCGGACGCCTGATTACACTCTTCTGGAGTCCATGTCTGTTGATCCGAACATTGATATTTGCCATTTTGTCTATGGATTAACGATTTTGGATTAACGCTTTGGTACTACGACTTAAACTACTTATAGAACATATTTAACATCACTACAGCTGGTGTGCGGGAATGTGTGGCGGCGGTAAAACGTCTCCCTGCCCTACATCATAGTGTAGATTGAATTTTCAGTCCTTTGGGATCATTGATTCCATTGTGGAATTTTGAAAATATCTGAAGGTCACTAATGAGGCCTAATTGGCCGAAACTAGCTTGTCTGGCCCAGAAAACATGTACAATCCATATTTTTCACTTCTGTGGTGTATTCATTGCTTCCAAAGGATAACCCTTTTATAGAACATATTTAACTTCACTACAGCTGGTGTGTGGGAATTTGTGGCGGCGGTAAAACGTCTCCCTGCCCTACATCATAGTGTAGATTGTATTTTCTTGTCCTTTGGGATCATTGATTCCATTGTGGAATTTTTAAAATATCTGAGGGTCACTGTTGAGGCCTTATTGGCCGAAACTAGATAGTCTGGCCCAGAAAACATGTACACTCCATATTTTTCACTTCTGTGGTGTATTCATTGCTTCCAAAGGATAACCCTTTTATAGAACATATTTACGTAGTTTATGATAAGTCTCTTTCATAACAAAACACGAACAGATCAGCCACAACAGGTGTGCAATTTGTACCCATCGGAATACCCACAACTTGTCTAAATAACTTAGTACCAAATCTCATGTAAATATTGTCAAGTAGAAAGGTGAGAGCTTCACACACTTTCTGACATGACCAAAAAGTATAATTTTTATGCTCTTCAGAAGTGAAAAAAAAAGCATTTCATACATTACACACAAGATAGAGAGAGTCTTCCCTATGAAATGTCCATTCAATTAAATCATTAAGATTTTCTTTTATAAGAGTGTGGACTGTGAGGAAGTGTAGTCCCTAAACACGCCATTCGTAAAGAAAACGGCGAAGACAGCCGAGTATCCCAAATGATAGTATATTCCGCTATCGACGTACCTGTTTTATTTTCAAAAACAATTAATCAACTTGATCCATAAGTGTAAACAATACAAAACTATCTAAAGTTTATCAGTTCGCACTTTCATGTTATATATATATATAGGACTATCAGTGTCGTTTACTTTCTTAAAATTGGGCAGCACAAACATAAGTAATAAATATAGGCAAAATTATATGCAGTTATTAAACACGTGTCTGATCAGTGTCTCCACTGTTTGATTACCAGCAGGCACGAGTCACTAGGGTAACGTCAAATCAACGACGGTGCATGACTTTACCCCCGATATAGATATGACGTTGCATAAACGTCGTGATGTTGTACCGACGTTGATGTCACGTTGCAGAAATGTTACGACGTATATGGCATGTCAAAAACAATAATAATAATAAAAAAAAAACATTAAAAACCTGTCAAATCTAACACTAACAGGTAACCAGTAATGCACTTTTTCTTGGAATACGGTAAGACAAACATCTATGGCCATAAATAAAGATAAGAACCATGCAATTATATCTCTCATTTCTCGAGATGCAAATCACAACAATCGTCGTCTGCTTTGTTGTCTGTTGGTTACTTGCAAACATTGTGGAGCCAGATCAGACTGTTGCTTGGTCCGAGTTTTCACCAGAATCAGAATTGTTACTGGTGACACGTCCAATGACATTCATACACCAGTGTGAATGACAACTTTCTTTCAGGACCCTTTTAAGTAGATTACTAAAATTTTCTGAATACAGGCGTTGAAAATATTTAATAGTATTGCAAATTACACAAGACACCAAAGGGAAAGAACCCTATCTTTAGTCTTTTTGTCGCGCCTGCTATTAGCATGGCGCGATATAGGCGTCCGGTTTTCCGTTCGTCCGTCCGTTCGTCAAGGCGTCAACATTTGCGACCATTCTAGCGTTCACCCTAATGGTCACGTTTATTTCTCAAGAACTATAAGAGCTTCATTAATGATACTTGGTACAAACTTGTGTCTGGGGATGACAACTTACATGCAAGCATCCATATATGACCTTGACCTACATTTCATGGTTCACTGACTTTGTAAAATATTGCGACCACCCTAGCGTTCACCCTAATGGTCAAGTTTATTTCTTAAAACTATTAGAGCTTCATTAAGGATACTTCATACAAACTTGTGTCTGGGGATGGCAACTTACATGCAAGCATCCATATTTCACCTTGACCTACACTTCATGGTCCACTGACTTTGTAAAATATTGCGACCACCCTAGCGTTCACCCTAATGGTCAAGTTTATTTCTCACAACTATTAGAGCTTCTTTAATGATATTTGGTACAAAGTAGAAGTAAAACAAAGATCAGGAGTCGATACAATTAACTTACTCCACCCATCAAAGACACAAAAGGGAAAGAAACACAAACATGAAGCGACCAAACCATAATGGAAACCTAAACAAAGGAAGACCATAAGGACAGTTACTTTCCCACAAAATGGCCATATGGCTATCCAAAATAAAAAGACACAAGTGATACACACAGTAAGTAACAAACAACAACATAAATAAAACGCCACAGAAGAACCAACTTGAATCTGTGGATGGCAACTTCAATGCAAGCATCCATATTTGACCTTGGCCGAAATTTCACGGTTCACTGACTTTGTAAAATATTGCGACCACCCTAACGTTCACCCTACTGTTCAAGTTAATTTCTCAAGAACCATACGAGCTTCATTAATGATACTTGGTACAAACTTATATTTCGGGATGGCAACTTAAATGCAAGCATCCATATTTGACCTTGACCTACATTTCATGGTTCATTGACTTTGAAAAATATTGCCACCACCCTAGCATTCACCCTAATCTTTAAGTTCATTTCTCAAGAATTATTTGAACTTCATTAATGATACTTAGTACAAGCCTTTTATGCAAGCATCTTTGTTTGATCTTAGCCTAGATGTCATGGTTCGGTGACTATGTGCCCCTACAGGCGCGACATAATCTTCGGTGGAATTCTTGTTTGGTACTTCGGTGTCCTTTATTTTGTTTGTTTACATCACGTGACAACCAAAATGGAGGCAACATTACGAAGAACGATGTTGTCGGTGACTGATACGCTGTTTCCAGCGTCAAAATCAGCTAAAGATCCACAAAAACACCACATGCTAAAAGCAGGTAATGTATTTTCACGTTTCATAACAGTAACATTTAGACAGTGCTTTTGTATTCACCATGAATGTATTGCAAATTTCGGTTGACAGGTTTAATCAAGTTTTACAAGTGATAGCTTTGGACAAAAGCGTAGTTCTATCTATCTTCTTATACTGAGTCGGTCATATCTGGCCATTACCTCAGTTGATTGGATGGCTAACTTTAGAATTTAGCTGGAAAAAAAAAATAGAGAGGCACTGGATGCGTCCTTAAAACTATTTACAATCTGCATAACAGGGGTATCCTAAAACACATACCTCTGAGTCCCAATCTTACACTGTGCGGGCTTTGAACTCTTCTGCGGACTTGGCATTCACTGCAGAGGAGGGAAGACTTTTCCATTGGGGAATAGTTCTAGGAAAGAACAAGTTCTTCAGGGCATCACTATAGGACTGGTATCGACGATATTGTGAGTTGTTTACTTTGTTGTTGTTTTATAAATTCTTGGTTGTCTTCCTGATAATATCGAGCACACATTGGTGCGTCAAGTGCATTGGTGCAGTGGTAAGACTACTGACGTGAACAAGGGGTTCCGGATTCAAGTACCAGGCCAGGAATTGTGTCCTTGAGCAAGACCCATTATCCACATTGCTTAGCACTGGTTTCTATCTAGGCAGTGGCTATTCATATGGCCCCGTACGAATAGCCTGTATTGGCTAATCGTACGGCCCCATACTGTTAGCCAATATAAGCTATATTGACTAATCGTACGGCTGTTCTAGTTAGGTACAAAGAAAGTGATAATGTTGGTGGTAAGAAAATCAGGCATGCCCTTAATCAGAAATATGGACAGCCAACCTTAAATCTTTTTAATTACCTTTTTATCGATGCCAGTTTTGGCTGCCTTTGGGAATATAATTTAGGTTTGTTGGTCTCCATATTATCTTAGTTGTTAGTGGGTCGTTGAGCCATCGCCTGTTGTCAGTTACTGGTAGGGGAAAATGTAACTTAGAACTAGTAACTGCTCAGAGGGTCTAAGCCTTTCCAGGAATAGTTAAAATGTAATAGACCGATCAGACATGGCCTTAGCTGTTGACATGGTCGTAAAACACCAAAAATGAACATCCCTCTAAATCCCACTTTATATACAGACTAGATCTGCAGTCGATGGTATACCATCGCAAATACCCGCTTTTTCTATTAATAACACTAATGACTATGTATTAGCTAGCCAAAAATACATGTAAGTTAAAAAAAGTTGCAAAAACATTCTAACTGATAAGCAAAGCTTCAGAGGTGTAACTCTTATAGTTTAGAAGATATGGCAAAGTCATACTTTTTTACCTTTGACCTTGGGGTTATGTTGAGGTCCACCTGAAGTATCCCAATTTATTCTATATTCCAACAGCCATCCAATAACCAAGTTTCAGAAGTGTAACTCAAATAGTTTAGAAGATATGGCAAAGTCATACTTTATGACCTTTGACCTTGGGGTCAAGGTCACACCAAAAGTAGCCAAACATATTCTATATTCCAAGGGCCATCCAATAAGCAAAGTTTCAGAAGTGTAACTCCAATAGTTTAGGAGATATGGCAAATCATAATTTTTGACCTTTGACCTTGGGGTCATGTTGAGGTCAAGGTCACACCAAAAGTATCCAAATTTATTCTATATTCCAAGGGCCATACAATTACCAAAGTTTCAGAAGTGTAACTCTAATACCGTATTCGACCTATTTACCGCACCGTGCGCTTAGTTTTTTAAAAATTGTATGAAAATATTGTGGTGAAAAATCTACCTAATAAGCGCACACTCGACACGAAAAAAAATACGAAAAAAAAAAGAAAAAAGAAACTTCTGATATGATTATTTTAAAGAGTTGAATTTCAGCATAGGGGTTCACCACATATACATATGATTGTCTGGGTCAAAGATGCAGCAAAACCCAATATGAATTTGTTGGGAGGTTACTGTAAAGTGAAAAAGCTTGGGTGTGCGCTTATAGGAGCATGTGCGGTAAATAGGTCGAATACGGTAGTTTAGAAGATATGGCAAAATCATACTTTTTGACCTTTGACCTTGGGGTCAAGGTCACACCAAAAGTAACCTGACATATTCTATATTCCAAGGACCACCCAATAAGCAAAGTTTTAGAAGTGTAACTCCAATAGTTAAGGAGATATGGCAAATCATAATTTTTGACCTGTGACCTTGGGGTCATGTTGAGGTCAAGGTCACAAAAAAGTTGCCCACTGCCAACTACATTTCATGTACTATCCACATGCAAAGTTTCAAAAGTGTAACTTCAGTGGTTGCAGAGGAGATCCAATCACAAGAAACGTGACGGACGGACAGACAGATGGACGTTCTCATGGATGTATACTTATGTGGCTATTTTTTGCAGGATTGATACTTAAGTGGCTACTTTTAGCCACTGAAAAGAAGTATTTTCGGTGTCTAATGGAATAAATCCCATAGACTTACATTGATTCTGTCCATTTACATAGCCACCTAACTATACATTTGTTGGTGCGGACAGACGGACTGACGCCGGAGTGAACTGTGGTACGAAAACAATATACCCGATTTTTCTTCGAAAAAGCGGGTATAAAAACTGGGGTTTATGGGGGTATTCATTATTTTTCTTATTTCTGCTCCAAGACATAGGTTGTGGGTACTCGTTAGAACCCCCTCAACGAGGCTTTTCGAACGAACAGCACAACCTATGTTTGCAGTAAAAAATATGAAAGATATAGCGGATTTTCTCAGAAAAGGAGCCAATTCGGAGATGTGAAAAAATGCACTATGTCACATGGGTGTGTTATCGTAATGCTACAGACTGACTGGAGAAGTTTAATTTGTTCATACTATGTGGAAACATTGATGACACAATAATCAGCCTGCGCATCCACCCAATTTTATCAATATATTTGTTGTTTTTTAAGTCTTAATAATGATATTTTTTGAACCGCTGCATCCCTCAGGGAGATCAGCCTGTACATCCGCACACGGAAACAAACCCACTTTTTATTGTAAAACTTTAAAGGGTTGCGCATTTTATTTCTGCTCAAAATTAAACTCGTGGGTACTCGTAAGAACCACCTCGCCCATGGTGGTTCTGGTTGGTACCCCAAATCCATGTCCTGGGCAGAAATATGATCCTTCACTGGTCGCATATAAGTTAAGTTCTATAAACTCATCTGCTAGTCCATACTGTTAATGCTTAAAGAAGAAGAAAATGTTGAGATAAATGCAAGCATTTTAACATTTCAGTAAGTTAAGGAAATTGAAGAATAAAAAAAATATTATAGAAAACATCATAACAATACCCCGGATTACGTTTCCCTGTGCATTTAGTTTTGAAGGTCTTCCCACCATGGATACAGCTAAACGTTATTTCCGACATCTTAATTAAGAGCCTCATTGAAAGTCTTTTTAGGACATCTGCTTTAAACAGCCGCAATAGTGTGTGAACTGCGCTTCTAAAATTGAGAGCAGCTAGAACGCTGATATTGTCCAATTTTGCTTTCCACAGCACTACAACTTGGAAATTTTTCACCCACACTCAATGATATCTCCTTTCTGGGAGAAATGACATCTTGCTTGTAGCTTACCTTGTTTATATTAAGCGAACAAAAATGATAATTTCAATTATACATACTTATGTATTTTAACACAGCCTTTAACCCATTGTATGCTAGTGGACTCTTCTGTTGCTATATGTTGGACAAGTCCATTTGTCATATGAGGGGTGTCAGCCCCACCCTTTTATTTCTTTTTTTTTTTCATTTTTATTCTATTTTTGATGGAAAATTCTGTCAGCAAATAGTGCAGGCCCTGATCAGACGTCACATTCTGCGGCATCTGATCTGGGCCTGCAGTGTGCCAAGATACCTCTTTTAAGCGTTTCCTGCATACAATGGGTTAAAGAATACCATCAATTCTTATCGAAAACGATAATTGAAGCAATTAATTTCATTAACCCTTTACCACTCAGAAAATTATCCAATACAGCATCTTAACAGAACACTGATATAGGTAAATCAATAACCAATAGTCCATATATGGCTGATAGGCCTGACAGTCTTATCTGAACAGAGATATTGGCATTTTTGTGTGATTTTCACCCTTATGTTACAAAAATGATTATTTTGTATTTTCTGTACATTTGACAATATTTATGTAAATGTAAAGTTTCTAGGAAATTAAATTTTCTTTCCAATGGTACTAAATTTATTATAGTTTCTCTTTGCGTTTTGAAAATATGAAGTGTCAAAGTAAGCAAAATATTTTCTTTAGCAAAAATTTCTGTTTTGGGTTGGTCAGAGAAAGTATTTTTAACCACCATAGCCCCAGAAAAGAGGGGGTATCCACGTATTATTTTTCTTATTTCCGCACAAAAACGCATTTGTAGGTAATCATTAGGGCATGTCACTGAGGGTCTTCCAACAAGTTTCCATAACATACTTTTTATGCAGAAATAAGATCATGTTCATAAGTCTGTGAAATGAACATCTATCTGAACCCGGTATACATTATTTTACTTATTTCTGCACCAAGACCAAGGTTGTGGGTACTCGTTAGAACTGCCTCAATCGGCACCCACGACCTATGTTCTGAGTATAAATAAGAAAAATATAAAAGTTTTCAATGGAAAAGTAGCCATTTTGGAGAAATTAAAGAATGTGCTATGACACATGGGTGTGTTTTGTTTATGAAAAAATCAGTGCTTTTGCATAAGATTAAAATAACTATTACAGCCTATCTATCCTTTTTTGAACCCCCATCCCCAACTTTACCTTTTTTTTTTTTAATAAATGTATCAACCACCCAATAGCCAGCTCACCCCAAAGAGCCGTCTCTGTATTTTTTTTTTTTTTTTTTTTTTATAAATATTAAAGATTTGTTTGATTAGAGGTATAACATCCCCATCAACACTATTTAGGACATTTTGGAGATATTGCTTCCAGTTTGGTGGGACTTTTACCCAACACTGAGGTGCAATGACATCTGATGCGCATGGTCATTGTACAGCGTCTGGTCTGGGTCTGTGCTATCGCATGTGCTGTCTACAACCCTGTAGACCCTGATCAGACGCCTTATAATATTTGTCTGGGCTCTGATCCCGATCTGCACTGTTTGCACCTTTGTGTTCTGTCTATTGTCATACAGACTAACGGGTGGATGACGTCAGGTTGATAGCTACTGGTCTAATTCTGTGCCGTCTACAATCCTGTAGACCCTGATCGGACGCCTTATAATAATTTTCTGGGCTCTGATCCCGAACTGCGCTGTTTGCACCTTTGTGTTCTGTCTATAGTTATACACACAGACGGGTGGATGATGCCAGGCTGATCGCTATATCCCCCGAACATGTTCAGACTAGGGATAAAAAACACCACCGTCGGCAATGAGTCCCTGATCAGACGCCGCATTACCTTTGTGCAGCGTCTTGTCCGGGTCTGCGCCGACCCATATGCCGTCTACAAACCTGTAGACCCTCATCAGACGGCGTTTAATAATTTTTAAAGTCTGATTCGAATCTGCATTGCTTGCATCTGTCTGTTGTGTCTACGGACGGACGGACATGTGAACGGACGCCAGACTCAATTTTGTTCGCGGACGGACGGACGGACGCCAGGCTGAATGTTATATCCCCGAACCTATTTGGTCAGGGGATAAAAAATAAAACGCACCGGCGGCGGTCAGACCATGAACAGACGTCGCATGGTCTGTGTCGTCGCATATGCCATCTTCAAACCTGTAGACCCTATCCAGACGCCTTATAATCATTGTATGGCGTCTGATTCAAATCTGCACTGTTTGCACCTTTGTGTTCTGTCTATTGTTATACAGACGGTTGAGTGGATGACGCCAGGCTGATAACTATATCCCCCGAACATGTTCAGACTAGGGATAAAAACACCACCGTCGGCAATTAGTCCCTGATCAGACGCCGCATTATCGTTGTGTAGCGTCTTGTCCGGGTCTGCGTCGATCCATATGCCGTCTACAAACCTGTAGACCCCCATCAGACGCCGTTTAATAATTGTACAGGTCTGATTCTTATCTACATTGCTTGCATCTGTCTGTTGTGTCTACGGACGAACGGACGGACATGTGAACGGACGCCAGACTCATAATTTTGTTTGCAGACGGACGGACGGACGAACGCCAGGCTGATAGTTATATCCCCGAACCTATTTGGTCAGGGGATAAAAATAAAACGCACCGGCGGGGGTCAGACCATGATCAGACGCCGCATGATCATTGTACAGCGTCTGGTCTGGGTCTGTGCCGTCGTATATTCCGTCTACAAACTTGTAGACCCTATCCAGACGCCGTATAATAATTGTATGGCGTCCGATTCAAATCTGCACTGTTTGCACCTTTGTGTTCTGTCTTTTGTTATACAGACGGTTGGGTGAATGACGCCACGCTGATCGCTATATCCCCCGAACCTGTTCAGACTAGGGTTAAAAAAAACACCACCGTTGGCGATAAGACCCTGATCAGACGCCGCGTCGTTGCGCAACGTTTTGTCCGGGTCTGCGCCGTCTCAGATACCGTCTACATACATGTAGACCATCATCAGACGCCGTTTAATAATTGTACATCTGATCCGGATCTGCATTTTTTTCATATGTCTATTGCGTCTACGGACGGACGTTTGAACGGACGCCAGGCTCCGAACCTGTTCAGACTAGGGATAAAAAACACCACCGTCGCCGATAAGACCCTGATCAGACGCCGCATAACCGTTGCGCAGCGTCTTGTCACTCATAATTTTGTGTCAACGAACGGGCGAATGAACGGACGCCAGGCTCCGAACCTGTTTAGACTAGGGATAAAAAAACACCACCGTCGCCGATAAGACCCTGATCAGACGCCGCATAACCGTTGCGCAGCGTCTTGTCCGGGTCCGCGCCGTCTCAGATGCCTTCTACAAACATGCTGACCCTCATCAGACGCCGTTCAATAATAGTACGGCGTCTGATCCGAGTCTGCATTGTTTGCATCTGTCTGTTGTGTCTACGGACGGACGGACATTTGGACGGTCGCTATATCCTCCAAACCTATTCGGTCGCGGAAAATAAAATAAAATGAACCGTCGGCGGTTGGAGCTGAATCAGACGTCGCGGCAATAATTGTGGAGGGTCTGATCCGGGTGCCGTAGCATTATAAGGTCCAAAAACTTGAAGACCCTGATCAGGTGCCGCTTAATAATTGCATCTGTTTGTCTGTTAACGTGTCGGCGGTGAGACCCTGATCAGACGTCGCATATTTTTTTTTTTTTTAGAAATTAATATTCATTAAAGGGGCTGAAACTATTGACCAATGAAAGGCCTTCTACCCATCTGTGGGTTTTATTGCCCTTCCGATGAACACCTGGGTACACTTTTGGGTACTGTTACGTAATTTATTGCGGCTCAAAGCTCGGCACGCTCCGGGAGGCATCCGCTGTATAAACATTCCTAGGGTATCATAATCCCCAATTAACTAATTATCTTGAACCATAAATCCCTTGAATCTAACTGATTATACAGCGCTAATTGTCTTTACCTAAATCATGCAAATCATGCGCGACCGACACACAAATATTGCGTCATTCAGTAACTCAACCCAGTAATTTTCCATTCCGGTCAGGCAAGGTCATCGTGATTCAGTAGAAGAAACCCCTGGTGTGTTTGGTTGTAAATTACACAAAAACTTTGTATAGAAACATATTTGTTTTTTTCGCAAATATTGTTGGCAAAAGACCAAACTTAACATTAATAAACATCCGGCGTTTTTATATTTAGGAAAAAGGTAAAAATAACGCGATTGATTTTGAGACACGGGCAAACACGTATTTGTTCAAATGGCGACACACGGGGATATACGTATCTGTACGTTAATCGATAAAGTCGTAAATATACGGGTCTGAGTGGTAATGGATCGAGTCGGGAATATACGTATCTGAGTGGTAAAGGGTTAACTTACCAATAACTCTAAACAAACTGACAATTGATAATAATATTAAATAATTAAATTTTGTCTGTTGCCATGTATATACCATTGATATTAATATTTAGTAACATATATAAGTATATGTACTTAAATAATATAATTCTGTTTCATACTGCCCAATACACATTTAATATTCGCAAAATATTTTTTTAACATATTCCTTGGTACCAAACTAGAATAGCTGTACGATTAGCCAATATTGCCTAAATTGGCTATCCATACGGGGCCGTTCAATTAGCCAATACATACACTCTAGGTTTGCAGCATGAAAGCCTACACAGTAATCATGTAATTATGGTAAGGATCTTTAACCTGTACAGGGGATGGTTCTCCCTGCACAGGGGGCCTCCAGTTAACGTCCGGATCCGAAGGAGGGTGCACTTGTGGCATTCATCCCTGCAAATGATGCCAGTGGAGCATGTTTGGACACTGCAATTTTATTACCACTGTGGGGGATCAAACCGGGAGCCTCTAGCATCAATGGCAAATGCACTGACCACTGAGCTACCACACTCTCCTGTGCAGGTAAAGGATCCCTACCGTGATTACATGATTACTGTTTAGGCTTTCATCCTGCAAACCTGGAGTGTATGTAATGTACACCTGCACGTAATCCTGGTGAGGGGGTGTTGCAGTATATATAGAAAGAAAGACTGTTGCTCTTTAAGCTGCTGATAGATTTATTTTCCACCTACCGAATAGTGCCTATAAATGATTCACAGCACAGGTCCTGGTGTCACCAGTAACATTTCTGATTCTGCATGCTTTGGTATATTGTTGGTCCAAGTGTGGTTAGGTACCGGCAATTGTTTTAAATGCCTCTGTGACTTGGATTAAACATGTAAAGGAAGTGGCCATGGTCACAGTGAGGATGATAACGAGTAGACAAATTTTGTGTTTTTTTTTTGTTGTTAAAAAAATAGAAATACTGGAAGTCAGGACAGGGAATATAAATATGAGCAGTTATGAAAAAGAACATCAAATGGACTGGTGGTCGACCAGGACAAAGGCAGCCATTTTCAGTGGAACCAGCCTGAGGAGGTTGTCTCGCAAAGTAATGTGATTCAGGGTTCGCACAGGCTTGAAAAGTACTTGAATATGAAAGGCTGTCTCGAAAAGTCCTTGAAAATAAAATATGTCTTGAAAAGTGTTTGAAAACTGTCCATAGACCTTGAGAAGTACTTGAATTTGACATTTTCTTTTATTCTTATCAACCTAAATTTCCATAATAATCAAAAGTAAAGATTCTAGAAGTGAATCGGCAAGTTCTGAGCCATCGCAGGTAGGCCAGAGGCCAGAACACTGTGATATAAAAGGTCGAATGTGCTTGGTGTGAACAGACTGGATGCAAATGTTTCGTACCAATTTTTGGATTGTCTCTCTGTCTCTTACAGACTGGTGCCAATTGATTTTAATTATTTTATTGGCAAAACAAATCAATTTCAATAACCAGACTAAGCAATACAAAAATGGTGTCTCAAGTTATATTATGGAGCCTGAACTCTTTTTTTTATCGCAATTGATAAAAGTGTTTTCAGCAGATGGTGGCCAACACAATATCCTTTGGTAAATGAAACAAATAGTAGATTATAAGAAGAACACAGATGGGTGAAAGAGTGTTGCAGTCACATGCAATAGGAGAGAGTCATTAATGTAAGAAACAAGAAAAGTCAAGGAAGAAACAAAAGTCAAAGTCCTTGAAAACTATGTGATTGGTGTTGGAAAGTCCTTGAATTTGGCTTGGCCATGCCTGTATGAACCCTGTGATTGCCACGATTGGTCCATGAAACTTTGTTCCATATTCAAGTAAAGTTGTTAAGACTACACATGTTAATCTATAGGCGGACATGAGCGATTGAGGCCCTCTGCTCATGTCCGTAATAATCAGATAATTCTAAACCCTGTTATGGTGTTATTAGGATGGTTGCTTGCACCTGGTGTGTTAGTAAGGCAAGTAAAAATAGCAATCAGACGAGATGGCAAATCCCCCAACCAAAAGCCAATATTGCCTACAGAAGACTATCCACAAATAGAAAGTATTGGAGTTATGGCCATCACAAGGTTATATTGTCAGGGGAGATAATTAAAAAACCAGAGCACCCGGACTCATGGTTCTTGCACACGACACGCCTACTTTACTTCATATGTACACCTGTACCAAGTACCATCAATATATCTCAAAGAGTATTGGAGATATCGCCATCACAAAGTAGAGATTCTATTTTATTGGAAGGGGAAATAACTAAAAAACCATGGCACCCAGAGTTGTGGTTCTTGCGCATGAAAGCTGTCTCGGCCTTGTGAACAACTGTGCCAGGTACCATCTATATATCTCAACGGTTATTGAAGTTATGGCCATCACAAGATTGTCACTCTGTTTTATTGGAAGGGGAGATAACTAAAAAAACCATGGCAGCTAGAGTTGTGGTTCTTGCACATGACATGCCGTCTCAGCCTTGTGAACAATTGTGCCAGGTACCATCAATATATCTAAAAGGGTATTGGAGTTATGGCCATCACAAGGTAGTCATTCTATTTTAATAAAAGGGGAGATAACTAAAAAACTATGGCAGCCAGAGTTCTTGCGCATGACACGCCGTCTCAGCCTTGTGACCAATTGTGCCAAGAACCATCAATGAATCTAAAAGGGTATTGGAGTTTTGGCCATCACAAGGTTTCGTCTACGGATGGACAAACATACGAACGCCATGCTGATCGCTATATCCCCCAAACCTTTTAGGTCAGGGGATAAAAAAGTATGATAGTGCAGAGTTTAGCATTTACTACTCTGAAGGTTAAATTCAGCAGATGACAAATTGTTAGTATTCATTCTTATTTTTCCAAGAAACAGGATTTGACATCTCATGCAAATTGTTTGCATTGGAGACAATTTGCATGAAATGCCAAAAGTAGTGTATGTATGAGCGTGTTTAACGCAGCCCGAAAAAAACAAACAAAAAAAACAGCAACTCACGAAAAAAACCCCAAAAAACAGCAACTCATGAAAAAAACAACAACAAAAAAAAAAAAAAACAGCAACTCAAGAAAAAAAAAAAAAAAACCAGCAACTAATGAACACAAATTTTTTCTATAAAAATGACATCATAATTTTTTCACTCTATAAAAATAAATTACTAAAATCATGTTATAAAAATGGAGAAGGTTTTTAAATTTTTAGAAGAATACCAAACAGAAAATAAACCAACTATTTTAACAAGTTTAGAAAATATTCTTAGTGATAGAAGAAAAGAAGTATTCGATGTACAATTTTGTGATTTTTGTGATGAAAAAGATATTCAAAGTGAAGCATCAAAGACGCTAATAGATAAGCTTTTGAAAGCAAATATAAAATTTATTAGAAAAAAAGTATTAAATAGACTTTTTTCTGAATTATCATTATATAAAAATAATAAAGATAATGATATTAATTTAGACAATAAAAATAATGATATTCATATTAAAGATGATAATAAAATAACACTAGAAATTACAAATAAAATACAGAATATTGAAGATAGAATACATAACATACAAGGGCAAATAGATCATTTAAATAAGATAGTAGAATTTTTGAATGATAAGGAAGTTATTAATAATAGTAACAATAAGAATTTTTTATTATTTAAAAAACATATAAATTAAAATATAAAAATGGAAATAGAATTGCCAACTAGAATTTGTATAATTGGTGCATCTTCCACAGGGAAGAAGGAGATTGTAAACAAAATGATATTAAAAGGAGTTTTTGGTTCTAAGGAAGAATTAGAAGTTTATGTTTATGCGCCAAGTCAAATAACTCTAAACCAACCCTGTTGGAAAAAGAAATATATAAATAGAATATTATTAGATAAACAAACACCACAACCACCAGATCCTAAAAAAGGAATTAAAAGACTTGTTGTTTTTGATGATTTGGATTATGTCGTGCATCTACCAAAATGGATAATTTAAAGATTCACTATTGCTTCTCATCATTTAAACGAAAGCGTTATTTGTATTTCACATAGACTGCGAATTGGTGTAGTAGAAGTCAGATCATCAGCTTTATGGATAGTCTTAACAGCAGCTCCTAATCCAATATTAAAAGAAACATGTAAAACTCTAGGATTAGATTATAATATTATTTTTAAATTTCTTTCTGTTAAAGAAGGAATTTTTGGTAAATTTAAAAATTATAATCATGTATTTATTAATCAATCTTTTTCTTTAAACGAAGAAGAAGTATTTTATAGATTAACTAAATTATCAATTCCGAAAAGATTACGTGTATTAAAATTATAGTATTTAAATTTAAAGTATAAAAATGGAATACTATACTTTTAAATATAAAAAGAATTCTGTTAACGCAGTTTTAAAAGAAGATATAAAAACAGGAAATTGTAAAGTTCAATCGGTAAGCTATCCATTAATAATAAAAACTATAAGTAAACCAGGAGAAGGCTTTCCTAATGGAAATGGAACTAATATAATTAAAATAACTAAAGGTGATGATGATCCAGTAACAGTAGAAATAACAGAAGCTTTTCCAGATATATCAGAGCTTCAAAATATTGTTAATCAAGCTATAGCTGATGCTTTTCCAAGTGAAACAGAGATAATACTATTAGAAAAATCAGGATTATATAATTTAAAATGGGTTAATAATAGTACAGATATATGGGTTGTAAATTATGTAAACTCAGAAACAAAACAACTTATTACAGGTTCCTCATCTGGTAGTTTGGATTACACAGTAGCACCAGGAGGATCAAGCCCTCCATTTTTACCAGATCCAAAATTTGGTGTAAGCAGTGTTATTTTAGTATTAAAAAACTCTTTTAGTTTAACATTACCAGCCACAGGATCTTATTCAGATCATATTTTGTTTTACTTTTCAAATCCACCTAGCGTTAATATAAAGAATACACACGAGGCAAGGTTGATGGTTAATTACTCAACCTTGGATATTCAAAAAGATTTGTTTTCAATGAATAGATCTGATATTCAATTAAGCCTTATTGCTTAGAATTGCTTTAGCATTGCTGAGGCAAGGTTGATGGTTAATTACTCAATCTTGGATATTCAAAAAGATTTGTTTTCAATGAATAGATCTGATATTCAATTAAGCCTTATTGCTTAGAATTGCTTTAGCATTGCTTAGAAATGCTTTAGCATTGCTTATAATTGCTTTAGCATTGCTTGGAATTGCTTATTTTCCGAACATATAAAATGGCAGCTTTATTAGCGGAAGAAGCAGAAGCGGCGTTTGCTGAAGAATCTGAAGGAGAAGCTAAATCAAAAGGAGTTGATGTTGAAAGTATTGTTAAAGCATTTGGGCAAGGCGTAAAAACAGCTATGAATATTTATGATACTATAAGGTTATTTATAAAATCTGATGAAGAAACCGATGAAAGAAGAAGAAATAGATACTCAGCTGGTTTGTTGTATAAAAATGAGAACAGAACTGATTTAATAAAAAAAAAAGGTTTAGTACCCGCCTATTATTCAACTCAATCAATTAAAGATTTATTAAGAGCTAATATATTACCTTACGGGTGGAGTGAACAAACAGCTGTTAATCAAGGGTTTGCTAAAGAAATTAGTGCAGGAGAAATTAGAAAAAAGAATTCATTTGAAAGTAAAAGAATTAAAGAAAAAATAGAGAGAGAAAGAAACATTGCTAGGAATATTAATACATTTAGACTTTTTCAGAAAAAATTAAAGAATAATAAATATTTAGAAAATTTGAAAACTCAATTAATGTAATATAAAAATTGGCTACCTATAAGTCAGGACCAATTAGTAAAAATTTAGATAGTTTAAATGATGTTAGTGATTTTAGTTTTGTACCTAGTGGAAAACCAGTAGCTTTAAAAAGAGATAAAACTGGCTTACCATTTAAACCAGTTTCTATAAATGAAAGTATAAGTTTAGCGCCAAGTGGTGGATTGAATTTTAATGGGTTAGAAAATTAACTATTAACTTAAATGAGCCTTCAGGACTAACTATTAGTGAAGATGGTATTTCTTTTAATAATACAATAAGCGGAAATTTGGAAATGGGATTAAATAAAATAATTAATTTAAATGATCCACAAGAACTTTTTGATGCAACTAATAAAAAATATATAGATATTACTAGTGAATTTGAACATGAAATACAAACTACTGAAGGGCTTTCTATATTTGGTAAAAATCTAGGGACTTCAAATTTAGCAACTAGTTGGGGTGATTATGTCGATCCAGAGTTAGAACAGTCAGAAGTTACACTATATAATGGAGAAGGTGGTCATCGGGAAGCAGTGAACCCAGCTGAACGCGCAATTCTTTTAGATTATGAACTGAACGGAATTTACTATATAATAGAAATGGAAATATTCCCTAGAATGGCTTACAAGTACAGATCAAATACATTAAAAATTGAACTGTATTATCATGGTACTTCAGTGTACGAAGGACCAGCAGGATTTGGTGTAAAAAGTATTCCTAATGGAGGTGTAATAGCTGATAGATTTCAAATGTTTTTAGCTCACCTGACCGAAGGTCATGGTGAGCTTTTGTGACCGTAAGATGTCCGGCGTCGTCCGTCGTCCGTCGTCCGTCGTGCGTAAACTTTTTCTTGTGAACAAACTAGAGGCCACAGTTTTGGTCCAATCATCATCAAACTTGCTCAGAATGATCATCATGACAATATCTCGTCCAAGTTCTAATATGGGTCATGTCGGGTGAAAAAGTAGGTCAGTAGGTCAAATCATAGAAAAACCTTGTGAACACTCTAGAGGGCACAGTTTTGGTCCAATCATCATCAAACTTGCTCAGAATAATTATCATGACAATATCTCGGTCAGGTTCGAATATGGATCATGTAGGGTCAAAAAGTAGGTCAGTAGGTCAAACCATAGATAGTCCTTGTGAACACTCTAGAGGGCACAGTTATGGTTCAATTATCATCAAACTTGCTCAGAATGATCATTGTGACAATATCTCGGTCAAGTTCGAATATGGGTCATGTCGGGTCAAAAAGTAGGTCAGTAGGTCAATTCATAGAAAAACCTTGTGAACACTCTAGAGGGCACAGTTATGGTCCAATCATCATCAAACTTGCTCAGAATAATCATCCTGACAATATCTCAGTCAAGTTTGAATATGGGTCATGTTGGGTCAAAAAGTAGGTCAGTAGGTCAAATCATAGAAAAACCTTGTGAACACACTAGAGGGCACAGTTATGGTCCAATCATCATTAAACTTGCTCAGAATGATTGTCATGACAATATCTCGGTCAAATTTGAATATTGGTCATGTCGGGTCAAATGTAGGTCAGTAGGTCAGATCAAACTTCTCTGAAACCACAAGGCCCAGGACTTTGATATTTGGTATGAAGCTTCATCTAGTGGACCCCTACCAAGATTGTTCAAATTATAGTGCTGGGGCCAAAAAAGCCCCCGCCCCGGGGCCCTTTGGTTTTACATAGGCTTATATAAGGAAAATCTTTAAAAATAAAATCTTCTTCTCTGAAACCACAAGGCCCAGGTCTTTGATATTTGGTATGAAGCTTCATCTAGTGGACCCCTACAGAGATTGTTCAAATTATAGTGCTGGGGCCAAAAATGCCCCCGCTCCGGGGCCCTTTGGTTTTGCATGGGCTTACATGTATATAGGGAAGAGCTTTAAAAATCTTCTTCTCTGAAACCGTAAGACCCAGGTCTTTGTTATTTGGTATGAAGCTTCATCTAGGGGACCCCTACCAAGATTGTTCAAATTATAGTGCTTGGGCCAAAAATGCCCCCATCCCGGGGCCCTTTGGTTTTACATGGGCTCATATAGGGAAAATCTTTAAAAATCTTCTTGTCTGAAACCGCAAGGCCCAGGTCTTTGATATGTGGTATGAAGCTTCATCTAGTGGACCCCTACCAAGATTGTTCAAATTATAGTGCTGGGGCCAAAAATGCCCCCGCCCCGGGGCCCTTTTGTTTTACATAGGCTTATATAGTAAAAAATCTTTAAAAATCTTCTTCTCTGAAACCACAAGGCCCAGGACTTTGATATTTGGTCTGAAGCTTCATCTAGTGGACCCCTACCAAGATTGTTCAAATTTTAATGCTGGGACAAAAAATGCCCCCGCCAGGGGGCCCTTTGGTTTTACATTGGCGTATATAGGGAAAATCTTTAAAAATCTTCTCTGAAACCACACGGCCCAGGTCTTTGATATTTGGTATGAAGCTTCATCTAGTGGACCCCTACCAAGATTGTTCAAATTATAGTGCTGGGGTCAAATATGCCCCCGTTCCGGGGCCCTTTGGTTTTACATGGGCTTATATAGGGACAATCTTTAAAAATTTTCTTCCCTGAAACTGTAAGGCCCATGTCTTTGATATTTGGTATGAAGCTTCACCCCACAAGGCCCAGGTCCCCCCCCCCTTTTGGTTTTACATAGGCTTATATAGGGAAAATCTTTAAAAATCTTCTCTGAAACCGCAAGGCCCAGGTCTTTGATATTTAGTATGAAGCTTCACCTAGTGGACTCCTACCAAGATTGTTCAAATTATAGTGCTGGGGCCAGAAATGCCCCCGCTCTGGGACCCTTTGGTTTTACATAGGCTTCTATAGGGAAAATCTTTAAAAATCTTCTTCCCTGAAACCACAAGGCCCAGGTCTTTGATATTTGGTATGAAGCTTCACCTAGTGGACCCCTACTAAGATTGTTCAAATTATAGCCCTGGGGACAAAAATGCTCCCGCTCCAGGGCCCTTTGGTTTTACATAGACTTATTTAGGGAAAATCTTGAAAAATCTTTTTCTCTGAAACCACAAGGGCTAGGTCTTTGATATTTGGTATGAAGCTTAATCTTGTGGACCCCTACCAAGATTGTTCAAATTATAGCCCTTGGGCCAAAAATGCCCCCACTTGGGCCCTTTGGTATTACATAGACTTATATATAGGGAAAATCTTGAAAAATATTCTTCTCTGAAACCAGAAGACCTAGGTCTTTGATATTTGGTATGAAGCTTCATCTAGTGGACTTCTACCAAGATTGTTCAAATTGTAGCCCTGAGACCAAAAACACCCCTGTCTCGGGGGCCCTTTGGTTTTACATAGACTTATATAGGGAATATCTTTAAAAATCTTCTTCTGTGAAACCACAAGGCCTAGGTCTTTGATATTTGGTGTGAAATTTCATCTAGTGGACCTCTATCAAGATTGTTCAAATTATAGCCCTGGGGCCAAAAATGCCCCTACCTCGAGACCCTTTGGTTTTTCATAGACTTATATAGGGAAATCTTTAAAAATCTTCTCTGAAACCACAAGGCCCATGTCTTTGATATTTGGTATGGAGCTTCATCTAGTGGACCTCTACCAAGATTGTTCAAATTATAGCCCCTGCCCCGCGGCCCTTTGGTTTTGCATAGTTTTATATATAGAGATAATCTTTGAAAATCTTCTTCTCTGAAACAGCAAGGCCCAGGTCTTTGATATTTGGTGTGAAGCTTCATCTAGTGGACCTCTATCGAGATTGTTTAAGTTATAGCCCTGAGGCCAAAAATGCCCCCGCCCCGGGGCCATTTGGTTTTACATAGGCTAATGTAGGGAATATCTTTAAAAAATCTTTTTCTCTGAAACCCCAAGGCCCAGGTCTTGGATATTTGGTGTGTAGCTTCATCTAGTGGACCTTTGCCAAGATTGTTCAAATTATAAGCTTTGTTGATATTTGGTATGAAGCTTCACCTTTTTAGACCTCCCTCAACATTATGCACATTGTAGCCCTGGGGTCAATAATGGCCCTCCCCGAGGCCCACTTGTTACTCTATCATATGGGTCAGGTGAGCGATCCAGGGCCATCATGGCCCTCTTGTTTGATGATAATCCAGGTAGTGGTCTTATTCAATTTAATTATGTTAGTTTTACTTATAGAAAAGAAAAAGAGTTTAAATCTAAGATACCATTATTATTTGATGGAATTTTACAAGGAGGAAATAATATTTCATTATCTTTTCCGACCAATCATAAATTTTTTATTATTCATTTTACTATTGATGCTATACATAAAGTTTCATCAATAATACCTATATTAAATGGAGAACAAAATCTAAACGATAAAATTTATTTAAAATCAGGACAAGTAGATTTTACTGCAACAACTGTAAATTTCAACACTGAAACAAAAGTTTTTGAAGTTAATTTTGATAATGTAATTAAAAATAGTAACCCCGATTTCTTCATAAACAAAATTTATATTATATAATTTAGTATTATTTTTTTATTAATAAAAATGGAAGAAAAACTTTTCACTAATAAACATTTAAGTACATTCGGAGAAAGAAGTGAAGGAGGTATAAAAGGTGGAAGTTCTAGATATGATATCTACACTAGAACTATTAATACTGAAAAATGGGGAGGAAGAAACGTTAATTTTCAAGTAAATAATTTATCATTAAATAGACTAATTATTGGTGATAGATGTTTCATAGCGTTTAAATGTATTGCTGCAAAATCAGATGGGTCTCCTATTACACAAAATGAAGATATAGTACTAAGAGATGGAGTTGGTAATTTAATGATAGAAACAATTGATGTAAAATTAGGTGGTGTTAGCGTTCATAGCGACGGGTATGCTGCCACCACAAGACATTTTTACGAACATACTAGTAACTCAAACATAAGTAGATCTGCTGGTCAACATCAAGATAGATTTATAACCGATGAAAGAAACTCTTGGTTACCAACTGCAAGTTATTCAGTTGATGGCGAAGAGTTAACTCATATAGCAATATTAGATAAAAAAGAATTTACTATTGTTTCACCACTTGATAACATAACTTTCTTTGGACCTAGAGATAGTGTAATTCCAGCATCATTACCTATTACAATAGATACTAGATTAAATTCTGTTCCTAGCAGATGCTTCTATTGTTCTGATACAATAACCGATTCACTATCACTTGGGATAATAGAGGACGAGCTTCACATTAAGTGTTGAATTAGAAGATTCTTATGCAGCGATGATACAAGAAGGACTAACAACAGATACACTTGCGGCGCCAGCAGACTCATGGCATAGTATGAGTCTTGGTTCAAATATAAGTGAAGGAAGCACCAGTTACAGAAGTTCCGATGGAATACTTATAGAAACAACTCCTGATATATTAGGAATAGCTATGATGGCCTCGGAGTCTTTTACTGCAACTGATCCTTTTAAAGGCCCACATCCAAATACAACTACTTGGAATGAAGTAGAAAGAATAGATATTAGAGAATTTGGAAGTCCATTAAGATCCTATAAATCTATTTCTTCAGTAGGACAAAAACTTATAATGTATAGGGAGTTAAGTCAAATTGCTGGTGGTAATGTACAAACTGGATTAGGTGGAGCACCTATTGATGCTTTAGTATATAGTAAAGGTTATATATCATTCTTCCCTGTTGTTTTCAGAGATATTTCTGAATCTACTGTTTTAACTCCAAAACCAACATCAATTACTTTTGATATGACACTTGGATCAACAAGTAAAAATGCTATAGTACAATTATTTTATAAAGTAAGACATCAATGGAAACTAAGTCTTCAAACTGGTGGAACAACAATCGTAAAATAATGTATAATGAAATGAATGAACAAAATATAGAGGAGTTTAGGTCAAATATTATAAAAGAACTTAAAAATGAAAATTTAAAAGAAATAAATTAAGCTAAGAGATTATTAGATTATGTAGAAATTATAGAAATTTTCTTAATACTAATTAGTATGTGTTTATCAGCATTATCAGCAATAATTAGAGATGAACTAACATCAACAATAATATCAGGTATTGCTAGTTTTAGTAATGCTTTGGCGATTACATTGAAAGTTAGAAAAGGTGTTCTATCAACTAAATTAATAAGTTTAAAGAATACTAATAAAAAATGAATGTTAAAATATCACAAGCTCTTGATGATATAATAATATCTCATCCTGAATTTGAAAATTTTATCGATGTTGTTGATGGTATAAATTTAAATACTTTAAATTAATGTATAAAAAAATGGATGTTGTACTTTCAATTGTTGATCTTATAACAGGAACTGTTAAAACGATTAAAAAATATAGAAGAAGATAAAAGAGATAGAGAACGTAGAGACGTAGAGCATTAGATAAAATAAGAAAACCAATAACTCCTCCAAAATATTATAAAACATTAGAAGATAGAGAAAAAATGTAAAAGATGGGCCATACACAGTTGAAAATATTAGAATTTTAATAAATAAAAATGTACTTCCAGTTGGGTATAGTGTTGAACAATTAAAGCTAGTTGGATTTAAACCCGAGATAGCTAGTTATTTAAAAAGAAAAGAAGGCGCAGCAAAAGAATTAGAAGATCAATTGAAAGAAGGTTTTATTAAAATTAAAAAGTTTATCACATCATATGATCAAAATGATGATTTATCAGAAGATGATCGAGCAGCTGTTATGAAAACTGATTTAATGAATCCAAAGAAACAAAAAGAATTGCTAGATTATATAGATATTTGGATTTCTGATATTGATAAAAACAACTTAATTCAGATGTGTTGGATAATATGATATCAATTATTAACACTAGGATGGGTATATTTACAGACGCTGTTTCAGCTCATAACTCAGAAATAGAATTAAATAAAAATATTATAAAAGCAGAAGATGCAAAAGATCAGTCGATTTTGAAAGCGATGAGACGTGCCTTAAAAATAAAAAAATAAAATTTTTACTTTTAGTGTTAATCAGAAAAACCATACAGTTGAGTATCTATTCCATTATCATCTATATAGCTTTTATCATCAAAAGGAGATAAAGAAATTTTATTTATTTCATTTAAAACATTTCGTGTTTTTCTGAATTTAATGTGTACATCTTATTCATTTTTATTTCATTATTAAATAAACAATTTTTATAATCATTAAATTGTATATCTTTTTTAATTGTTGTTTTACTAATCCCTTTTAATTTTTTTTCTTCACTAAGATCATTTAATTTAAAAGAATATGCTTTACTTCTTAGAACAACTATTTCATTCATAATTTTACCATTTAATTCGTCTTTAAACTTACCTATTGTTTTTTATTATCTATTGAATAAAGATCATGATTTTTTGGATAGTCTGATGTATCTAACTCATTTTTTTTCCATATCTTCATAAATATCTTTTGTTTTAATTGATAAGAATACACTATCGGTATTATGAACTATCAAAGGAAATCCACAATTAAAATTTTCAGTTGCTGTAGATAAATCATAAACTATTCTTTTTTGTTTACCTAATGGAACTATCTTTTTTACGTTAGCAGGATGTTCTTTTTTTGTTATATTTAATTGAAATACATTTGGTTTATCTTCTCTCGTGTAGATGTTTGTATTATATCCTAGAGAAGTTATAAGATAATGTAAACATGAAAATGTAATTTTAGATTTCTGTGAAAAAGAGAACACACATTTTTTTTCCTTTTTTATAACCGTCTCCTTGATAAAATCCTCTGAAAAAGAATAGCTTATAATTGTAATCACTATTAAGAATTTTATAAGGAATGTATTTCTCTCTTTTCTCAGTATAATTTTTTTTTAAAATGATTTGCCATTAATTAGCTCCACTGGCCGAAGGCCAGCGGGGCTATTGTCATGGCCCTGTGTCCGTCGTGCGTCCGTGCGTCCGTGATGTCGTGCGTCCGTGCGTTAACTTTTTCTTTAAACATCTTCTCCTCCTAAACTACTGGGCCAATTGTAACCAAACTTCACAGGAATGGTCCTTTCATAGTCCTCTTCTAAATTCCTTCAAAGAATTTTGTTACACCCAGAACTCTGGTTGCCATGGCAACAAAACCAAAAAAATAAAAATCTTTAAAAATTTTCTCCTCCAAAACCACCTGTTGGATTTCATTTTTATTTTGCATGACCGTTCCTTGGGTTGACCTCTTTCAGATTCCTTGAAGAAATTTTGATCCGACAAAAAACATGGCCGCCATGGGCGGGGCTTATTTTCCCTATTTAACATATAGTGTAATGCTAAAACATCTTCTCCTCCTAAACCATTGGGCCCATTGTAACCAAACTTCACAGGAATTTTCCTTACTTAGTCCTCTTCTAAATTCCATCATAGAATTTTGTTACACCCAGAACTCTGGTTGCCATGGCAACAAAACAACACAAAATATTAAAAATCTTTAAAAATCTTCTCCTCCAAAATCACCTGTTGGATTTCATTTTTATTTTGCATGAATGTTCCTTGGGTGGACCCCTTTCAGATTCCTTGAAGAAATTTTGATCCGACAAAAAACATGGCTGCCATGGGCGGGGCTTATTTTCCCTATTTAACATATAGTGTAATGCTAAAACATCTCCTCCTAAACTACTGGGCCAATTGTAACCAAACTTCACAGGAATGTTCCTTACTTAGTCCTCTTCTAAATTCCTTCAAAGAATTTTGTTACACCCAGAACTCTGGTTGCCATGGCAACAAAACCACACAAAAAATTAAAAATCTTTAAACATCTTCTCCCCCAAACCCACCTGTTGGATTTCATTATCCCCTCGCACAACATAGCTGTGAGGGGGGATATAGCATTTGTCCCGTACGTATGTACGTAAGTACGTACTTTTGTCATCGCTCTAGCGCCATGTACGTACGTACTTTTGTCATCGCTCTGGTGCCACGTACGTACATACGTACTTTTGTCATCGCTCTAGCCCCTACATTTCTTGACCGATTTTAATATAACTTCACACAAACGTTCCTTACGACAATATCTGTAGCAAGATCGACTTTCAAGGTCATGACCTCAAGGTCAAGGTCACTATGGCTATTTTTTGTAAAACTTTGTCATGGCTCTAGCGCCTACATTTCTCCCCCGATTTCAATATAACTTCAAACAAATGATCCTTATAAAAATATCTCGAGCGAGTTGGACTTTCAAGGTCATGACCTCAAGGTCAAGGTCACTGTGGCTATTTTTAGAAAAACATTGTCATCGCTCTAGCGCTTACATTTCTTCACCAATTTCAATATAACATCACACGAATGATCCTTATAAAAATATCTTGAGCGAGTTCCACTTTCAAGGTCATGGCTTCAAGGTCAAGGTCACAGTGGCTATTTTTAGAAAAACTTTGTCATCGCTCTAGCTCCTACATTTCTTCACTGATTTCAATATAACTTCACACAAATGTTCCTTATGACAATATCTTGAGCGAGTTGGACTTTCAAGGTCATGACCTCAAGGTCAAGGTCACTGTGGCTATTTTTAGAAAAACATTTTCATCGCTCTAGCACCTACATTTCTTCACCAATTTCAATATAACTTCACACAAATGTTCCTTATAAAAATATCTCCAGCGAGTTCGACTTTCCAACTCATGGCCTCAAGGTCAGGGTCACTGTGGCTATTTTTAGAAAAAACATTTGTCATCGCTCTATCGCCTATATTTCTTCACTGATTTCAATATAACTTCACACAAATGTTCCTGATGACAATATCTCAAGCGGGTTCGACTATCAGTGTCAAGGCCTCAAGGTCAAGGTCACTGTGGCTATTTTTTAGAAAAACTTTGTCATCGCTCTAGCGTTTACATTTCTTCACCAATTTCAATATTACTTCATACAAATGTTCCTTATGACAATATCTCTAGCGAGTTCCACTTTCAAGGTCAAGGTCACTGTGTCTATTTTTAGAAACACTTCATCATCCCTCTAGCGCTTACATTTCTTCATCGATTTCAATATAACTTCACACAAATGTTCCTTATGACAATATCTCACCATTTCGACTTTCAAGGTCATGGTCACTATGGCTATTTTTAGAAAACTTTGTTATCGCTCTAGCGCCTACATTTTTTCACTGATTTCAATATAACTTCACACAAATGTTGCTTATGACAATACCTGGAACGAGTTTGACTTTCAAGGTCAAGGTCACTGTGGCTATTTTTAGAAAAACTTTGTCATTGCTCTAGCGCTTACATTTTTTTCACCAATTTCAATATTTCTTCACACAAATGTTCCTTGTAACAGTATCTCTAGTGAGTTCCACTTTCAAGGTCAAGACCACTGTGGCTATTTTTAGAAAAACTTTGTCATGGCTCTAGCGCTTACATTTCTTCATCCATTTCAATATAACTTCACACAAATGTTCCTTATGACAATACCTCGAGCGAGTTTGACTTTCAAGGTCAAGGTCACTGTGGCTATTTTTAGAAAAACTTTGTCATTGCTCTAGTGACTACATTTTTTCACAAATTTCAATATAACTTCACACAAATGTTCCTTATGACAATATCTCGAGCTATTTAGACTTTCAAGGTCAAGGTCACTGTGGCTATTTTTAGAAAAACTTTGTCGTCGCTCTAGCACCTACATTTAATGATGGATTGTAATAGAACTTCACACAAATGTTTCTTATGATAATATCTCGACTTACTTCGACTTTCAAGGTCATGACCACAAAGTCAAGGTCACTGTGGCTATCTTTAGAAAAACTTTGTCATCGCTCTACCGCCTACATTTATTAACAGATTTTAATATAACTTCACACAAAAGATGCTTATGATAATATCTTGAGCAAGATCTACTTTCGTGGTCATGGCCTCAAGTCAAGGTCACTATGGCTATTTTTGTCGCACCTGCTTTAGCAGGAAGACATAGGCGTGCAAGTTTCCGTCCGTCCGTCCGTCCGTCCGTTCGTTCGTCCGTCCGTCCGTCCGTCCGTCCGTCCGTCCGTCCGTCCGTCAACATTTTACACTGGATGTCTTGTCATCGCAACTCCTCCTACACTTTTAGACCGATCATTTGGAAACTTTGCATGTGCTTTCGCCATGGTATGAGGATGCGCATGTGGTTTGGACTTTATCTTCAAATCAATTTTTGTCACTTTTTCCATATTGTGAACTTAGTCATTTTTAGGTATGCGATACGTACCTCTTGTCATCGCAACTCCTCTTACAGTTTCATATCGATTATTTTCAAACTTTGCGTGTGTTTTTGCCATGGTATGAGGATGCGCATGTGGTTTGGACTTTATCGTCGGATCATTTTTTGTCACTTTTTCCACATTGTGAACTTAGTCATTTTTAACCTTCAATTGATATATGATAGGTACCTCTTGTCATCGCAACTCCTCTTGCAGTTTTATACCGATAATTTTGAAACTTTGCGTGTTCTTTTGCCATGGTATGAGGATGCGCATGTGGTTTGGACTTTATCGTCGGATCATTTTTTGTCACTTTTTCCACATTGTGAACTTAGTCATTTTTAACCTTCAATTGATATATGATAGGTACCTCTTGTCATCGCAACTCCTCTTGCAGTTTTATACCGATCAGTTTGAAACTTTGCGTGTGCTTTCGCCATGGTATGAGGTTGTGCATGTGGTTTCAACATAATTCTCAGAATTTTTTTTTTCACTTTTTGCACATTGTGAACTTAGCCAATTTTAAGCTTCAGTTGATATACAATAGGTACCTCTTGTCATCGCAACTTCTCTTACAGTTTTATATTGATCATTTTAAAACTTTGTGTGTGTTTTTGCTATGGTATGAGGATGTGCATGTGGTTTTGACTTTATCTTGGGATCAATTTTTATCACTTTTTCCACATTGTGAACTTAGTCTGTTTTTACCTCACATATATAGGCTATGGATTCTTCTCAAAGCCCTATATTCATTTCTTCTGCCTTAAATAAACTTATATTTTTTGTGTGGGGCAGGTGGGGAGCAGGTGCGACATCAACTTCACCGAAGTTGAATTTCTGGTTAGAGAAACGTCATCACTCTAGAATGTACATTTATTGGAGGATTTTTAAACAAACTTTACACAAATGTTGCATATGATAATATCTCAAGCAAGTTGGACTTTTGCCATTTCAGTGTTTTCCTCACACGAAGTTGTCTAGTGCGAGGGGATTTGTATCGCATGCGATGCCTTGTTTTTATTTTGCATGAATGTTCCTTTGGTGGACCTCTTAGATTCCTTGAAGAAATTTTGATCCGACAAAAAACATGGCCGCCATGGGCGGGGCTTATTTTCACTATTTAACATATAACGTAATGCTAAAAAATCATTTTCTGCAAAAGTACTTGTGGGATTTCATTGTAATTTGCATGAATTGTCCTTGGGTGGACTGTTGTCAGATTCCTTGAAAAAAAATTGATCTTACAAAAAAACATGGCCGCCATGGGCGAGGCTTATTTTCACTAAATAACATATAGTGTAATGCTGAAAATATTTTCTGCAAAAGTTCTTGTTTTATTTCATAGTTATTTGGCATGCATGTTCCTTGGGTGGACCTCTGTCATATTCCTTGAAGAAATTTTGATCCGACATAAAACATGGCTGCAGTGGGCGGGGTTTATTTTCACTATATAACATGTAGTGTAATGTTAAAAAAGTCTTCTCTTCTTCAAAAGTTCTTGTTTATTTATTTATTTATTTATTTAAAAGTACCTTCCTGTATCTGAATTAATCTCCTCCAATTTTGCTGACTATCACATATCTATAGAGGTCCACCTACAAATTGTCATTCTAAAATTCAAAACATCAGAAATTTCACATGCCCATCACACTGGTGATAGAACTGATGTTTTCAACACAAACTCTATTTATACGACTTGATGTTTCAAAATAAATTCAAAATACTGAGGGAGATTGATTTATTAGACCTAATTATACTACAGTGTCAACAGTTCTCCAGATCCCCGAGGGTTAAAATGGCTTAGTTGAAAAGGGAGGCATACCGAATCCGACGGAGGAACGGAAAAAATAAATAAATAAAGAAATAAAAACATAAATCTGTTCATTTTTTAGCTCCTCTGGCCAAAGACCGGCGGGTCTTATGTTATATGTTATGGCCCTGTGTCTGTTGTGGGTCTGTGCGGTTGTGCATCCGTGCGTTAACTTTTTTCTTTAAACATTTCCTCCTTAACTACTTGGTCGATTGTAACCAAACTTCACAGGAATGTTTCTCACATAGTCCTCTTCTGAATTCCTTCAAAGAATTTTGTTACATGCAGAACAAAAGGGCATCGAAAGCAAAAAAAAAAAAAATATTTAAAAATCTTCTCCTCCAAAACCGCTCAATGGATTTTATTCTTATTTTGCATGATTGTTCCTTGGGTGGACCTCTGTCAGATTCCTTGAAGAAATTCGGATCAGGCAAAAAACATGGCCACCATGGCCATGCCCTACATGACTGCCATGGCCATGCCCCTTGGCTCATTAGCTTTCAAAGACTTATATGGGGAAAAGTTTTAAAAACCTTCTCCTCCAAAACCGCTCAACGTAATGGATTTCATTCTTACTTTGCATGAATGTTCCTTGGGTGGACCTCTGTCAGATTCCTTGAAGCAATTTTGATCAGACAAAAAACATGGCCGCCATGGACACGCCCATTGGCTAATTAGCTTCCATAGACTCATAAAGGGATCTTTTTTTTTTTTTTTAATTTTCTCCTCCAAAACCGCTAAATGGATTTCGTTCTTAATTTTCATGAATGTTCCTTGTGTCTACCATTGTCAGATTCATTGAAGAAATTTTGATCAGACAAAAAACATGGCCACCACCTTTGGCTCATTAGCTTCCATAGACCAATAAATGGAAAAACTTCTTCTCTGAAACCATAAAGCCTAAAGCTAAGACATTTACATGTAGTATGTAGCAAAGTTATGTGGTCACCTACTAAGTCCTGCGAACTATGACTCTTGAGTCCAAATTTGCAACGCCCCGGTGCTTAGTAGCTCCCATAGACTAATAATGACAAAATCTTGAAACTTTTCTCCTCTGAAACCATAAGGCCAAGAGCTTAGTATGTAGCAACTTGAAGTATTCATCTGCATAAATCCTGCCAACTATGCCCCTGGGGTCCAAATTGGCCACACCCTGAGGCCCATAAGCTCCCATAGACTTATACTGGGGAAAAACTGACAAAAATCTTCTCTGAAACCATCAGTGCCCAGAGCTTAGATATTAAGTATGCAGCAACGTCAAGTGGTCACTCAAATAAATCCTGCCAACAATGCCCCTGGGGTAAAAATTTGGTCGCGCCCAGAGGCATATTAGTTCCCATAGACTTATAATAGGAAAAACTTAAAAAAAGTCTTCTTCTCTGAAACCATAAGGCCCAGAGCTTTAGATATTTAGAACTGAGCAATGCCAAATGGTCACTCACATAAATCCTGCCAACCATGGCTCTGGGGTCCAAAAAATATAGAATGGACATTCCTTGGGTGGATCACTTGTTTCTTTTTTACCCATTGCATGCGGGAAAACCCTAAATGGGTACCTTGGCAAACAGTGCTGGTCCAGATCAGACCCCACAGAACACCATGTCTGATCAGGGCCTGCACTATTTGCTAACAGAATTTTCCATCAAAAATAGAAAAAAAATAGGCCTGACACCCCTTATATGACAAATGGACTGGTCCAACATAAAGCAATAGAAGAGTCCACTAGTATACCATTGGTTAATGTAATAAATATGACAATTGTCTGAAGTTAGCCGGTGGAGCGACAGGCCCTCTTGGGCCTCTTGTTTATGATTTCCTTTTGGAACAATTTTATATATTTTTGATGATTTCATACAATCTAATATTTAAAAATCAGTTGGATATAATTCTTTACAATATTCTAAACATTTATTTAAAAGATTTAAATCCTGATTATTTAAGATCCATGAGTATTGATGTTTATAAATTCCACTACTTCCATCAGCTAGAAAAAAACCTTCAATAAAAGCTCTTTTTTCTTCTGAGGTTGAAGGTTCTAATTTTAATAATTCTTCTTTTAAAGGAGGATTATAATTGGTAGTTTTATAACTATCGTTAAATAAAAGATCAGTATTTAACGATAAATCTTTAGGTTTAATAATTTCATTATTATCTTTTATTAAAGAATGATCTTCTGTTACATCGACAAATCCTAGTGGTGTAACAACTCTAAACATTTCTTTTTCTGTTTCATGTTTAATGATGGTTTTTATTTTATCAAATCCTTTACTCGTCCAAACTATCATTATCTTTTAATTCATGAAAAAATTTATTATTTGAGTATTCATATTCATCGGCAATGTTTTCTATTTTTTCAATATACACTTTATTTTTATATTTTAAAATAATTGGAGTATCAACAGAAACGGAGCGCCGGCCTCAGTGGCTCAGTCGGATGCGCGTCTGACTGGTGATCAGGAGGACGCGGGTTCGACTCCCACCGGGGTCGGCAACATTCTTTCGTGGAGATTGATCATGAAATCTTTTCTACGGTCATTCTCTCCCTTCCGCTGATTCAAGAAGGGCAGTTGTCAGTTTCTGGCGAAAGAATGTGCACTGTACTGGTTAACCGCTTACGTATAAGCCTGCCCAGGAAAGTGTTGATAGGTAAACTGACCGGCTCAAAAATGACCTAAATAGTGTTGACTGGGCCGTAAAACTCCAAAACAAACCAGAAACGGAGTCAGAAGCAACCAATTCATTTTTTGGCCATAATTCATTAACTACATTGTAATAAAATTTATACATTAATAATTTACTGTAATCTAATATAGCTTGTCCTAAATAAATAGGTTTATTAAATTTAACAGAAATAACATTGTTTATGATTGCAGCAAAGTTTTCATTAAATACTATTGAGTCTTTAAAATTAGGTTTGCTTATAAATTTAGTTACTTCTTTTTTACTGGTTGTTAATTTGACTTCACTTCTTCCTCTTATATTTTCTAAGGTTTTTCCATAGAAAGAATTATTAATTTCCATAGGTCTTGTTCAAATTTAGATTTAGAATTTTTTCTTTGTGTAGTATTAAATTCAATATATTTTTTTAACCAATCACTTTCTACAAATGATATAGTTCTATATACTTTTTTTACATTCATTCCAAGTTTAAGATATTCTTTTAGAATACTATGATGAATTACATATTTCTTTTTATCATATAATGTTAATAAAAGTTTTTCTTCTTTATTTAAAGGTTTATCACCTAGTAATTTCAATTGATAATTAGATAAATCTTTTTCATTTATTTTCATTTTCTCAGGAGCCAACAGATATTTACTTGTTTTTAATTTACAATCATTTGGATACACTAAATCACATTCAATTATACAACCCCTCCCATCAGGAATGTTTAAATAATAATTTTGAATGTTTTCAAATTTAAAATCTTTAGTTGGTAATTTTTGGGACATTGCCCAACCGTATAAATTATTAGCATCAAGATATAACAAATATTTTTCTGTTAAAAAATCATTTAAATTTTTACCATTTTTTAAATATTCTAAACATTGTTTCATTTCATTTTTGTCTATTATTCTAATATCGCCATCGTTATAGTTGGGTGTATATTTATTATATGCCTTAACATGTCTAGGCCCTAAACCCCCTGAAAACCCTCCTATAATACCATTTTCAATCATCAATAACATTTCATAATCAGTTAAAAGTTCTAACTCTATTTTTGTATATTTTAACCCGCATTGCCAGGTTAGTCCTGGCACCGAAAAACAATAGCATGGATCAATTCCGTGGTATTTAATAAAGAAGTTCCTATAATTTTCAAATGCGTCAGTTAATATTAAAACATCTGTTTTAAGATATAAATTATGGTAGTCTAAAAGTGATTCACAATTATAATATTTCCATACATTTTGAGCATGTTCATATTCTTTATTAGTAATAGTTTTTTGTGTTAAAGTAGAATAGAATTTATCTATTGGTGGTAATTGTTTTTCATATAATTTTTCTATTGCGTCAATATATTCATATGGATAAAAACCTTTTTGTTTTAACAAAGAAATATCATTATCAAATTCTTGTTCTAAAATTGAAAATTTATCTATCGATTTTGCTATATCAGACAACCCTTTTAACATAAACCGGTATGAATCTAGAAATCTTAATTTTTTATTATATGAACCAAAATCTATAGATATATAAGTTTCTGAATTTTTAGATAAGAGTTTTACTTTGTTATAATCATCTTCATATTTCATTAGCTCTTCTATTATAAAATGGAAATCATAGTTTGAACCATTATGGAAGAAGACTGGTATTAACTTTGTTATTTTACATTCTTTTGTGTTACATGATTGACAAGCTGCTCCTCTATACTTGCCAGAAAGATGATCATGTTCTCTTACTTTGTTTTCCTCTTCAAATTCCTTTCCACATATATAACATTCTGTTGACTCTTGAAATTCTTTTTCTTGTTGTTCAGTTAAAAGTGGTTCTTTCTTTTCATTAATACAAATATTATAATTTATTTTCTTTAAAATTTTTATTATTTTTTCTACATATTTCTTTGTTGCATCATCACCAACATAAGAAAAGTATTGTGATTTATAAATTTCTGGATAGTCTGACTGAACATAAATACCATAACTATTAACTGTTTGTTTTCTAATTGGATTAACATATGATTTATTTGGGTCAGGTTGAGAAGTTGATAAAAGAATATTATTCGATTCAAAATCTGAATAGATAACAAAAGGTAGTCTATTTTTGAAATGATGATTTTTAAATTTAAGAATATTATCTTTCTTTGGCATATTAACTTTACAAAAATTATTTCCAATACAAATTTCTTTATGTCTTTCTAAAGTTTCAGTTCTTTGAAAACTTTGCATACAATTTCTACATGTATATTGTTTGTGTTTATTTTTATCATATAGAAAACTATCTAGATGTTTAATTAAACAATAGTGTGTATTTTCATTGTTTTCCAAATACAATTTTTTCGCTTTTAATATTTGAAATGTAAACCGGATAAATAGATTGTTTGTTTGTTTGATTTTCTAACGCAAAAACATTTATTGGTAAATTATTTTGTTTTTCTGCTTTTGGAATGAATATCTTTTATTAAAACTGGGTATTCAATGTTACTCATACTAATTTCATTTTCATAAGGTTTATATTTTGTTACCCTTTCTTTATCTCTAACAGCAGGATAAAGATTTGCTAAAATAGACCATAATAAACATTTGTTATCTTTTGTGTTTTTAACATTTATAATATTATGTGATTTAAATTCTAAAAGTATATAAGATGAAGCTTTTTGATAATTGTATTTATATGTTTTTACTTCTACACTTTTAATATTTTTAAAAACAAAACCAGAACCTCTTTCTTGATAACCATCTATCCATGATTCAAATTTATCTTTTAGTTTATTAAAAAATTCATCTATATTATTACTAGATTTAATAACTTCAACACGATGAGAATAGTAACTTTCTATTATACTTGATTCTATTGGATTATCAAATTCAGATGTAATTATTATTTTAAGTTTAATTGGATATGATTGTATTGTAATTTTATTTTTTAATTCATCAATATAATTAATTATATTATCTTCCTGTATGTCATCGATAATAGTTTCATTAATTACATTTTTAAATACTCAGGTTTTTTTGTTGTCCATTTTATTAGGAAAGAAAATAAACTATCTCATTTTATATTCAATTGTATAAATAGGATTTCTAATTAAAAATTCTTGATAAGCTTTTTTATATTTTTCTTTATTAAGAATATAATGTAAATGTTTCATTGGTCTTTCACAATCTTTACATTTACCTCTAAACCCATCAGAACATCTTTTTTCTTTTCTAAATAAATTAAAAGATTTAACTAAAGAACAGTACTTACAAAAAATTTTTTCGTCCATTTTTTATAATATGATTTTAGTAATTTATTTTTATAGAGTGAAAAAATTATGATGTCATTTTTATAGAAAAAATTTGCTGTTTTTTTGTTTTTCTTTCGTGAGTTGCTGTTTTTTTTTTTGTTTTTTTTTTCGGGCTGCGTTAAACATGCTCATACATACACTACTGCCAAATCCTGTTTTCTAGGAAAAATAAGAAAAATATTTCAAAATGTTGTCTGCTGAAAGAAATACTCAACAGACAGTGAGTTAAAAGTAGTCTAAAAAATGGTGAACAAGATGAAAGGAGTAGGTTGATAGGAGGATAAAAAAGTTCAGATTATTTTTTTTGTTAATTTTTTTTTGCATTAAATTTGTATCTTTCTATGTGGCTGCAGATAAAGAGAAGAACTTTGGACAATTTTTTTTTTCTTATTTCTCCATTAACCCTTTTTGTACCAAATGGAATCTTCCTCCTTATATATACCCGGAGTCCATTCCAAAATTAAGGGGTGTCAGGTTACGTTTTCTGCAAAATTCACTTGGAAAATGCCTTAACTTTTCGCAAAGAGTGTAGGTCCGTTCTGCGGCGTCTTATCTGGGACTGCACTGTTTGCCAACTACCCATTTTGGGGTTTCTGGTACCAAATGGGTTATAATATATGTTGTTAGAACTAAGTTGTTAGTACTATCTTGTTAGTACTTGTTAGAACTGCCTCATTAACTTTTATCATGCTGTTCACGACAACCCCTATCTTTGGAAACAGTGTCTCACCTCTGTGGTTCTTTGATTTCTGTGTTCACGGAGATGTTGCACTGATGAGTTAGGAGGCCTTCATGCGGACTGAACAAATTATTTGTCTAAATCGCGACGGAAGTAAGGGTGAGGATTGTGGCCACGTAGAATCGATTTAAGCCCCCCAGTGGAAATCTTCCACTGACCGTTCCAAGGCGGCTCTTCCGTGGCGATTTATTTATGTTGTTGTTTGTTACTTACTGTGAGTATCACTTGTGTCTTTTAATTTTGGATGGCCATATGGCCATTTTGTGGGAAAGTAACTGTCCATATGGCCTTCCTTTGTTTAGGTTTCCATTATGGTCTGGTCGCTTAATGTTTGTATTTCTTTCCCTTTGGTGTCTTTTATGGATGGAGTAAGTTAATTGTATCAATTCCTGATCTTTGTTTTACTTCTACTTTTTAGATCCAGATCAGATGGCTTCTGATCAGGATCTACACTGTTTGACATTCAGTTTATGAATTTGTAGGAATTAATTACATCAAGTAATCTGATTGGTTCAAAGTCAGAAATGGGTGTGGCTAAACTGAATATTCAGCAAGAGAAGGGTTTATGTGATTCTAACAAGTACTCACAGCATAATTATGTTTCTGATAAGAAATTATATAAATTGTCCTTGTGGGAGTGGAAACCATCAAAACCATCATGAAAACATGCCTGTATAATTTTGACCCCCTTAAACCCCACTTTTTATGCCCCCAACTTTGAAGAAGTTGATGGGGCATATTGGTTATGTCTTGTCCCTCTGTCGGTTTGTCTTTCCTTTACGCTTTCACCCTGTAGAAAACTCAAGAATGGTTTGAGCTAGGATCTCGAAATTTCATATGTGGAATGTGCATGAAAAATAAGCGGACACATATTTTTTTTTGCCTTTTTTTTTTTCGCCGGACTTGTCTTTGCAGAGTTATGCCCCTTTTCGAACTTATGCATTGTGGCTTTGGGGAAACCTTGTGAGCAAGATATCTGGAGAACCACTTGAGCTAGGCTCATGACATTTAGTAAACAGTTTGGGTCAAAGGTGTAGATGACTTGATTAACTTTTGACAAAATTCCGAAAATATTTAACGAAGTAACGCCCCTTTTCGTTGGGTCTAATGTTTAGATGACCTGGTTAACTTTTGATGAAATTCTGAAAATATTTAATGAAGTAACGCCCCTTTTCGGACTTATGCATTGTGGCAATGGGGAAACCTTGTGAGCAAAATATCTGGAGAACTGCTTCAGCTAGGCTCATGATATTTAGTAGACAGTTTGGGTCTAAGGTTTAGATGACCTGATTGACTTTTGATGAAATTTCGAAAATATTTAATGGAGTTACGCTCTTTTTTCGGACTTACACATTGTGGCTATGGGGAAACCTTGTGAGCAAAATATCTGGAGAACCGCTTGAACTAGGCTCATGATAGTATTTAGTAGACTATTTGTGTCTAAGGTGTAGATGACCTGAAATTCCGAAAACATTTAACGGATTTATGCCCCTTTTTGGACTTATGCATTGTGGCTATGGGGAAACCTTGTGAGCAAGATATCTGGAGAACCACTTGAGCTAGGCTCATGATATTTAATAAACAGTTTGCGTCTAAGGTGTAGATGACCTGATTAACTTTTGACGAAATTCCCAAAATATTTAACGGAGAAACGCCCCTTGCATTGCGGCAATGGTGAAACCTTGTGAACAAAATATCTGAAGAACCACTTGAGCTAGGCTCATGATATTTAAAGAGTGTTTGGGTATAATGTGTAGATGACCTGATTAACTTTTGATGAAATTCCGAAAATATTTAATGGAGTAACGCCCCTTTTCGGACTTATGCATTGTGGCAATGGGGAAATGGTAGGGTGACAATCTGGACCAAAAAAATGGGAACCCATACCCCCCCGTATAACAAGACAAGTCATATACCAAAATGTTCGTCAGCATCCGTAGTATCTGAAACTGCCGGCATAAATTGGCATAAATGATGGCGAGCTGAGAAATCCAAGATGGCGTCCAAGATGGCCGCCATAGCTGTAAATTCCAGTTTGGGGTAAAATATGAATATATATACCACAAATCATCTTACAAACTTATTTTAATTTATTTTTCTGGTGTAGAAAGAAGATTTGTGCTAGAATATAGATCAAATTTTTAGGTTTGACTGGAAAACCGGTGAAAAAATGATATATTATTGTTTTTGTGTCAAGTTTCATAGGTGATACATAAAAGCAATTCTGATGTTTCAAAACTTAAACAGTTTCTGCATATATATTGTTTTATTTTAACTAAGACACTATTCTAAATTACATTTAACACTATTCTAAAATACATTTATGGTTGGTTATGACTTTTTTACCATCAATTTAGCCCCAGGATTACCCCACCCACTCAGTTTACCTGTAAAATTCATTCACATAAATGCTGACACACAAGGGATTTGTAGGCGTCTGCTTCATTTTAGACAATTAAGTAGTAGAGGACATTCACAATAATGCTTAGTTCTGTTTTCATATTGTCACGAAAACATGCCCATATGTTTTTGACCCCCTTGAACCTCACTTTTATATAGAAAAACTAGGGTTTTCAAGGGTAAGCATTTTTTTTCTAATTTATGCTTAAGGACATAGCTTGTGTGTGTTTGACAGCATCGCCACGTTGAGAGCGTTCTAACAAGTCCCCGCCATCTATGTTTTGAAGAGAAATAAGGAAAATTTCATTTTTATCTGAATTTTGTGTGTGTGTGTGTGTGTGTGTGTGGGGGGGGTGATGGGGTGACGGTAGTCAAATCTTTCATTGGATTTGAATTATGTGTGTTTTCGTAATGTTATAGTATGTATTTAGCCATTTGGAAACACCACCTTTTTATAATACTTTGTTCTTAATCCAAGCATAAACCTCTTAGTTAAACAGTGTTATATCCAAACAAAAAGGTAGAATAGCATAAAATAACTTCCTTTACATGTTTTTTTTTTGTCATTTTTTCCATGCAATTAGTTAGGGGTTTGGACTTTGAACTGTGTTATATAAAAATGTGTTATAAAATGATTGTGCTGTACTAATAGGCCAAATGAGACTACAATTACATGTTTTAAAACTGTCATAGTCCTCGGTATAAACATGAGCTAGTATTGTTTTGTTTGTTTGATTTGAGGTTTAACGTCCCCGTCAACACGGTAAAGGTCATTTTTGAGACGTTGCTTCCAATTTTGTGGGACTTTTACCCGACACTGAGATGAAATGACATCGAAAGCCCTGTCGCTCAAAGAAACCAATAAGGTTTAAAGAGTACATTGTTGTACGTTCTATGAGCAAATGCAGTCATCACTACACTGATCAGGCTATTTACAACCATATCAGTTAATAGCTGGGGGCTGCTTGTGTCTATCTTATGACCTGTGGAATAAATAACCCTCATGATCAACCATATGCCCCAGGTCTATAGGGCTAGACAAATTAATCTTAGATTTTATAGCTCCCCATCAAATCAGTAGCTGATATGTACACCTGTACAAATGGAGCAAAGAAAAAAAAATATTAGTTGGTGGTAGATGACTAGGTCTAACTTTGGATTTTTGGAGCACCATTGTTGTCTAATGTGTTTGTCTGAACAGCAAACCTACAGAAAAAATTGCTGCTGCCTTAACTGGCCCTGAGGCATTTGACTCAATACCAAGATCTGAAATCTCTTGAAGCTTGAAGTCTTATTTAGGCATTTTTCTTGCCTATACTATGTAAAGAAGAGCAGGTATCACAACCTGTAAGGCAATACAGGCAGCATAATTGCCCTTTCATCTGGCTCTAGCTTCCTGAAAACATTGTGAACTGGAATACATGGTGCAGTCAGCATGAATACACTTCCTGTCTGTCTTGAAGAATATGTTATCAACATTAAGCTGGCTAAAGTGAAGCAGAAGTAGATCGAGAACATGGGTATATGGACTGACCAGAACAGCTGTGTTAACTCACAGAGAACCTGCAAACTGCAGGTGCAAAATCATTCTACTATCAGCTTCTTCATGGTTGTAATCGAGTTAATGCTGAACAGCAACAACCTCACTGCTTACTTTCAGAGATTTGTTCTCAAAATAGAAATAAAGCAATGAGCAAGAATCGATACAATTAATTTACACCTCCCATTAATGACTCTAAAGGGAACGAATCACAAACATGAAGTAACTAGGACTTAATGGAAACAACAACAGAGGAAAGCCAAAAGGACAGTTACTGTCCCTAAAAATGGCAAACTGGCTATCTAGTTATATTATAGCAATCACCCACAATGAAGTTATGAATAAGCCCTTATGAGATGTTTTTATCACGACCGTTACTGCTAAGTATGCCATGCATAGTTGCAAGCTCTTCTAAACACCATACCAATACACAGGCTTATAATAAACCTATTAACATGATGCTGGATTTATTTCACAATGACAGTTTAAAATTTATTGAACCATTTTCCCTAACATTTGGACAATTTTGTGTGTTTGCTGTTTTATTTGAAGTTTAACGTACCCATCAACACTGTATAGGTCATTTTGGAAATGTTGCTTCCAATTTTGTGGGACTTTTACCCGACATTGAGATGAAACGACATCTCAAGCCCTGTCGCCCAATGAAACCAATTCAGCTTATAAGCATGGACGGTCCAACTCGCACCGCTTTGCCTGGACAGGCTTAGATCCTCTAAGGGGTTTACCAATACTCATGTGCGGTCGGTTTCAGCTCTGTGTGGAAGCATCATGCAGCCCATCTGTTTCTTCAAGCCCGATGGGCGGGGGCCGAAGACATTTGGACAATATAGCTACTGGAGATGAAGTTCCTCAAGAGATAGAGAAGTTTGATAAGTTGCCATAAAATGAGTCGCCATTTGAGTCATTCATGCAGGAAAGGCTCATACCCACAGCTTGTTAGGCAGTCAAAAAAAACAATCTTATGAGCCTTTGCCTGGGTCAAAACCTCTGACTATGAGTGATATCAGGTCAATGACACAGGTGTCTGGGGAAACCAGTCTGAGGAACTGACTGCCACCGGTGAAGAGATATATGCTTTCTATACATCAATTCATTCATTCTAGGTCTTGTCTTTCACAAATGCGCATGATCACGCGAGTTTGTTTACAGATGAAGAATGTATGATGTCTACCAATAAGTTGGATTTCCTTGAAAAACTAGAAAGACTTGCTGGTTGTATAGTATTTGACGGGATGTCTGTACTTAAAGTGTTGCAGCATTCATCATGTCTCAAACTGGCATATCAACAGATGACTGCTATGTTTTGGTCTTACAGTCTTCTTACCATTATTTGGGAAGCTACCATTCACTTCGGTTTTGACAGGAATGAGGCAAACAGTCTCAAATCACAGACCAAACAAAAGTGTGGAAAGAATGTTTCTTCACCCGCGCCTGTGTCTACGAGGAAAAGTATAGTAACTGGTGACTAATAGATACTTTCAAGCATTAAAAGCAAGAACGAACTGACAATATTTTACACTAGGTACCTTAACGAAAACTGCCATGAGCTTTCTTAAGAAGAATGCTACTGTTGTTGGTGCAGGTTGACTTAAGAAGAAGGCTCTGAAGTTTCCGCTGGTGTTGTTTCTGTTCATTATTCCAACCGTGAAGAAGCTGATAGTAGAATGATTTGCAAGTAGCAGTTGCAGGTTCTCTTGGAGTTAACACTGCCCTTGTTGTCAATTCTGATACTGAAGTTTTCTTTCTACTTGTGCATCACTTTAACCTGCTTTACGCTTATGACAGGTAGAAAAGGTATTCATGCTCACTGCACCATGTATATTCCAGTTCACACTGTTTTCAGGAAGCTAGAGCCAGATGAAAGTGCAATGATGCTGTCTGTATTGCCTTATGGGTTGTGATACCTGCCCTTCTTTACATAGTACAGGCAATTCATGTTCTGCCTAAACCAGACTTCCAGCTTCAAGATATTTCAGATCTTGGGACTGAGTCAAATGTCTCAGGGCTAGTTAAAGCAGCAGCAATTTCTTTTTAGTGCACAGGACCTGGTGTGCATATCAGCTACCGATTTGATAGGGAGCTATAAAATCTAAGATTAATTTGCCTAGCCCAGTAGACCTAGGGTATACAGAGTAAACCGCTTTGAGATTCTAAGCATGCCCAGGAAAAGTGGTGCTAGCTGGACCATCCTTGCATATACATGTAAAACCTTTTGGCTTAAATGTGTGGCGGGGCTTGAGAAGTCATTTCATCTCAATGTCGGGGAAAGTCCCACAAAAAAATGGAAGCAATGTCTCCAAAATGTAAAATGACTGATACAGTGTTGATGGGGATGTAGTACCTTTAATCAAACAAAATATAACCTAATTGTATATATCATATCCTCTTTATAACACAGTTTTGGATATAGCACTTTATAACCCCAAAAACCTAGCCAGTTACACAGCAAAAATGACAATAAAAGACATTTTAGATCAATTTGATAAACAATATTTTGCTATTTTGTTTGGATGTAGCACTGCTTAATTAAGGCAGTTAATGCTCAGATCCTGAAAACCGTGTTATAAAGAGGTGGTGTATCCTAATGGCTGATCATATAATAAAGTATGAAAACAGAACTAAGCATTAGTTTCAATGCTCTCTTCTACTTGTTGTCGAAATTGAATCCTTGCCTGCAAGTCCCTTGAGTGTGAGTATTATGTGAATGAATTGTACTGGTAAACTGAGTGGGTGGGGTAATCCTGGGGCTAAATAGATGGTAAAAAAAGTCATAACAAACCATAAATGTACTTGGGAATAGTGTTAAATGTATTTTAGAATAGTGTCTTAGTTAAAATAAAACAATAGATAAATAAAAACTGTTAAAAATTTTGAAACGTCAGCATTGCCTTTATGTACCACCTATGAAACTAGACACAAAAACGATGAAATGTCTTTTATTTCCCCGGTTTTCAAGTCAAACCTAAGATGTTGATCAATATTCTAGCACAAATCGTCTTTCTATACCAGAAAAATAAATTAAAATAAGTTTGTAAGATGATTTGTGGCAATATTATGTGAATGAATTTTACTGGTAAACTGAGTGGGTGGGGTAACCCTGGGGCTAAATTGATGGTAAAAAAGTCATACCCAACCATAAATGTATTTTAGAATAGTGTTAAATGTATTTTAGAATAGTGTCTTAGTTAAAATAAAACAATAGATATGTAAAAACTGTTTAAATTTTGAAACATCAGAATTGCTTATATGTACCACCTTGGAAACTAGACACAAAAACAATAAAATATCATTTTTTTCACCGGTTTTCAAGTCAAACCTAAAAATTTGATCTATATTCTAGCACAAATCTTCTTTCTACACCAGAAAAATAAATTAAAATAAGTTTGTAAGATGATTTGTGGTATTTATATTCATATTTTACCCAAAACTGGAATTTACAGCTATGGCGGCCATCTTGGACGCCATCTTGGATTTCTCAGCTCGCCATCATTTATGCCAATTTATGCCGGCAGTTTCAGATACTACGGGTGCTGACGAACATTTTGGTATATGACATGTTTTGTTATACGGGGGGGTATGGGTTACTACCAGAAATAGTGGACTTTTTGGCCCATTGTCACCCTACCAAAACCTTATGAGCAAAGTATCTTGAGAACTGCTTCAACTAGGCTCATGATATTTAGGGGCAGTTTGGGTCTAAGGTATAGATGACCTGATTAACTTTTGATGAAATTCCGAAAATATTTAATGGAGTTACGCTCTTTTTCAGACTTACGCATTGTGGCTATGTGGAAACCTTGTGAGCAAAATATCTGGAGAACCGCTTGAACTTGGCTCATGATATTTAATAGTCTATTTGGGTCTAAGGTGTAAATGACCTGATATACTTTTGACGAAATTCCGAAAACATTTAACGGAGTTATGCCCCTTTTCGGACTTATGCATTGTGGCTATGGGGAAACCTTGTTTAATTACCCTATTCGCCCTAATTACCGCACCATGCGCTTAGTTTTTAGCTCACCAGAGCCGAAGGCTCCGGGGGAGCTTTTAGGATAGGCAGTTGTCCGTCGTCGTCTGCGTCGTCGTCGTCGTCGTCTGCGTCTGCGTCTGCGTCGTCAACACTTTCAAACGACATCTCCTCTGAAGCCACTGGGCCGATTCAGCCCAAATTTCATCTGTAGCATCCTTGGGTTTGGGGATTGAAAGTTTGTGTTTTTTATGAAATTCGGCTCATTGGTTTGGTTGCTATGGCAACTTAGAGTTTCCATAGACTTATAATGGGGAAAATTGAAAAATGGCATTTACTGCCAAGCCACTGCAGATATTTTGACAAAACTTTCATAGAAATATTCCTTAGGCAATCTACTATCTGCCATATGATTTTAGGCCTTCTGCTCATTTTTGTTCAGAATCAGAATCAGAATTGTTACTGGTGACACGTCAAATGACATTCATACACCAGGACCTGTGATATGGGAAGTTAGTCCCTAGCTCTAACCAAAGATGTAAACTTAGCTACACAATCCTCAGCACCTTCAGCCGTCAAAATAATAGAATCGGGAAGGGCATTCCAATCTCTAATGGTTCGGGGGAAAAACGATTCTTTATAAATATCCGTTCTTGCAGTAAGGGTCTGAAACGTCATTGAATGGTGTTTTCTACAATGCCTAGCTGGGGGAACAAGGTCATCTGTTGGAATGCTGGCAGCACCCTTTAGACCTTTGTATAAGAGTATGAGCCTACTGTCTCTTCTCCTTTTCTTGAGAGACTCCCATCTTAATTTTCCTAGAATTCCAGTCATGCTCCCAGTTTCAAAGCAATAATTTCCAGTTACAAATCTAGCAGCTCTATTCTGAACTTTTTCAATTTCTTCATTTAGGACCAGTCCGCTTGGGTCCCAGATGCAACTACCATATTCCAAGATTGGGCGAACAAGTCCCCTGTATGCTGTTTCTTTCACATCCTGAGGACACTGATGAAGATTTCGCCTCAGGAAACCAAGTGTTCTATTCGCCTTTGTACACATATTGCTAATGTGTGTATTCCATCTCAAATCGTGAGTGATTGTCACACCAAGGTATTTAATGGAATTCACATTTTCGAGGACCGTTCCCTCTAAGGTGTAAGAAGCCTCAACTTTATTAGATCTCTTCCTTGTTATCTGCATAATATTGCATTTAACTGGTTGAAATCTCATGCCCCATTTTCTGGCCCAACATCCTAATCTATCTATGTCAGCCTGAAGTTTCAGTGAGTCATCTGTATCTCTAATTTCCCGGTAACAAACACAGTCATCTGCGAACAGTCTTATTTCTGAGTCAATATCAGTGGAAATATCATTGATGTACAGGGAGAACAATAGAGGACCAAGAACGGTCCCTTGTGGGACTCCAGACAAAACTGGCGCCCATACTGAAGATTCACCATTAACAACAACACGCTGTTTTCTGTAGCAAAGGAAGGAATCTATCCATTTAAGAGTCTTCCCACCAATTCCATAACCAAATAATTTGGATTTAAGTAGTTCATGAGGAGGGGTGTCAAAAGCCTTCTCAAAGTCCAGAATAAATGTGTCCACCTGCCCCCCTTTGTCCAGGATTTTTGCCCAATCATTAATAACCGTGCTCAACTGAGTTTCGCAACTATGCCTTTTCCTAAATGCATGTTGTCTGTCTGACAAAAGTTTATGTTCATCCAAGTGGGCCATGATGTTTGAGCAGACTATGTGTTCAAGCAATTTACATAGAACACATGTCAGTGACACCGGGCGATAATTACGAGCAAGAGCCCTGTCCCCTTTTTTGAAAAGTGGACAGATGTTCGCTAGGAGCCATTCTTTGGGAATTTCACCCGTATCGAGAGATTGTTGGAAAAGATGAGCAAAAACTGGACCTAACTCGTTTGCTAGTTCCTTCAGGACTCTAGGATGAAGCTCATCAGGCCCTAAAGCTTTAGAAGGGTTCAAGCCTTTAAGTAATTGGATCACTCCCGCAGAGGATACAACAATATTTTCCATGAAAGGGGCAGATCTTCCAGTCAATGGAACCTCGTTGAACTCAGTTTTATTAAATGCATCATTGAATTGACCAACCAATTCCTCTGCCCTTTCAGAGTCCGATTCAGCGACCCCGTTCCCTCCTCTTTTATTAAGGGGTGGGATACCTTGCCTATCTTTCTTCTGGCTATTGATATATCTGTAGAAGTCTCTGGGATTCGCCTTTACATCACCTACCAAGTTATTTACATACTGATCATGCTGATTTTTGATGTCATTTTTAATTTCTCGTCTCAAGTTTTCAAATTTTGCTCTGAGTTTACCACTTCCCGACTTTTTTGCCTTAGCATGAATCTTATTTCTCCTCCGAATTTTTCTTCTTATTTCTGGTGTGATCCAAGGAATTGAAGATACAGACCTGCTAGTTTTGGAGGGGATATGATTATCGGACGAAGCTTGAATGAAAGACTTTATCAAATCAAAGTTCTCCTGGACAGACCGAGCGTCTGAATGACCATTAAAGTATTTCTCTCTTGCAAATTTTAGGGCATCCTTCCTCATAGTTTCATAGTCACCCTTTTGATATAAGTACACCTTTCTACGAGGTTTCTTTATAGGTGGTATGAAGATTTTCAAAAATCCAGAGACAATATCATGATCACTTAGTTTGTCCGGGGATTGAATATCCCCAAACTGTCCTGGCAAAGTTGTAAGAATCAAATCCAAAGTGTTTCTATCTCGAGTAGGGAAGTCAACAACCTGTTCCAAGCCATGATCATTCATGATGTCGACCAACACCTGTCCCTCTGACGGACTCAGCATCGTGCCTTGTTTGCTGAGCCTATCTGGCCAAACAATCTCTCTGAAGTTGAAGTCGCCTAAGACATGTACTGCAGGAAGTTTTTTACCCTTATTCTGAGACTTAATGCGATCAAGCTGATCTTTAAATAAGTGGAAGTTTTCGACAGTGTCGTTAGGTGGTCGATACCAACTTGCAATAAAGTGGGAAGTTTTGTTTGCAAAAACCTTAACCCAGACAGATTCTGAATCGTTTTCCAGTTCCATGAATGGCATATGAGGGATATCTCTGTGAACGAGCAACATCACCCCGCCGCCATGAGTGTTTCTATCTTTTCTGTAGACACTGTATTCGCAAGTTTCAGGGAAAAGCTCCGAAGTCATAATTGAACTGTCAATCTTTGTTTCCTGAATAGCCACAATATGTGGTTGGTGAGTATCAAGGAAAGCTAGAAGTTCAAGTATCTTTCCTCTTAAACCGTTAATGTTAATACTGCAAAGTTTCAAACCTTTTACAAAATTCGGCTTTCTCATGTCAGTAGTCGGAGATTTAACTCCTTTCTCCTTTGACAGAGGTTCAAATTTATTTCTTTCTTCCAGTTCAATAGGTTCGCTGAAGAACGAGTCAGAAAAATTAAAAAACTCGCACTTCGGGCATATCCATGAACAATTCGAGTTAACCAGTTTGCCATACTCGGCGTCTGAAAGGAAAGCGCAATCAGTGTGAATCCACATTTCACACTGGTCACACTGAACTGCCTTATGCTCATTTAGAACATCACCACTGCAAAGGCCACAGTCTGCCTTGCAATCTTTGCAATACCAAGTTCCAATTCCAATTTCAAGCTCTAGCAATTGGTTTTCATCCAATTTAGAACACGAGGCATGAAAATGCTTTTCACAGTCCTCACATTCTACCCATTTCTGAGAGTCTTTGCCATGGAAACCAAAATAAAAAAAATAGACAAAAAATACTTAAAAAATCATCTCCTCAGAAACCGTATGCTCTATGAGGCTGAAAATTTATGGAAATATTCACCATATTTGCCTTTACAGGTTTTGTGTTTTTTATGAAATTCGGCTCTTTAGTTTGGTTGCTATGGCAACTTAGATTTTCCATAGACTTATAATGGGGAAAATTGAAAAATGGCATTAACTACAAAGCCTTTGTAGATATTTTGACAAAACTTTCATAGAAATGTTCCTTTAGTAAACTCCCTCAGCCATATGCTTTTATGTCAACCTGGGGGTCCAGTAGGTTGTGCCGGGGCCATGCCCCGCCCCCAGTACTTCATAAAATGACTTATATCTCAGAAACCTTACAGATCCCCACCCCTAAACCATATATATTCTTGTTCCTATTGATTAGACGCATTCAGTGACACCAACCTGGAGGTCCTCCGGGATGTGCCGAGGCCATGCCCCACCCCCTCCACTTCATAAAAGGCCCAATATCTCGGAAACCATTCAGATCCCCACCCCTGAACCCTATATACTCTTGTTCCTTATGATAAGACGCATTCAGTGACATCAAACTGGGGGTCCCCCGGGATGCGCCGGGGCCATGTCCCGCCCCTCCATTTCATAAAAGGCCCAATATCTCGGAAACCTTACAGATCCCCACCCCTAAACCATATATATTCTTGCTCCTTATGATAAGACGCATTCATTGACCCCAAATTGGGGGTCTTCCGGGGTGCGCCGGAGCCATGCCCCACCTCTTCACTTCACAAAAGGCCATATATCTCAGAAACTGTTCAGATCCCCACCCCTAAACCATATATGTTCTTGTTCATTATGATGAGACACATTCAGTGACACCAACCTGGGGGTCCCCAGGGATGTGCTGGGGCCATGCCCCACCCCGTCCATTTCATAATATCACAATATCTCGGAAACCTTACAGATCCCCACCCCTAAACCATATATATTCTTGTACCTTATGATAAGACACTTTCATTGACACCAACCTGGGGGTCTCCCTGGGCCTTGCCCCACCCCTGCACTTCACAAAAGGCCTTTTTATCTCAGAAACTGTTCAGAGCCCCACCCCTAAACCATATATATTCATCTTCCTTATGATAAGGCACATTCATTGACACCAGCTTGTGAGTCCCCGGGGCATGCCCGGGCCTTGCTCCACCGCTTGACTTCTTTAAAAGCCACATATCTCAGAAATAGTTCAGATCCCCACCCCTAAACCATATATATTCTTGTTCCTTATGATAAGACTCATTCAGTCACACCAACTTGGGGGTCTCTTTGTGCTGAGGCAATGTGCCCCGCCCTTCCACTTCATAAAAGGCCATATATTTCAGAAACCATTCAAATCCCCACCCCATATTCATATATGTTCTTGTTCCTTATTTTTAGCACACCTACTGTAGGGGTGTCCGCAGGGGCCAGTCGTCTCCTTTCCACTTCATGAAAGGATATCTTGGAAACCGTTCAGATTCCCACCCCTAAACCATATATATACTTGGTCCTGATGATGAGACACATTTAGGGACAACAATCTTGGGCTTTCCTGGGAACGACAGGGCATGCTCCAACCCCTCCACTTATATCTCCAGCCATGCAGATCCCCACTGCTAAACCATATATATTCTTGTTCTTTGTGATAAGACACATTTAGTGATACCAACCAGGGCTCCATTGGGTCCATGCCCCACCCCCTCTACTTCATAAAAGGCCTAATGTTTCATATACTGAGTCCACATTGATGCTCATTTGGATATGGGGGTTTATTTGGCAGATTAAAATGATATCATGTTAAAATACATGGCTGCAATTTGGCAGTGCCCACCTGAGCTCTGGTGAGCATAGTGGCCCATGGGCCTCTTGTTTCAAAATCGTGTCATAAAATCATGGTGAAAAATCTACCTAATTAGCGCACACTTGATACGAAAACAACCGCTTCCAAGATGATGCATACTGATATTTAATGGGACGGTAAAAGATACTTAAGCATTGCCTTCACTGTTGGAAGAAATAATGGTAAGTTTATTTTAGATTTACTATGAGAGCTTCAAAGGAGATTACTGTAAAGTGTGCGCTTATGCATTTCCTTTTCAAATATAGCTTTGGTGTGCGCTTATAGGAGCATGTGTGGTAATTAGGGCGAATACAGTATGTGTCTATTAGTGGCAAGCATATGATTGGGGGCATAGTGTTTCACAAACACATTTTCTAGTTTATAGTAAAATTGGGGTTTAAAGGGGTATACATTATTATTCTTATTTCTGCTCAAAAATATAGATTGAGGGTATTTGTTAGAACCGGCTCCCTAACAAGTTCCCACAATCTATGTTTAGAGCAGAAATATGAAAAAGTTTAGAATTTTTTGTCGAAATTATCATTTTTTGGCAGTAAAATTTTCCAATATTTGTATAGGCATGTTTTCGTAATGATTCATCCAAAAGAAAAATAAAAAAGAAAAAAAGAAAAAAAAAAAAAAAAAGAAAAACGAGCCTACCTACGTACCCTACCTATTTTTTTTTTCTGACATGAAACCCTAAACATACATGGACTTATTTTTAGCTCACCCGGGGGAGCTTATAGTATAGGCATTGGTCCATCGTCGTCGTCTTCTGCGTCTGCGTCGTCAACATTTTCAAACAACATCTCCTCTGAAACTACTGGGCCAATTGAAACCAAATTACATGTGGAGCCTCTATGGGAAAGGGGAAAGAAAGTTTGTTTGGGAGGACTGGGTCACATGACCAATATGGCCACCATGCCCATAAATGGTAAAAACCTTTATCTTCTTCACTCAAACTACTTGGCCAATTGAAACCAAATTACATGTTGTGCCTCTATGGAATGAGGGAACGAAAGATTGTTCTTTAGGACTGGGTCACATGACCAGTATGGCCGCCATGCCCATATATGGTTTTTTTTTGGTTTGGGTTTTACCACCCTTTCAAGATTATTTCACTCATATCGAGCCGTCCCATATATGGTAAAAACCTTTAAAAATCTTCTTCTCAAGAACCGAATAGCAGATGATCTTGAAACTTGGTATGCAGCATCGGGGACCCTGGCCCTACCAAGTTTGTTCAAATGATGACCTTTGGTTGACCTTGACCTGTTTTACGTCAAGGTCAAATTTGGTCACTTAGACAGTTGTATGGAAAAATGGCAAAACAGTGGATTTTTCTGACTGTGTGTTCGCTAGTGGCATCAGAAATGGTATTTGCAATCAGCTGAATGGAAGTTTATCAGTTTCAAAGGTCAAGGTCATATACCGACCTTTGTCCAGGACGCCTCAGATTCAGTATTTTTATCTTCCTCTTCACTTAAACTACCAGGCCAATTGAAACCAAATTACATGTGGAGCCTCTATGGAATGAGGGAACGAGAGTTGATTCATGAGGACTGGGTCACATGACCAATATGGCCGCCATGCCCATATATGGTAAAAACCTTTAAAAATCTTCTTCTCAAGAACCGAATGGCCGATGATCTTTAAACTTGGCATACAGCATCAGGGACTCTGGCCCTACCAAGTTTGTTCAAATGATGACCTTAGGTTGACCTTGACCTGTTTTACGTCAAGGTCAAATTTGGTCACTTAGACATTTGTATGGAAAAATGGCAAAACAGTGGATTTTTCTGATTGTATATTAGCTAATGGCATCAGAAATGGTATTTACAATCAGCTGAATGGAAGTTTATAAGTTCCAAAGGTCAAGGTCATTTACCGACCTTTGTCCAGGACTCCTCAGATTCGGTATTTTTATCTTCTTCACTCAAATTACTTGGCCAATTGAAACCAAATTACATGTTGTGCCTCTATGGAATGAGGGAACAAAAGATTGTTCTTTAGGACTGGGTCACATGACCAGTATGGCCGCCATGCCCATATATGGTAAAAACCTTTAAAAATCTTCTTCTCAAGAACCGAATAGCCGATGATCTTGAAACTTGGTATACAGCATCAGGGACTCTGGTCCTACCAAATTTGTTCAAATGATGACCTTAGGTTGACCTTGACCTGTTTTACGTCAAGTTCATTTACCGACCTTTGTCCTGGACTCCTCAGATTCGGTATTTTTATCTTCTTCTTCACTTAAAGTTCTTGGCCAGTTGAAACCAAATTACATGTGGAGCCTCTATGGAATGAGGGAACGAAAGTAGTGGATATTTCTGATTGTCTGGTAGGCTGTGACATCAAAAATGATATTTGCAGTCAGCTGAATGGAAGTTTATCAATTCCAAAGTAATGACCTTTGTCTTGGATGGCTCTGATTCAGTATTTTTATCTTCTTCTCCATTAAAAGAGCTGTGCTGATTGAAACCAAAGTACATGAAAAGCCTCTATGGGGGTGAGGCAATTAAACATTATTCTTGGTATTGTTGTCACTTGACCAAGATGGGCACCTTGCCTGTATATGATATAAACCATATGACCTCTGGTGAGCGTAGTGGCCCATGGGCCTCTTGTTATTTGGTTCATGTAAGTGAACCATACCTCAGTTCTCAGCCTTAGGATGTTGCTCTTTTGAATCATAAATCCGAATCTCAGAGGTAGTGATAAGGCTGTTGTAAGGGTACGGCATTTAATGGAACAAACACTGTACTTTTGTTTCTTGATCTGCATCTACTTTTTTTTTTCAGGAAATGACTATGTGACCAACCTTCCCCTACAGATGGCCATATATTTCAACTGTTTCTTCTCTCCTTTCTGGATAACAGCTGTCCTTGTAACATTTGAAGTAAAGGTAAGACAAACAATTGTTAGCACCTATTCTGCTGTTCATGAAAACCTCTACCTTTGCAAACTGTTGGTCCAGATCAGATGGCTTCTTTTCCATCTGATCAGGATCAACACTGTTTGTCATGCAGTTTGTGAATTGAATGACTACTTTTATCAAGTACTTTGTTAACACTTATTCTGCTGCTCATGACAACCTCTACCGTTGCAAACTGTAGATCAAGATCAGATGGAGACGCCATCTGATCAGGATCTACGCTGTTTTTCATGTCATTTGTGAATTGAATATCAACTTATATCAAGTACTTTGATTGGTTGTTAGTCAGAAATGGGTCTGGATCAATTAGTTTATTCAGCAGGATGAGTTAACACAATCAGGAAAGAGCACTCTTGTGAAGAAGACTTTACTTTTAATGAAGCCTCTGCCTCCATGATATGTAAAAAAGAACATGTACTTCATAACTTTACCCTAACCATGCTAAATATTTCAATATGCTTCTCTCCTGCCCGAGTTTTAGTCTTTTCTGTTAGTGACACTCACTACTGGCCCCCGCCCGTCGGGGCTTGAAGAAATAGATAGGCTGCATGATGCTTCAACGCAGAGCTGAAACCGACCCGCACACATGTACTGTCGTAATCAGCTTAGAGGATCTAAGCCTGCTCAGGCAAAGCGGTGCGAGTCGGATTGTCCATGCTTGTAAACCTTATTGGTTTCTTTGGGCAGCAGGGCTTGAGATGTCATTTCATCTCAGTGTCGGGTAAAAGTCCCACAAAATTGGAAGCAGCGTCTCCAAAATGACCTTTACAGTGTTTTCATCTTAAAATAATTTTTTTTGGCGGTAAAATTTACATTTTTACATTGTATATGTATATGCGTATTTTAGTAATGTTTGTCAAAATATATATACACATAGATATTTTTCATCTTTAAAAAGGCACATGTGAAACTTCAATATGCTCGCAACATCTTATCAAATGGAATGCTTCAAAACTCTTGAATTAAGTCGACAACTTTCCTACTCTTTCATTGAAGATTAACCCAATACCTTTGCTAACTTAGAGGCAATTTTTTTTTAGCTTACCAGAGCCGCTAGGCAGTGGTCCAGAGAGTTTGTAGATAAATATTTTGTATTAGCCTGTACAAGAATGACAGCAAATATGGGCTTGCACAAATGTGATAGCAATTCTGTTCCAGAGCTCTGTCCGTGGGCCTCTTTTTTGTGTTAAAGCTTATACTTGTTTTAGGCCGTTTTTTCCTCTTGTGAAAGCTTATAGATGTTTTTGCATAAATATAATGGTCAACCTGCATTGTGGGTAACTAATGGCTGTACTTCCATGCTAAATCCAACGTCTATAATGTCTACGCCCATGGGGATGAAACTTCATACGAGCGTATGAGACTACGTGCAGAACTCTGGTTTGCCTACTTTTGGTGTTATTGCCCTTTGATTATTGAAATAGCATTTTTACCATGTACTCATGTAGGCTATGTAAGTTGAAGAGTATTTGAGATATTTTCATGAAATTTCTCACAAATATAAAGCGTTATAAGAAAAAGTGCAGAACACAATAACCATAACTCTGTTTTATCTACTTTTGGAGTGCCCTTTGAACATAGCAAATAATGAATATAGCCAATTCTATACCATCTAGCCTCTCCCATGATCTTTATGGTGTGAGCTAAAATGTAAAAGACAGTGCTTTATGGTGTGTGTTAAGAGCAGCCTTTGATGCTTTATATAGTGAAGGTTAAGTCTATGTGTTTGAGTTTTACATCCCACCAAGAGTTTTACACCCCACCAGTACCTAAGGTCATATGGTGATGAGGTTTAGTGTTAAGACTCATACGTATGTCTGGAGAAATCCAGAATCAAACCCGTGATCTCTGGTTTATGAGGCAAGTAGCTTAACCACTCGACCACTGAGTTTACTCATATGGTATGCACCAGACAATGAGGGTTAAGAGCAGTCCTATGGTATGTAAAAGACAATGCTTTCTTGCACACCAGACAAGGAAAGTTGTGATTTTACCCTGGGATAGAAATTTATGTTCTGACCCTGGTGTTCCGATCCAAATTTGAATATAATCGCGTGTTTGATAAATGCACTGGTTGATTACGACGTCGTATGCGCCGTCATTAAGGTTGACGTCACTAAACATTCCTGCAGTGTCAACATAATATGGCGGACATTGGTAACCGAAGTGACTGCAGCAATAAAAATCCGCGCTAAGAAATGGAAGGCATGCAAGAAAAAGAATCCTATATGGGTGTGAGGGGTGGATAGAAAAATCCGTTCCTCGGGATCACTGTCCGGCATCACTCGGCAAGCCTCGTGATGCCAGACAGTGACCCATGGGACGGATTTTTCCATCCACCCCTCGTGATGCCGGGATCCCCTCACACCCATATAAGTCGCTCATATTATGATAAGGGTTAAGAGTAGCCCAAATGATATGTGAACAATGGTTTGTGGTGAGGGTTAAGAGCAGCCATTTTGATATGTTAAAGAATAAACACAATACTTTATGGTGAGTTAGGAGCAGTCCTATTTTGTGAAAGACAGTGCTTTGTGATGAGGGTTAAGAGCAGCCTTTTTCATATGTTAAAGACAACGCTTTATGGTGAGTGTTAAGAACAGCCCATGATATTTAAAAGACAATGCTTTGTGGTTATGGTAAGGAGCAGCCCCATGATATGTTAAAGAAAACGCTTTGTGGTGAGGGTTAAGAGCAATCTTTTGTAATGCTTTATGGCGAGCGGTCCCCATGATATGTTAAAGTTAATTGTTTATGATAGTGTTTAATGAGAACAGCCCTAATGATGTGTTAAAGATAATGCTTTATGGTGAGGGTTGAAGAGCAGCCCCCATGACATGTTAAAGATAATGCTTTGTGGTGATGGTTAAGAGCAGCCTTTTTTGATATGTAAAAGATAATGCTTTATGCTGAGGGTTAAATAGCAGCCACATGATGTGTACAAGACAATACTTTATGCTGAGGGTTAAGAGCAGCCCCCATGATATGTTAAAGACAATATTTTATAATGGGGGTTAATGAGAACAGCTCCCATGGTATGTAAAAGACATTGCTTTATGGTGAGGGTGATAAGAGCACCCCTTAATATGTAAAAGACAATGCTTTATGGTGAGGGTTAATAAGAGCAGCCCCTTGATATGTAAAAAACAATGCTTTATGGTGAGGGTTAATAAGAGCAGCCCCTTGATATGTAAAGGACAATTCTTTATGGTGAGGGTAATATGAACAGCCACATTGTATGTAAAAGACAATGCTTTATGATGAGGGTTAATAAGAGCAGCCCCTTGATATGTAAAGGACAATTCTTTATGGTGAGGGTAATATGAACAGCTCCCATGGTATGTAAAAGACAATGCTTTATGGTGAGGGTGATAAGAGCACCCCTTAATATGTAAAAGACAATGCTTTATGGTGAGGGTTAATAAGAGCAGCCCCATATGTAAAAGACAATGCTTTATGGTGAGGGTTAATAAGAGCAGCCCCATATGTAAAAGACAATGCTTTATGGTGAGGGTTAATAAGAGCAGCCCTTAATATGTAAAAGACAATGCTTTATGATGAGGGTTAATAAGAGCAGCCCCATATGTAAAAGACAATGTTTAAGGTGGGGTAATAAGAGCAGCCCCATGATATGTAAAAGACAATGCTTTAAGGTGATGGTTAATAAGAGCTGCCCCAAAATATTTTAAAAGTTAATGCTTTATGGTGAGGGTTAATAAGAGCAGCCCCCATATTATGTTAAAGACAATGCCTTATGGTGAGGGTTAATAAGGGCAGCCCCCATGATATTTAAAAGCAGTGTTTTATGGTGAGGGAGAGCGTCCCCATATGTATAATATAATGCTTTATGGTTTGGGTAATAAAAGCTAATGCATCATGGTGGGGGTTAATAAGAGCAGCCCCCCCATGATATGTAAAAGACAATGCTTTATGGTGAGGATTAATATAATAATAAGAGCAGCCCCCATGATATGTAAAAACAGTGCTTATGTAAAATACAATGCTTTATGGTTAGGGTAATAAAAGCTACTCCCATGATATATAAAAGACAATGCTTTATGGTGAGGGTTAATAAGAGCAGCCCCCATGACATGCAAAAGACAATGCTTCATGGTGACGGTTAATAAGAGCAGCCCCAATGATATGTAAAATACAATGCTTTATGATGAGGGTTAATAAGAGCAGCCCCCATGATATGTAATAAACAGTGCTTATGTAAAATACAATGCTTTATGGTTAGGGTAATAAAAGCTACCCCCATGATATATAAAAGACAATGCTTTATGGTGAGGGTTAATATAATAATAAGAGCAGCCCCCATGATATGTATAAAACAGTGCTTATGTAAAATACAATGCTTTAATGGTTAGGATAATAAAAGCTACCCCCATAATATTTTGTTTGTTTGTTTGAGTTGAGGTTTTATGTCCCTGTCAACACTATTAAGGTCATTTTGGAGACATTGCTTCCGATTTTTTGGGACTTTTCCCTGGCATTGAGATGAAATGACTTCTCAAGCCCTACCACCCATAGAAACCGCTAGGGTTTCAGGAGCAGTCCGACTCACATCACTTTTCCTGGGCTGGCTTAGACCTAAGCTGTTTACCAGTACTGAAGTTCGGTTGGTTTCAGCTCTGCGCGGAAGCACTGTGCAGCCCAATCTATTTCTCCAGGCCCCGATGGGTGGGGGCGCACCCCCATGATATATAAAAGACAATGCTTTATGATGAGGGTTAATAAGAGCAGCCCCAATGATATGTAAAGACAATGCTTTATGGTGAGGGTTAATAAGAGCAGGCCCCATGATATGTAAAAGACAATGCTTTATGATGAGGTTTAATAAGAGCAGCCCCCATGATATGTAAAAGACAATGCTTTATGGTGAGGGTTAATAAGAGCAGCCCCCATGATATGTAAAAGACAATGCCTTATGGTGAGGGTTAATAAGAGCAGCCCCCATGATATGTAAAAACAGTGCTTATGTAAAATACAATGCTTTATGGTTAGGGTAATAAAAGCTACTCCCATGATATATAAAAGACAATGCTTTATGGTGAGGGTTAATAAGAGCAGCCCCCATGATATGTAAAAGACAATGCTTCATGGTGACGGTTAATAAGAGCAGCCCCAATGATATGTAAAAGACAATGCTTTATGATGAGGTTTAATAAGAGCAGCCCCCATGATATGTAAAAGACAATGCTTTATGGTGAGGGTTAATAAGAGCAGCCCCCATGATATGTAAAAGACAATGCTTTATGATGAGGGTTAATAAGAGCAGCCCCCATGATATGTAATAAACAGTGCTTATGTAAAATACAATGCTTTATGGTTAGGGTAATAAAAGCTACCCCCATGATATATAAAAGACAATGCTTTATGGTGAGGGTTAATATAATAATAAGAGCAGCCCCCATGATATGTATAAAACAGTGCTTATGTAAAATACAATGCTTTAATGGTTAGGATAATAAAAGCTACCCCCATAATATTTTGTTTGTTTGTTTGAGTTGAGGTTTTATGTCCCTGTCAACACTATTAAGGTCATTTTGGAGACATTGCTTCCGATTTTTTGGGACTTTTCCCTGGCATTGAGATGAAATGACTTCTCAAGCCCTACCACCCATAGAAACCGCTAGGGTTTCAGGAGCAGTCCGACTCACATCACTTTTCCTGGGCTGGCTTAGACCTAAGCTGTTTACCAGTACTGAAGTTCGGTTGGTTTCTGCTCTGCGCGGAAGCACTGTGCAGCCCAATCTATTTCTCCAGGCCCCGATGGGTGGGGGCGCACCCCCATGATATATAAAAGACAATGCTTTATGATGAGGGTTAATAAGAGCAGCCCCAATGATATGTAAAGACAATGCTTTATGGTGAGGGTTAATAAGAGCAGGCCCCATGATATGTAAAAGACAATGCTTTATGATGAGGTTTAATAAGAGCAGCCCCCATGATATGTAAAAGACAATGCTTTATGGTGAGGGTTAATAAGAGCAGCCCCCATGATATGTAAAAGACAATGCCTTATGGTGAGGGTTAATAAGAGCAGCCCCCATGATATGTAAAAACAGTGCTTATGTAAAATACAATGCTTTATGGTTAGGGTAATAAAAGCTACTCCCATGATATATAAAAGACAATGCTTTATGGTGAGGGTTAATAAGAGCAGCCCCCATGACATGCAAAAGACAATGCTTCATGGTGACGGTTAATAAGAGCAGCCCCAATGATATGTAAAAGACAATGCTTTATGATGAGGGTTAATAAGAGCAGCCCCCATGATATGTAATAAACAGTGCTTATGTAAAATACAATGCTTTATGGTTAGGGTAATAAAAGCTACCCCCATGATATATAAAAGACAATGCTTTATGGTGAGGGTTAATATAATAATAAGAGCAGCCCCCATGATATGTATAAAACAGTGCTTATGTAAAATACAATGCTTTAATGGTTAGGATAATAAAAGCTACCCCCATAATATTTTGTTTGTTTGTTTGAGTTGAGGTTTTATGTCCCTGTCAACACTATTAAGGTCATTTTGGAGACATTGCTTCCGATTTTTTGGGACTTTTCCCTGGCATTGAGATGAAATGACTTCTCAAGCCCTACCACCCATAGAAACCGCTAGGGTTTCAGGAGCAGTCCGACTCACATCACTTTTCCTGGGCTGGCTTAGACCTAAGCTGTTTACCAGTACTGAAGTTCGGTTGGTTTCAGCTCTGCGCGGAAGCACTGTGCAGCCCAATCTATTTCTCCAGGCCCCGATGGGTGGGGGCGCACCCCCATGATATATAAAAGACAATGCTTTATGATGAGGGTTAATAAGAGCAGCCCCAATGATATGTAAAGACAATGCTTTATGGTGAGGGTTAATAAGAGCAGGCCCCATGATATGTAAAAGACAATGCTTTATGATGAGGTTTAATAAGAGCAGCCCCCATGATATGTAAAAGACAATGCTTTATGGTGAGGGTTAATAAGAGCAGCCCCCATGATATGTAAAAGACAATGCCTTATGGTGAGGGTTAATAAGAGCAGCCCCCATGATATGTAAAAACAGTGCTTATGTAAAATACAATGCTTTATGGTTAGGGTAATAAAAGCTACTCTCATGATATATAAAAGACAATGCTTTATGGTGAGGGTTAATAAGAGCAGCCCCCATGACATGCAAAAGACAATGCTTCATGGTGACGGTTAATAAGAGCAGCCCCAATGATATGTAAAAGACAATGCTTTATGATGAGGGTTAATAAGAGCAGCCCCCATGATATGTAATAAACAGTGCTTATGTAAAATACAATGCTTTATGGTTAGGGTAATAAAAGCTACCCCCATGATATATAAAAGACAATGCTTTATGGTGAGGGTTAATATAATAATAAGAGCAGCCCCCATGATATGTATAAAACAGTGCTTATGTAAAATACAATGCTTTAATGGTTAGGATAATAAAAGCTACCCCCATAATATTTTGTTTGTTTGTTTGAGTTGAGGTTTTATGTCCCTGTCAACACTATTAAGGTCATTTTGGAGACATTGCTTCCGATTTTTTGGGACTTTTCCCTGGCATTGAGATGAAATGACTTCTCAAGCCCTACCACCCATAGAAACCGCTAGGGTTTCAGGAGCAGTCCGACTCACATCACTTTTCCTGGGCTGGCTTAGACCTAAGCTGTTTACCAGTACTGAAGTTCGGTTGGTTTCAGCTCTGCGCGGAAGCACTGTGCAGCCCAATCTATTTCTCCAGGCCCCGATGGGTGGGGGCGCACCCCCATGATATATAAAAGACAATGCTTTATGATGAGGGTTAATAAGAGCAGCCCCAATGATATGTAAAGACAATGCTTTATGGTGAGGGTTAATAAGAGCAGGCCCCATGATATGTAAAAGACAATGCTTTATGATGAGGTTTAATAAGAGCAGCCCCCATGATATGTAAAAGACAATGCTTTATGGTGAGGGTTAATAAGAGCAGCCCCCATGATATGTAAAAGACAATGCCTTATGGTGAGGGTTAATAAGAGCAGCCCCCATGATATGTTAAAGACAATGCTTTATGATGAGGGTTAATAAGAGCAGCCCCCATGATATGCAAAAGACAATGCTTTGTGATGACGGTTAATAAGAGCAGCCCCCATGCTATGTAAAAGACAATGCTTTATGGTGAGGGTTAATAAGAGCAGCCCCCATATGTAAAAGACAATGCTTTATGGTGAGGGTTAATAAGAGCAGCCCCCCATGATATGTAAAAGACAATGCTTTATGATGAGGGTTAATAAGAGCAGCCCCCATAATATGTAAAAGACAATGCTTTATGGTGAGGGTTAATAAGAGCAGCCCCCATGATATGTAAAGACAATGCTTTATGGTGAGGGTTAATAAGAGCAGCCCCCATGATATGTAAAAGACAATGCTTTATGGTGAGGGTTAATAAGAGCAGCCCCCATGATATGTAAAAGACAATGCTTTATGGTGAGGGTTAATAAGAGCAGCCCCCATGATATGTTAAAGACAATGCTTTATGATGAGGGTTAATAAGAGCAGCCCCATGACATGCAAAAGACAATGCTTTATGGTGAGGGTTAATAAGAGCAGCCCCATATGTAAAAGACAATGCTTTATGGTGAGGGTTAATAAGAGCAGCCCCCATGATATGTTAAAGACAATGCTTTATGATGAGGGTTAATAAGAGCAGCCCCCATGACATGCAAAAGACAATGCTTTATGATGAGGGTTAATAAGAGCAGCCCCCATGATATGTAAAAGACAATGCTTTATGATGAGGGTTAATAAGAGCAGCCCCCATGACATGCAAAAGACAATGCTTTATGGTGAGGGTTAATAAGAGCAGCCCCCATGATATGTTAAAGACAATGCTTTATGATGAGGGTTAATAAGAGCAGCCCCCATGACATGCAAAAGACAATGCTTTATGGTGAGGGTTAATAAGAGCAGCCCCCATGATATGTTAAAGACAATGCTTTATGATGAGGGTTAATAAGAGCAGCCCCCATGACATGCAAAAGACAATGCTTTATGGTGAGGATTAATAAGAGCAGCCCCCATGATATGTAAAAGACAATGCTTTATGGTGAGGGTTAATAAGAGCAGCCCCCGTATGTAAAAAACAGTGCTTATGTAAAATACAATGCTTTATGGTTAGGGTAACAGAAGCTAACCCCCCATGATATATAAAAGACAATGCTTTATGGTGAGGCTTAATAAGAGCAGCCCCAATGATATGTAAAAGACAGTGCTTTATGGTGAGGGTTAATAAGAGCAGCCCCCATGATATGTTAAAGACAATGCTTTATGATGAGGGTTAATAAGAGCAGCCCCCATGACATGCAAAAGACAATGCTTTATGGTGAGGGTTAATAAGAGCAGCCCCCATGATATGTTAAAGACAATGCTTTATGATGAGGGTTAATAAGAGCAGCCCCCATGAAATGCAAAAGACAGTGCTTTATGGTGAGGATTAATAAGAGCAGCCCCCATGATATGTAAAAGACAATGCTTTATGGTGAGGGTTAATAAGAGCAGCCCCCATGATATATAAAAGACAATGCTTTATGGTGAGGCTTAATAAGAGCAGCCCCCATGATATATAAAAGACAATGCTTTATGGTGAGGCTTAATAAGAGCAGCCCCCATGATATATAAAAGACAATGCTTTATGGTGAGGCTTAATAAGAGCAGCCCCAATGATATGTAAAAGACAGTGCTTTATGGTGAGGGTTAATAAGAGCAGCCCCCATGACATGCAAAAGACAATGCTTTATGGTGAGGATTAATAAGAGCAGCCCCCATGATATGTAAAAGACAATGCTTTATGGTGAGGGTTAATAAGAGCAGCCCCCGTATGTAAAAAACAGTGCTTATGTAAAATACAATGCTTTATGGTTAGGGTAATAGAAGCTAACCCCCCATGATATATAAAAGACAATGCTTTATGGTGAGGCTTAATAAGAGCAGCCCCAATGATATGTAAAAGACAGTGCTTTATGGTGAGGCTTAATAAGAGCAGCCCCAATGATATGTAAAAGACAGTGCTTTATGGTGAGGCTTAATAAGAGCAGCCCCAATGATATGTAAAAGACAGTGCTTTATGGTGAGGCTTAATAAGAGCAGGCCCCATGATATGTAAAAGACAGTGCTTTATGGTGAGGCTTAATAAGAGCAGCCCCAATGATATGTAAAAGACAGTGCTTTATGGTGAGGTAGAGCAGCCCCCATGGTATGTAAAATGCAGTGCTTTATGGTGAGGGTTAATTAAGGTAGCCCCATGGTATTACTTTATGCCTAGGTGATTACCATTTATTGTAAAAGTTTTTCATTTAACACAATCATGCATAATGACTGCTTACCATACATTTTCAGAATTTCAGATACCTCAACTCCTTACCACATGCATTCTAATTTGAATCTACTGCCCTATGTTTTGACTAAAAATAGCTGGATGAGTGGCAAACAATCTAGACCCTGATTTGATGCCACATTATGAATGGACCTACTCTATTTGCTTAGCCCATTTTGTACCAGAAACCCCAAAACGGGTACCCTGGCAAACAGTGCAGGCCCAGATCAGACGCCACAGAATGTGGCATCTGATCAGGGCCTACACTGTTTGCAAAAAGTTCAGCCATTTTCCAAATAAATTTTGAAGAAAACACTATATTTTGAAATGGACTCCTGCAAGACCCCATTTGGTACAAAAAGGGTTAGGCATGTCTATCCCAATACATACGGTAAATATGGTATACTGTTTATCCCAGATACATGCATGTGCCTTAGACAAGTGATTTCTTCTTTTTCATTTCAGTATGAAAACTTATATACGCTGTACAGAATAGTGCTGATCGCCATATACATCACCTACACAATTATTGAAATAATAAGACTATATCTCGGATATGTTGGAAATCTCATGGAGAGGGTAAGACTTTGTACACTCATAACCTCTTAATAACACTGTTATTGGGGTCTGATGCAGAAACTGTGTTTGTTAAACAACCATGTTATAGAGTTGGACCGTGCCTTCTCTGGTTATAAAACCTAGCGTTATCTTTGGGCAGAAGGTCTTGAGATGTTATTTCATCTCAGCATCCGGAAAATATCCCACAAAATTGCAAGCAACCTCTTCAAAATGACTTAAATAGTGCTGGTGGGGACATAAAACCGCAAACTAACAAATATATCTAAACAAAAATGTGTAGAAAAATGACCTTTATCTATACATGTTTGGTATCCATCTTTAAAATGTGGATAAGTCTGTTATTATGAACAGTTTTATAAAGAGGTTTACCTGTACAGTGAAACTTCAATACCGTAAAAATCCTAAAAATTCAGATACCTTTAGCTTGAGGACATGCTGTAATTCTCCTAAAATTTTAACAAATTTGATTCATGATCCAGCAAGGGGACGAAAAGGTGCAGACGGAATGGCAAACAGTGTAGACCCTGATCAGACTGCTCCTTCAGTAACATGTAACAAACAGTGTAGATCCTGATCAGACAGGTTTCTTGCTTAACAGAGGTGGCAGTTATGACAGGTTTTACTGAATGTAGAAAAAATGACCTGATCTGGTCTTGGCATCACGAATAAAACACGCCTATATAACTTTGACCCCCTTGAACCCCACTTTTATAAAGTAAAACTTGGGTTTCCGGGGGGGTATACCTGATTTTTAGCTCACCTGAGCACGAAGTGCTCAAAGTGAGCTATTGGGATCGCTTTGGTGTCCGTCGTCTGTCCGTCCGCCGGCCGTCTGTCCGTCAACAATTTCTTTAAATGACATCTCCTCCTAGGCAAATGGCCGGATTTCAAAATCATTTCACAGAAATGGTCCTCTGGTGACCCTCTACCAAAATTGCTAAAATGGTTCTGCTCCGCTGAACAAAATGGCTGCCAGAGCTAAAAAAAAGAAAAACCTTTAAACGACATCTCCTCCTAGGCCAATGTCCCGATTTCAAAATAATTTCACAGAAATGTTCCTTGGCTGACCCTCTACCAAAATTGCTAAAATGGTTCCGCTCTGCTGAACAAAATGGCCGCCACATCTAAAAATAGAAAAACCTTAAAACAACATCTCCTCCTGGGAAAATGGCCGGACTTCAAAATCATTTCACAGAAATGATCCTCTGGTGACCCTCTACCAAAATTGCTAAAATGGTTCTGCTCCGCTGAACAAAATGGCTGCCATAGCTAAAAATAGAAAAACCTTTAAACAACATCTCCTCCTAGGCCAATGTCCCGATTTCAAAATAATTTCACAGAAATGTTCCTTGGGTGACCCTCTACCAAAATTGCTAAAATGGTTCCGCTCTGCTGAACAAAATGGCCGCCACATCTAAAAATAGAAAAACCTTTAAACGACATCTCCTCCTATGCCAATGTCCCGATTACAAAATAATTTCACAGAAATGTTCCTTGGGTGACCCTGTAACAAAATTGCTAAAATGGTTCTGCTCTGCTGAACAAAATGGCTGCCGGAGCTAAAAATAGAAAAACCTTTAAACGACATCTCCTCCTAGGCTAATGTCCTGATTTCAAAATAATTTCACAGAAATGTTCCTTGGGTGACCTTCTACCAAAATTGCTAAAATGGTTCCGCTCAGCTGAACAGAATGGCCGCCACATCTGAAAATAGACAAGAGGGCCCAGAGGGCCCTGATTCGCTCACCTGAATGTCACTGTCTCTAGTACATTCTATTTTTAGCTCTGGTGGCCATCTTGTTGATCAAAGTGGAACGATCTTAGCTATTTTGGTAGGGTGTCACCTAGGCAACATTCCTTTGAAGTTTGAATCAAATTGACCCAAGGGTTTAGGAAGAGTTTGCATTTGAAGCAAGTTTGCCATGTTTTTCTATTTTTAGCTCTGGTGGCCATATTGTTCATCGGAGAGAGACCATTTTAGCTATTTTGGTAGAGAGTCATCTAAGCAACATTCCTATGAAGTTTGAATGCAATTGGCCCAACGATACAGGAGGAGTAGTCGTTTTAAGATTTTTTCTATTTTTAGCCCTGGTGGCCATCTTGTTTATCGGAGTGAAATGATTTTAACTATTTTGGTAGGGAGTCACCTGGGCAACATTCCTGTGAAGTTTGAAGCAAATTTACAATGTTTTTCTATTTTTAGCTCTGGTGGCCATTTTGTTCATCAGAGCTGGATCAGTTTAGCTGATATGGTAGAGGGTCAACGACATAATATTCCTGTGAAGTTGGAATCAAATTGGCCCAAGGGGTAAGGAGGAATTGTCGTTTGAAGAATTTTTCTATTTTTAGCTCTGGCAGCCATCTTGTTAGTCAGAGCGGAACAATTTTAGCTATAATGGTAGGGAGTCAACCACATAATAGTCCTGTGAAGTTTGAATCATATTGACACAAGGGGTAAGGAGGAGTTATTGTTTGAAATTTTTTTCTATTTTTAGCTCTGGTGGCCATCTTGATCGCCACATTGAACGATTTTAGCTATTTTGGTGGGGAGTCACCTAACTAACATTCCTGTGAAGTTTGAATCAAATTGGCCCAAGGGTTGAGGAGGAGTTCGCGTTTTGACGTAAATTTCTAAAGTTTTTCTGTTTTTAGCTATAGCCATTTTACTCATCAGACCAAAAACGTTTTAGCCATTTTGGTAGTGGGTCATCTAAGCAACATTCCTATGAAGTTTGAATGAAATTGGCCCAAGGGTAAAGGAGGAGTAGTCGTTTGAAGATTTTTTCTATTTTTACCTCTGGTGGCCATCTTGTTAGTCAGAGCGGAATGATTTTAACTATTTCTTTAGGGAATCACCTACATAACATTCCTGTGAAGTTTGAATCAAATTGGCCCAAGGGTTAAGGAGGCGTTCGTGTTTGAAGCAAATTTACGATGTTTTTTCTATTTTTAGCTATGGTGGCCATTTTGCTCATCATCGCAGAATCTTTTCAGCTATTTTGGTAGATGGTGACCTAAGCAACATTCCTATAAAGTTTGAATAAAATTGGCCCAAGGGTACAGGAGGAATTGTCGATAAAAGATTTTTTCTATTTTTAGCTCTGGTGGCCATCTTGTTTGTCAGAGCACAACAATTTTAGCTATTTTTGCAGGAAGTCATTTGGGCAACATTCCTGTGAAGTTTGAATCAAATTGGCCAAAGGGTTGAGGAGGAGTTTGTGTTTGAAGCAAATTTACGATGTTTTTCTATTTTTAGCTATGGTGGCCATTTTGCTCATCAGAGCAATACCGTTTTAGCTATTTTAGTAGAGGGTCACCTAAGCAACATTCCTATGAAGTTTGAATAAATTTGGCCAAAGGGTACAGGAGGAGTTGTCGTTTAAAGAATTTTCTATTTTTAGCTCTGGCGGCCATTTTATTCACCGGAGCGGAACTGTTTTAGCTATTTTGGTAGAGGGTCACCTAAGCAACATTCCTATAAAGTTTGAATGAAATTGGCCTTAAGGTACAGGAGAAGTTGTTGTTTAAAGATTTTTCTATTTTTAGCTCTGGCGGCCATCTTGTTCAGCGGAGCAGAACAATTTTAGCTATTTTTGTAGAGGGTCACCTCAGCAATATTCCTATTAAGTTTTATTGAAATTGGCTCAAGGGTTTAGGAGGAGTTAGCATTTAAAGCAAATTGTTGACACCGCACGACTCACGACGCACGACGGACATTGACCGATCACAATAGCTCACCATGAGCACTACGTGCTCAGGTGAGCTAAAAAACCTTAAAACGATATCTCCTCCTAAGCCAAAGGCCGGATTTCAAAATCATTTCACAGAAATGTTCCTCGGGTGACCCTCTACCAAAATTGCTAAAATGGTTCTGCATGGCGGAAAAAATGGCAGCCAGAGCTAAAAATAGAAAAACCTTTAAATCACATCTCCTCCTAGGCCAATGGCCCGATTTCAAAATAATTTCAAAGAGAGGGTCCTTGTCTGACCCTCTACCAAAATTGCTAAAACGGTGTTGTTTTGCTGAACAAAATGGCCACCAGAACTAAAAATAGAAAAACTTTTAAATGTCATCTGCCAATGTCCTGATTTCAAAATAATTTCACAGAAATGTTCCTTGGGTGACCCACTACCAAAATTGCTAAAATGGTTCCGCTCTGCTGAACAAAATGGCCACCACATCTAAAAATAGAAAAACCTTAAAACGTCATCTCCTCCTGGGAAAATGGCCAGAATGTTCCTTGGGTGACCCTCTACCAAAATTGCTAAAATGTTTTTGCTCTGCTGAACAAAATGGCCACCAGATATAAAAATAGAATAACCTTTAAACGATATCTGCTCTAAGCCAATGGCCCGATTTCAAAATCATTTTACAGAAGTGTTCCTCAGGTGACCCTCTACCAAAATTGCTAAAATTGTTCTACTCCGCTGAACAAAATGGCCACCAGAGCTAAAAATAGAAAAACCTTTAAACGACATCTCCTCCTAGGCCAATGGCCTGATTTCGAAATAATTTCACAGAGACAGTCCTTGGCTGGGAATCGAGACAATTCATCGGCAAGACAATTCATCGACACGGTTTTTGGAGACAATTCATCGACACAATTGAAGACAACTCATCGACACTTTTTGAAGACAATTCATCGACACATTTTTATGTTGAAATTATACACAAGCTGATAAAATGAAGACAATGTTTTGAAAATAAAGTTATCTATTATCACGTTCATGATCAAAATTACGAATTTAGAAAAATTTAATTCAATATTTTGGCTTATTGACCATTTTAACCGCAATAGTTTGCCTCGTCTGATTTTATGTCGCAAAAAAGTGACTGTCGGGGAGCTGTCTCAAAGTAATTGAGGATAGCTTTCGCTTTTAGGATGCTGATTGCTATGGAGTGGCAGTATTGATAGTACGACCACTGGAGTTGAAGGATAATTTAGCCTCGAGATTTGTACAATTTGCATTTATATACCTAATTCTGATCATGAGATATAAATCGTGTCGGTGAATTATCATCTAGATAATAAGCCCATGCGATGGACCTTGATTAATCCCACTTTAGGGGTAAAAGTTCAGTTTAACCCTTTTTGTACCAAATGGAATCCTCCTCCTTATATATAGCATGAGTCCATTTAAAAATGTAGGGTTGTCAGGTTGTGTTTTCAACTAAACTTGTTTTGGAAAATAGCTGAACTTTTTGCAAACAGTGTAGGCCCTGATCAGACGCCGCGTTCTGCGGCGTCTGAGCTGAACCTACACTGTTTGCCAGGGTACCGTTTTGGGGTATATGGTATTAAATGGGTTAAATGGGATTATGTTTACGTTTCATATTTCTGCCTATAAACGTTAAGCGTTAGCGTTAGAATCGTTTTGATTTGAGCAGAATCTTATTTAATGCTGAAAATTTAGGGAAAAATGCAAACATACATGTAACTCAAAATCCAGCTTCACTTTCCATCTTTTTTATTTTGATTATAGAAGTTTTGAATAATATTTGACCAAGTTCCGTATACATTTTCTTTTATGCGGTTAAAAGGGTCAATAAGCCAAAATATTGAATCAAATGTTCCTAAATTCGTTTTTTGATCATAAACGTGATAAAAGATCATTTTATTTTCAAAACAGTGTCTTCATTTTATCAACTTGTGTATAATTTCAACATAATAATGTGTCGATGAATTGTCTTCAAAAAGTGTCGATGAGTTGTCTTCATTTGTGTCGATGAATTGTCTCCAAAAACCTTGTCGATGAATTGTCTTGTCGATGAATTGTCTTGTTCCCCTTGGCTGACCCCCTACCAAAATTGCTAAATCGGTTCTGCTTGCTGAACAAAATGGCTGCCATACTTTTGCATAAATGTTCCTATGGTGACCCTCATCTAAACTTGCGAAAATGGTTTTATTCCAATGAACAAAATGGCCACCAGAGTTAAAAATAGAAAAGACCTTTAGATGACAGCTTCTCCTAGGCCAGTGGCTAGATTTGAAAATAATTTTACTGAAATGTTCCTTGGATGACCTTTTACCAAAGCTGCTAAAATGGTTTCCCTTGCTGAACACAATGGCTGTTGGATATTATTATTTTAGGTCTAGCCTGCCCAGGCAAGGTGGTGCAGTTTGGACCATCTATGCACATGAACTATATTGGTTTCATTTGGTGGCAGGGCTTGAGATGTCTTCTCAGTGTCGGGTAAAATTCCAACAAAATTGGATACAACATCTTCAAAATGACCTAAATAGTGTTGACTGGGTTATTAAATCTCAATTTAAACTAAAAGGGCATAAGAGGACCAGTCTGATCTGGATCCACACTGTTTGCAATAATGACTTTAAAGTAACCAGCCAACACAAAGGAGAAGATAATTCTGAAGGGTTAAACAGAAACATCTTAATCACTCTTTGAAATTGTACATTTATATAAAAACAACAAGGTTTTAGACCTGTCAAAATATCAACAGGCAGTTGAAGATAGACTATTATACATAGCTCTGTCACGGCTTGCATAATATGGTATGAATCAGTAGGACTCAAATAAACTGTGAAGTGACTAATATTGTTATGCCAGAAGGTATACATACTAAATTGCACAGTGACTCTGGCTCTCATTGTATAATAGAAGTCACTTAGAGGTTAGGACCCAGGTGTTTGACCTAGTTATAAACAGAGCTGCAAACATGGGCTAGATAACTACTAGGCTCTTGAAAATAATATAGGTGGCTTAAGGATCGGCGCTGCAGTATACAGAATCAGCACCAAAAACTGTTTATTTTGGATGGAGTGATGTAGATAAGGTGGGTATATGTTGATAGTTAAAGGATAATTTTCCTTATCAATAAAACATATGTTGTGGGTATTTATTAGAACCACCTTGCTCTTATTGAATATATACACACCATACATTTTTATCGAAAAATAGGGGAGACTTTAGCTAATGTACCACTAAATACCCACCATATCTACAGCTCTTTGAACTAAAGATTTGACTGATTGATTGTTTTGGGTTTAATGACACGTCAACCCTTGTGGGTCATTTTGTGTCCTCAGAGAAACGGAGAAAAGAGGTAGGAGAGATAGTAGAGGATATGAAAGTGAGGGACAGAGGAGAAGAGGCAAATGAATGGAAGGAAGTGTATATAGAAACGGAAGAAATAACATTACCCCCTCTGCCCATACTTGCAGCAAGGACAGTAGGCCTTGTCAAACTGTGAGCCAATATCAGTTGGACACAAAGTTGGACACAACAGTGATGCAAGATACACTTATAGAGATTTAATTACAGTATTAATAAATGAATTCTGAGCCAAGGCACAGAAAAGAATCAAGCTGGCATATAGTATTGGCATGCCTAAATAGTGTTGACATGGATGTAAAGCTCAACACAAACAAACAAATTAACCCTTGCTCTGCTGAGCCTGGATATGCCTTGTCTTTCAAACAATGTAGATTCTGATCAGATGGCTTCTTGGCTTCTAAAGAAGCCATCTGATCAAGATTTACACTTACATTCAGTTTGTGAATTTATAGGAATAAATTACATCCTTTTAACCCAGTTTGTGCGGAAAAATTAGAATGGGATACTGGCAACCCGGGATTGGCAAACAGTGAAGGCCCAGATCAGATGGTGCAGAACTTGACGTTTGATCTGGGCCTACATTGTTTGTAAAAGGTTCTGCTGTTTTCCATATTAGGGGTTGAGGTTGACAAAACAGTGTAGACCTAGAACAGATGCTAAAGAATATGGCCTCTGTCTGATCAAAGTCTACTTTGTTACTAACAGTACCGGAAATTTTGAGTCAGATGCTGCAGAGTGTGGCGTCCAATCGGAATTTACACATTTTGCTTACAGTACAGAAATGTACAAGTAATAAACAAAAAGTAAACAGTCTATACCGCAATTCAGGATTATTTTCCTAGCCTACATTCCAACACAATTGGCCCACCAGTGCTGTCAGTGCTTTGAAATATGCTATTGTTTCCCAAAATAAAACTGACTTCATAACGAACTTAAGTGTTTATGCTCGAAAATCTAGCGTCATTATTTCCAAAAACAAAACTTAACGTCATTTATATTCAAATACAAAAACTCCAGTGCAAACTAACACAGTTTCATGTTATCAGAAAATTAGTGTTAGAAGCTCTATGGTGAAATGGTTAAACTACTTGCCTAATAAAACTAGTTTCATGGATTCAGTCCCATGCTTCTCCACACTTGAGGCGTTTTTGATGCCGAGAATCCACAGCCTTTGAACACAGTGACTGAATTTAAGAAAAATTTTACAAAATCTCCACCTAAGTTCTTAAATGGTTCTGCTACATTGAACAAATAGCACATAGACAAAAATAAAAACATCATCAAAAGATAATACAACTTGACTCAGGTGAGCGAATTAGGTCCATCATGGACCTCTTGTTCTTATTTCTGCTCTAAAATATTGATTGTGGGTACTTGTTAGAACCGCCTCATCGAGGCGGTTCTAAGGTGTACCCACAATCTATATTTTGAGCAGAAATAAGAAAAAAAGCACAATTTTTCATCGAAAGAATTTCATTTTTTCGGCGATAAAAGTGGCAGTGTATTTGAATAGGCGTGTTTGCAAAATGGGCTTATTTTTATGACTTTATGGTGTCCTAATATTTAGAGTAAATACAGTAATTGATATGATGATCAGCTGAGTCGAGGCTTGAGCGAAGGAAAATCTTATAGTTAAGAAATAGATCAGCCCTAGCAGTGATTTGTTGAGTAATATATCACTTTCTGGATGTCAGTTGTAAGGTTGATCAAGAGCGCATAGCGCAAGTGATTTATATGCTTTCTCTTACAACTTACCGACAAACTGTGATATATTACTCAACAAATCACACAATAGAGCTGATCTATTTCGATTCTAACACACTGAAAGTTGACTAAATGCTGTTATTTCCTTCATATTCTCTCAACATCCCGCCATTGTTTGAAAAACTCCCGCCAACATGTTTGACTGTAACACATGCAGTAACCTGTTTATACCCCCGGCATACGAAGTATGTCAGGGGGTATATAGTTTTCGTCTTTCTGTCCGTTCGTCCGTTCGTTGGTTCGTTCGTATGTTCGTTTGTTCGTTCGGTCGTTCGTCAACCTTTACGTCAAAGTTTTGCGTTAAACCTTTTTGATTGCTCATATCTCTGTAACCACAGGTTGGATTCTCTTCATATTTGGTACAAGATATCTCTATAGCATTACCTTTCATATGGAATATCTAAGCCCCTGGGTCAAGCCCCTGGGTGGGTTGTCTGTCTGTCCGTCTGTCTGTTCATCTCCTTTTACGTCAAAGTTTTGTGTTAAACCTTTTTCATTGCTGATATCTCTGTAACCACATGTTAGATTCTCTTCATGTTTGGTAAAGGATATCTCTGTAGCATTACCTTTCATATGGAATATCTAAGCCCCTGGGTCAAGCCCCTGGTGGGCTGTCTGTCTGTCTGTTCATCTAATTTTACGTCAAAGTTTTGAGTTAAACCTTTTTCATTGCTGATATCTCTGTAACCACGTTAGATTCTCTTCATGTTTGGTAGAGGATATCTCTATAGCATTACCTTTCATATGGAATATCTAAGCCTCTGGGTCAAGCCCCTGGGTGGGCTGTCTGTCTGTCTGTTCATCTACTTTTACGTCAAAGTTTTGTGTTAAACCTTTTTCATGGCTGATATCTCTGTGACCACATGTTAGATTCTCTTCATGTTTGATAAATGATTTCATGATGCATGTCCCTTCCCCCACCCATGGTGACCTTGACCTCAAGGTCATGGTGACCTTGACCTCAAGGTCACGGACTTAGAAATTTTACATTTGGTTAAAGTTTTATGTCAAAGTTTATAGATGCCTGTATGTTCTATTTGATGCCCTCACTCCCTTGTTCCATTTAGAAATTTCATGTTTGGTTTAGCTTTTACAAGCACATTTATAGATTCTTATAGCTTCTTGACTTCATTCATATTACATACAAGCTCGAAAGATATATCAGAGGGTGATGCTGGCCGGGGGTATACGTGACCCACTGGTCACTTTCTCTAGTTTTGTAATGTACTTGATGCATGAAAAAGACGTTACTACATCTAAGGTCAAGGAAACAATTGATGACGTTACTAAACACCATAAACAAGCGGCTCTTCGCATCACACTTTTTCGTCTAGTGATTTGTCACTCAATATATCATTGGATTTAACCATTGGTTATGTAGGCGACCAGTGTTAGAATTTAGTTTATACTAATTTATTTTAGTTTGATTGTGATCAAAGCTTCAAGCTTATTTGAATTGCTCTCATCAGGGCCAAGTTGTTCAAAGCATTGTTAGCTTAACGGGCTTGTAAGTGGTCAAATTGTTAACTGGTCTAGCAAGTACAATATCTAATTTAGTGTTATTTTTGCTGAAAATTGTGAGCAGCATTAGAATTATTATTTGCAAAAGCAGCTCATTTTTATCCCCAGACTGAATACTCGTTCGGGGGATATAGCAATCATCCTGGCGTCCGTCCGTCCGTAGACAAAACACTGGGACTCGAATACCCTTAGAGATACATTGATGGTACCTGGCACAATTGTTCACAAGGCTGAGACAAGAACCACAACCTGGGTGCCATAGGTTTTGTGTTTTCTCCCCTTCCACTAAAATAGAATGGCTACCTTGTGATGGCCATAACTGTAATACCCTTTGAGATATATTGATGGTACCTGGCATAGTTGTTGACAAGGCTGAGAGGGTGTGTCATGTGCAAAAACCACAACTCCTGATGCCATGGCTTTTGAGGTATTTCCCCTTCCAATAAAACAGAATGACTACCTTGTGATGGCCAATACCCTTTGAGATATATTGATGGTAATTGGCACAATTGTTCACAAGGCTGAGACGTATGTCCTGCACAAGAACCACAACTCTGTATGCCATGGTTTTTCGAGTTATCTCCCCTTCCAAAAAAATAAAATCACTACCTTGTGATGGCCATATCTCCAATTCTATTCGAGATATATTGATGATACTTGGTACAGTTGTACATGAGGTTAAGCAGGCATGTCATGTGCAAGAATCACAATTCTGGGTGCTCTGGGTTTTGAGTTATCTCCCCTGACAATATAATCTTGTGATGGCCATAACTCCAATACCCTTTGAAATATATTCATGGTTCTTAGCACAATTGTATACAAGGTTGAGATGGCGTGTCATGTCTAAGAACCACAACTCTGGGTACTTTGGTATTTGAGTTATCTCCCCTTCCAATATACATGTATCAGTATGACCACCTTGTGAGCACCATATCGCAAATATCCTTTGATATGTGGTACTTGGTACAGATGTAATGAGGTTAAGCAGACGTGCCATACGTAAGAATGACAACTCTGGATGCCCTGGATTTTGAGTTATCTCCCTTGACAATATATAACCCTTGTGATGGCCTTAACTCCAATACCCTTTAAGATATATAAATGTATATGGAACTTGGCACAATTGTATACAAGGTATAGAAGGCATGTCATGCGCAAGAATCACAACTGTAGGTGCTGTGGTATTTGAGTTATCTCCCCTTCCAATATAACCATATGATCACCTTGTCTTTTGTTTGTATTGGAGTTTAACGACCCAGTCAACACTATTTTAGGACATTTTTAAGCCGGTCAGTTTACCTATCCGCACTAATCCTGGGTAGATTTATACGTAAGCTGTTAACCAGTACAGTGAATTTTTTCGCCAGAAACTGCCAACTGCCCTTCTTGAATCAGCGGAAGGGAGAGAATGACCATAGAAAATCAGTCTTCACGAAAGAATGTTGCTGTCCCTGGCAGGTATCGAACTGGCGTTCTCCTGATCACCAGTCCGACGCGCACCGACTGACCGGCATGACCACCTTGTCATCAACATATCTCCAATACCCTTTGAGACATATTGATGGTACTTGGTACATATGTACACGAGGTTAAGCAGGCATGTCATAAGGAAGAACCACAATTCTGAGTGCCCTGGTTTTTTAGTCATCTTCCCTGACAATATAATCTTGTGATGGCCATAACTCCACTACCTTTTGAGATACATTGCTCGTACTTGCCACAATTATATACAAAGTTGAAAAGGCATTTCATGTGCAAGAACCACAACTCAGTATACCAGTACTTTGTGCATTGGAAATCTTGGATCTTCATCATGTTGAGAAGCGATACTTAGTATCGTTAGGTGAAGATAGTCTCAATAAACATTACATATACAAAATCATGCAGATGTTGCAGCAACATACTGTGGACTTACTAGTGTATCTCAATTCTGGTGCACTTTCTATTCATGAACATTCTATTCATGAACAATCTTCTGAAGGCCATATTGGCTTTTGGTTGGGGGATTTGCCATCTCTTCTGATGGCTATTTTTTTCAGCAAAAATATTTGCATATTTCCACATATTAAATGATCAACATGTTAATGATATGTTGACTATTAATATGTTAGTTTTGAACAACTGGCCCGAGGGGCCCAACTGGCCCCAGTTTTTCAAAGCCTGGTTTGCTTAATGAACTCGTTAATGGTCAAAATATTAATAGTTTCAGCATTTACAATATCTACTACTCTGTTTTAATTTGTTTTTGCTGACAAAAATTGAGTTCTTTTGCATTTGCAAAAGCTTCTTACCGGTACATTTTTTTTCAACAAACATTACAATAACACATCCGTGTGATACAATGATGCCTTTCATACCTGTAAAAATTGTTTTGTTTTTCAATATTTTTCTTATTTCTGCTCTAAACATAGATTGTGGGTGCATGTTAGAACCGCCTTAGTGAGGCGGTTCTAACATGCACCCACAATCTATGTTTTTGAGCAAATATAAAGAAATAATCTATTTAGGAAATAAAATTTATTTTTCTGCAGTTAATGGAAGTATGAACGCAGTGGGTCGCGTGCAAAGTAAATGAACCCCAAAGGGGTTCATGTAAACTTTGCTAGTGACTCACTGTCGTTCATAATTTCATGAAAAGCAGAAAAATAAAGTTTATTTTTTATATTTACATTATTTGCCCCTCATCGCTGGGCAAAAAAATGCTTGTAGTGCAAACTTTTAAAGCTGAAAAACATTTACACGCTGTTTTTCTACAAAGAGCGGAGCAGCGGTGACGTCATCAATGCCCGTAGAGAACAATGGTTTAGAATGACGTCACTTAACGTCACTGAAAATCATGTGATTTGATGCGTTCATGGAAGTATGAATGCAATTGTTTTCTATAGGTTCACATTAGACTTTACACTGGAAATGTAAACATACCCCTGTAATTTTCTCTGACAAGTTAACATGATGAGCAACAGCAGTAGCATATCTGTCATCATCAATGTTTTAACCCTTATCTTGCTGAATATTCATTTAAGCCACATCCATTTCTGTCTATCAACCAATCAAATTACTTGATGTAATTTATTGCTACAAATTCATAAACTGAATGCCAAACTGTGTAGATCCTGATCAGATGGCTTCTTCAGAAGCCATCTGATCTGGATCTACACTGTTTGCAAAGATAGGGGTTGTCGTGAACAGCAAGATAAGGGTTAAGTAACTAACATCGTATATTGCGAACATCTGGGTCCAGAATATAGTTTCACTTTGACCGCTGCTTGTGGGTATGCATTCCTTCTTTCTGTTCTTCTGTACAGGAGAGATAAAGGATACATTATGATAACTCTAATCATGCTGTTCACGACAACCCCCATCTTAGGAAACAGTGTAGATCCAGATCACATGGCTTCTGAAGAAGCCATCTGATCAGGATCTACAGTTTGACATCAAATTTTTGAATTTGTAGGAATAAATTACATCAAGTAATCTGATTGGTTCAGAGTCAGAAATGGGTGTGGCTAAACTGAATATTCAGCAAGAGAAGGGTTAACACACCCGTGTGAGAGCAAATCTCCAAAATGGCTACTTTTCTGAAAAAAATCTGTGATATTTTTCCTTTTTGTACTGCAATGGAATGGTCAACATGTTAATAGTTTCAGCAATTACAATATCTACTACTCTGTTTTGATTTGTTTTGATGATACTAAGTATCGCTTGGTTGTGGGTGCTCTTTGGAACCGCCTCATTGTATACCCCAATATAAACCCTAGTTTTCTCTCTATAAAGTGGGGTTAAGGGGGGAGGGGGGTGTTCATTTTACAGACTTGTTCATGTGATGTAATGTGGGCTTAATTTGGCCCTGAGTTTGTTTTGTTTGTTTGCTTGATTTGAGGTTTAACATCCCCACCAACAGTATTTAGGTCAATCTGAGTGTTATTATCCCCGAAACAGGACACTTGGCAAACAGTGTAGGTCCAGAACAGATGCCACAGGAAAGGGTATCTGATCAGGACCTTCCCCAGGTTCAGCCATTTTCTAAATGAATTTCTAAAACTGGCTCAACCTGGCACCCCTAAATTATTTCGAAATGGATTCCTATATATTTAAGTTGGAGATTCTATTTAGTACAAAATTTATTAACCCATTTAGTACCTGAAACCTTGGCAAACAGTGCAGACCCAGATGAGATGCCGCAGAACGCGGCATCTCATCAGGACCTACATTAATTGCTTGAAGTTCAACCATTTTCCAAATCAATTTTGAAGATACCACAGCCTGTCACCCCTAAATTTAGAAATGGACTCCGGCTATATATAAGGAGGAAGATTCCATTTGCTATAAAAAGGGTTAATCTCAATCTGTTTCAGGTTCCAGAGTTGGCGGGTTTCTGGCTGTTGACGCTACTACTTCAGTTTCCTCTGATGATGATGCTTCTGTTCAATGAAAGTGCCCTTATATTGCCATTAGAGAGAGCCGTTCACATTGTTGAAGGACTGTTTGTTGTGTTTGAAATTATCTGTGGATACTTTGCCATCAGAACTATGGTGAACTATCAAGTGACAAAATTTCATCTCCGACAATTCACGGACTTGGAACAAATGACTGAAGACGAATACTGGTTGCCTGGCGAGACTGAAATGGGGCATGAGCATTATTCGTAGAAATTACTGTTTACTGTTATAAATGAGCCTGGGTAGGAATATAAGAATCTTACATATGTCTATGGGATTGATAGGAAAATCGGTCCCTGGGTCGCTGTGTGGCATCAGGACGCATGGGTGTGAGGGATGGATAGAACAATCAGTTCTCAGTGTCACAGTCTGGCATCAAGTGATGCCGGACTGTGATCCCATGGAACGAATTTTCTATCCACCCCTTACACTATGTAAGAATCTTTTTCAGTCTTGCATACCTTTCATTTCTGTATTTTTAATAATGCAGTCACTTTATTTTCCGTCGTCCGCCATTTTGTGAAGACAATGATGTGATGTTTAGTGATGTTATGTAACATACTGTGACATCGGTTTCATATGAGGTGGTCTTCAGCCAGTGCATATCAAACATGTGAGAATGTTCAATTTTTACCCTGTCCCTGCTTAAGAATGCCAGGGTAAGAACAGAATTTCTATCTGAGGCTAAAATCACAGATTTCTTTTTCTGGTGTGCAAGAATATAAGAATCTTACATGGGTCGAGAGGTGACTAGAAAAATCGGTCCGTAGGTCACTGTCTGGCATCAGGACACATGAGTATGAATCTTTTTCTTGCAACTTTTCATTTCTGAGAGTGGATTTTTTGGTATAATGCATTCACTTTTGTCAATGTCCGCCATATTTTGCTGACACCAATGCAGCGTTTTTGACGTCACTGTACATGCAGTGATGTCAAACTTAATATAAGTGTACATGACATCCTATTCAACCATATAGAAAAATGACCATGAATGCTCAGTTTCTATATAATCTTTATATTTTTGTTATGCCCCCGCCATCGGCATGATGCCAGGGGCATATAGTTTTTCGGTTTTCCGTATGTGGGTACATCCGTCTGTACTTGTGTGTACATACGTACGTGATCCTGTAACCTCAGGTTAAGGTTTTTGTAACAGGAAGAGCCTGAACTTTTAGAACTTATATTTTCCTAACCATTCGATGGAACAGGTTCATATTTAGTATGATGATAGATATATGTCCAAAGTTTTATTAGGTGATACCCCCACCCATGCCTGTGACATCAAGGTCAAGGTCACAGACTTAGAAATTTTCAATGTTAAAGACTCAGGTTAAGGTTTTTGTAACAGGTAGACCCTGAACATTTTAGAACTCATATTTTCCAAACCATTTGATGGAATTGGTTCATATTTGGTATGATTATAGATATAGGTCCAAAGTTTTATTCAGCGATAACCCCACCCATGCCCTCAAGGTCAAGATCATGGACTTAGAAATTTTCAATGTTAAAAACTCCAGATAAGGTATTTGTATCTGGTAGAACCTGAACTTGTATGATGGCTTTGGTTCATATTTGATATGATGATAGATATAGGTACAATGTGTTATTCAGCAATACCCCTACCCATGCCTACCGGCCCTGATAGCTCGGTAGAGTGTCCGCTCCGGGGAACGGGAGGTCACGGGTTCGATCCCAGGCCGCGACATACCAAAGTCGTTAAAAATGGTACTAGCTGCTCCTCGCTTGGCACTCAGATTTACGGGGTAGAGCTAGGACTGGTCGACCCAGGGTCAGGATAATGTGACTGGGTGTGGTATCATGTAATGTGTCTGGGACATGATACTTCAGTGAGGCAGCACTATAAAAGTGAGCATTGAGCTCCCTGTCGCAACCAGACACCGTCATGATATGACTGAAAAATTGTTGAAAGCAACGTTAAATCCGAATTCACACACACACAGTGACAGACTTAGAAATTTTTAATTAGATATTTTAAGAGTTTATATTTTCCAAATCTTATATGAATTAAGTTTATATTTGGTATGATGATTGATACTGGTCCAATACCCCCACCCATGCTCATGCCCTAAAGGTCAAGGTCACAGACAAAGAATTTTTGTATTTAAAGTTTATTAAGAGCTCATACTCGCCAAACCATATTGATTTGCTTCATATTTGGTATGATGATAGTTACAGATCCAAAGTTGTATATACCCCCACCCCTGACCTTAAGGTCACAGACTTAGTCTTATGATGCTTTTAAAGTTAAAGGGCTCGTATTTTCCAAACCATATAGATTGGCTTCATATTTGGAATGATGATAGATACAGGTCCCAAGTTTCATTCAGTCATACCACCTACCCTGCACATGACCTCAAGGTCAAGGTCACACACTTAGAAAATTTTGAATGTTAAAGTTTCTTAGAGCTCATATTTTCCAAACTATTTAATTAATTGGTTTCAAATTGGGTATGATGATAGTTTTTTGCCCAAAGATTTAATCAGCAATATCCCCATCTTTGGGTAGGACACTTTTGCAGTAGAGCTATGCTGTCCAATGGCAGCTGTTGTTGCAACATGGATATTCAGGGTGAAGCGGGCCCCTGGGCAGGGGCATCTGTGTCGTCAGGACAGATTTCTAGTTTGCATTTATATGTAACATGGTTGTTTTTGACTAACATATTGGTTTCTACTTTAGAACTCAAAAAATGTTGTGGTGTACTCAAGAATCAACTTCATTTGAAATTCCCAATTGTATCAGTGCTATTGTTTCAACCCGGGAATTTAGTCTTAAGTATTCAAACATAGACAGTTCTTCGAACTTTGAATTATCAAGGTGCCTCAATACTTTCTTGATTTTGGTATTAGAATTCGGTGTCTAAATGCTTAGGTCATAGCTGTGATAAAATGAGGAGTTATGTTTTCAATACACCACTTTGCAAGTTGTGTTTGAAACAAAGTCTTAGATCAGTCAGACTTCCTTTTAGTTTACACTGTTTGCCTCACAAATGATATTTCTATCTCCCATAACAAATAGGTCCACTCTTAAGGAGAATGGGTACACCTTCAGGGGAGGCAACTCCTGCAAAAGGCGAGGCAACTCCTGCAAAACTATTTTTGTCTCCTATGTCAATAGGGGTCAACTCTTAAAGGAAAGAATTTGCTCCTTAGGAGCAAATTCTTTCCTTTAAGAGTAGACCCCTTTTTCAGTGGGACAGGGCTTATAGAAAAGTGAACAGGAAGTTCCAAAAGTTGTCTCCCTTTGAAAAATGGCGGAAAAAAAACTGCCAGGTATTCCCATTCCCCTGAAAGGAAAGGATTTGCTCCAAAGTATTTGGGAGCAGATCCCTTTTTACAGGGGCTGAGTTTAAATCAAATACTCTCCCAAAAGTTTTCGCCCTTTTAAAAAAAAGGTAGAAAGTACGCCAGTAGTGTTGATTCCCCTTAAAATACAATTCTCTGCTTTTCATAGTTGAACTCAAACCACCAACAGCTCATCCAACTCATTCAGGAGTCCCTAGAACATTCCTTTCAACAGCTGCAGATAAAAAATAGTCTGAAAATATTAATAGTTTTGGGGCTATTTTGTATTTCATAGTGAAAAGGATGTACACATCATGTTGTGGTACTCATAAAAATCGGTTCCATACGGTAATCATAAGAAGCATGAGCCAGTTGTCAGATGACCTAGTTAATAAGAGATTGAAAAGATACTGATCCTCAAATGTCTCCTTACCTAATGTTATGATTAAACCCCAACTGCTTGAAGTACTCATCTGGATCAAATTAGCAATGATGTAGGATTCTACTGAGACACTTCTACAGAGCACCCAGCAAAGATTCTGATCTGACTGCAGATGCAGGCTGATCCGTGTCTTTGTGGGACATATCACTATGAAAACACGCATATATATAAATATATTGAAAATTTAACCGTCAAAGACTGAAAATTTTCACATTAGAATGCTGATATTTTTCATATTTCTGCTCAAAACATATATTGTGGCTACTCGTTAGAACTTCCTCAGCAAGGCGGATCTAACAAGTACCCATAATCTATGTTTTTATGCAGAAATAAGAAAAATAATGTCTACCCATGCAAACCCCAATTTTACTGTAAATGTTGGGTTTAATTTATTAAATACTGAAAATACTTATTTTGATGGTTTGATCAGTCAAATTTACCCCCAGGGCTTCAGTTAAATAAAGCAAATTCTTCTGATACCGAGGCTCCGTTTTTGGATTTACATCTATCTATAAATGGATTTGTTCCTTGCAAAATTTATGATAAACGTGATGATTTTGATTTTGAGATTGTAAATTTTCCATTCTTGGGTGGGTGTTCCTCGTGTGGCGTCCTCTGGCATTTGTGTTTCGCAATTAATTTGATTTGCCAGAGTGTCTAGTCATGTAACTGACTTCAACACTCATAATAAATTGTTAACTGCTGAACTTCTTAATCAGGGTTATCCATATCAATAAACTACGCAAAGCTTATCAAAATTTTGTAGACATCGTTCCGATTTAATTTCAAAATTCAATGTTGGACATAAATCTCTTCTGCAACAAGGTGTATCGGAACCCGAATTTTACGCTGACTAGTGTATAAATTCAGAAAAATATATAACCGCCATGACTTCAGCACCCAATTTCGTAAAAGATAGGGTTCAACATAAATGTTATACAACAGACTGCATGCATGGTAGTTAACCCAGTCACGGTTGAAAACTTTGCTTCCCTCTTTAATTGCACGCTGGTGGGTCAGGCCTCAGATTCTATGACTATTCCAGCATGAAGGCTTACTGAGGATTAGAGAGTATCTAATTTTATGTTATGTTGGTTGGTGCCTGATGCTCTGTCTCTGGTCGGGCCTATTGGAGTCTATCCTTTGGTCTTCTTTTGCTCCAGCATTTCAGTGGGTTAATTGCCTTCACTTCTATTTTTCAGGGGTCAAAATTATATAGGCATGTTTTCGTGATGCATGTGGAGTAGTAACAAGATATGACATTATTTCTCATGTGAGTCTTATTTGTACATGGTATTTATTTTTTTTGAGTACTGCAACATTTTGTTACGAAATATGAAATAGCCCCTCAAACGATCCCAAAGTACATGTATTGGTAACCTGAAGTTGTGGGAATAATGTTTAGCGACTCAAGAATACCTTCAAATCAGCCATGGTAAATGAGTAATTAGAGTATGTACACTAATTACCTAGGGCCTATATACTATATTGTTTATGAATCTCCAGTTAAAGCAGCTCTGTTAACGTCTGTTACTGTGAATCTCAATAGTATCTCATGAGTTTTAGCTGAGTGAGTGTTTGAGCTTTACATCCCACAAACAGCTGAGGTCATATGGAGATGATACCTCAGTTTAAAGACTCATCTGAAAGTCTGGAGAAGCCCAAGATCGATCCTGCAATCCCTGGTTTAAAGGGCTAGTAGCATAACCACTACACCATGGTGGCTTCTATGAGTTTTAGCTGAGCTGTACAAAAGTACAAAGAGCTGTTGAGTGATGTCAGCATCAGTCTCTTAACCCTTTTTGTACCAAATGGAATCTTCCTCCTTATATACAGCAGGAGTCCATTTCAAAATTTAGGGGTGTCAGGTTGTATTTTCTGTAAAATCTCCTTGGAAATTGGCTGAACATTTTGCAAACAGTGTAGGCCCTGATCAGACACCGCGTTCTGCGGCGTCTGATCTGGGCCTGCACTGTTTGCCAACTACCCATTTTGGGGTTTCCGGTACTAAATGGGTTAAATGCCTGTAACTCAGCAACCATTAGTAAAGTTCATTTCATATTTGGCATGATTGATGGGCCAAAGTTTTTACCGTATTACCCCTAAATATTTGGACACCTCTACTCCTTACTACCAGATGTGTCTAAAAATAGCTGGTTGAGTGGTAAACAGTGTAGACCCAGATGAGATGCCACATTTTGTGGCATCTCATCTGGGTTTACACTGTTTGCATAGGACTATCTGTCTGAATATGTAAGTTAATATTGTAACCCCCCCACCCCACGTAATGGCCTTGCGGACAAGGGAGTTTGTCGACAATAAGGGCTCGTCCGTACTACAGGAAGTTTTGAACTTTTGACTATATTTGTCTATAATTATATTTGCTTATTTAATGTAAATAGAAATTAGATAATAAAACAGTCAGAAAAGATGGGTTTCATTTTCTTTAGTCCCATTTTATGTATCATTTTGGCAATGGACATGCTGCTGGCCTTGTTTACCAGGGGCCATTTGTTCTAAGCTAACAATGTTTTTTTTTTGTTGTTGTTGTTTTTTCTGAAATAATCTGAGTAGCTTTTGCATTTGCAAAAAAATACTCACATTTTTCCAGCAAAATTACCCAGATTATTAGATATTGTACTTGCTAGAACAGTTACAAGTTGACCTCTAACAAGCTTGTTAAGCTAATGGTGCTTATAACAGCTGTACCGTGGGATTGTGAGCATAGCTCCAGATTTATAAGAAGTACCAGTAACGAGGATAAATCGAATTTATTACTCAGCCCATTTTAAAATGGGATTTATAAACCAAGGGAGGTTGAACATCCGATAAAGAAATGAGTGCGCTTGCACACAGGTTTCTTTATCAGATGTTCAACCTCCCAAGGTTTATAAATCAAATATTTTAAATGGGCTGAGTCAATAAACTGTATATTACATTTGACAGAGCTGATGGATCACTTTGCATCTAATTCTATATACAGTACAATCTTAACATACAGTCCAAGCAAAAGGTAGTGGGTGACACATAAGCTGACTGAAACAAAAACTGTATAGACGCCATCTTGAAAGCGCTTCCTAAATGAAAATAGAAGAAATAAAGTTATTATAGTGATAAAACAATTAACAAGAGGACCATGATGGTCCTGTATCGCTCACCTGAGCTAAGAGATTAACATGTAGGTCCCAGAGTGGTGCAATTTTTGGACCAAGGTCTATAATTAGGGCCCCGCACTGAAAGTGTGGGTGCCCTATAGTAATCACTCTGTCCGTCTGTCTGTCTGTCCGTCCGTCCACAAATTTTCAACATTTTCCTACTCCTCTGATAGCGCTGCCGGGGCCCTAGTCAGTTTCACTGACAGCTCTAGTTTGAACAATCTAAGCAGCGGTCCACTGAATGAAGCTTACTATCGAATATCAAAGGCATGGGCCTTCCGGTTTTGGACTAGAAGATTTTTAAAAGTTTTCTCTTTATAAGTATGTAAAACTGGTGGGCCCAAGCGAGGGCCAATTTTGGCCCCCATGCTATGATTTGAACGATCATGGTAGAAGTCCATTAGATGAAGCTTCATACCAAATATCAAACAAGAGGCCCATGAGGTCATGTAGTTTATACCATATACAGGCAAGGTGCCCATCTTGGTCATGTGACAACAATGCCACAAATAATGTTTAATTGCCTCATCCCCATAGAGGCTTTTCATGTAATTTGGTTTCAATCAGCACAGCTCTTTTACTGGCTAAGAAGATAAAAATACTGCATCTGAGCCATCCAAGACAAAGGTCAGTAATGACCTTGACCTTTGGAACTGGTTAACTTCCTTTCATTTGATTGTAAATAATATTTATGATGGGACTGGCTGCCATGCAATCAGTAAAATCCATTGTCTTGCTCTTTTTCGATACAAATGTCTAAGTGACCAAATCTGACCTTGACCTAAAACAGGTTAAGGTCAGCTAAAGGTCATCAGTTGAACAAATTTGGTAGGGCCTGAGTCCCCAATGCTACATACCGAATTTCAAGGCCATCGGCTATTTGGTTCCTGAGAAGAAAATTCTTAAAATTTTTTACCATATATGAGCATGGCGGCCATATTGGTCATGTGACCCAGCCCTTACAAACAAATTTCATTCCCCCTACCCATAGAGGCTCCCAATATAATTTGGTTTCAATCATACCACCAGTTTAAGTGGAGAAGAAGATAAAAAAAATAACTGAATCCAGGATAAAGGTCAGTAAATGACCTTGACCTTTGGAATTGATAAACTTCCATTCAGCTAACTACAAATATCATTTTTGATGTCACAGCCTACCAGGCAATCAGAAATATCCACTATTTTGCCTTTTTTCCATACAAATGCCTAAGTGACCAAATTTGACCTTGACATAAAATAGGTGACAGTCAAACAAGTCATCATTTGAACAAATTTGGTAGGGCCAGAGTCCCCGATGCTGCATACTAAGTTTCAAGATCATCGACCATTCGGTTTTTAAGAAGATTTTTAAAGGTTTTTACCATATATGGGCATGGCGGCCATATTGGTCATGTTACCCAGTCCTCACAAACAAACTTTTGTTCCCCCATTCCATAGAGGATCCACATGTAATTTGGTTTCAATTGGCCAAATAGTTTAAGTGAAGAAGAAGATGAATAATACCGAATCTGAGCTGTCCTGGAGAAAGGTCGGTAAATGACCTTGACCTTTGGAACTTATAAACTTCCATTCAGCTGATTGCAAATACCATTTCTGATGCCACTAGCTACCATGCGATCAGAAAAAACCACTGTTGCCTTTTTTCCATACAAATGTCTAAGTGACCAAATTTGACCTTGACGTAAAACAGGTCAAGGACAACCAAAGATCATAATTTGAACAAACTTGGTAGGGCCCCCGAGTCCCCCATGCTGCATACCAATTTTCAAGATCATGGGCTATTCTGTTCTTGAGAAGAAGATTTTTGAAGGTTTTTACCATATATGGGCATGGCCGCCATATTGGTCATATGACCCAGTTCTCATGAACAAACTTTCGTTCCCCAATTCCATAGAGGCTCCACATGTAATTTGTTTCAATTGGCCAAGTAGTTTAAGTGAAGAAGAAGATGAAAATACCGAAACTGAGCCGTCCTAGACAAAGGTCTGTAAATTACCTTGACATTTGGAACTTATAAACTTCCATTCAGCTGATTGCAAATACCATTTCTGATGCCACTAGCTACCATGCAATCAGAAAAATCCACTGTTTTGCCTTTTTCCATACAAATGTCTAAGTGATCAAATTTGACCTTGACATAAACAGGTCAAGGTCAACCAAAGGTCATAATGTGAACAAAATTGGTAGGATGTTCGGTTCTTGAGAAGAAGATTTTAAAAGGTTTTTACCATATATGGGCATGGCGGCCATATTGGTCATGTGACCCAGTCCTCACAAACAAACTTTCGTTCCCACTTCCCATAGAATTATAAATATAATTTGGTGTCAATTAGGCTAAGTAGTTTCATAGGAGATGTTGTTTGAAAATGTTGACGACGCAGACGATGACGATGGACCAATGCCTGGCTCTGGTGGGCTAAACACCTGGGTCTTCTGGTTTCAGACAAGAAGATTTTTTGTTTTCCCTAAATAAGCCTTTTTAAAAAGTAGAAGTAAAACAAAGATCAGAAATCGATACAATTAACTTACTCCACCCACCAAAGACACCAAAGGGAAAGAAACGCAAACATTAAGCGACCAGACCATAATGGAAACCTAAACAAAGGAAGGCCATAAGGACAGTTACTTTCCCACAAAATGGTCATATGGCCATCCAAAATAAAAAGACACAAGTGATACACACAGTAAGTAACAAACAACAACATAAATAAATCACCACAGAAGAACCACCTTGGAACGGTCAGTGGAAAGATTTCCACTGGGGGGCTTAAATCGATTTTACGTGGCCACAATCCTCGCCCTTACTTCCGTCGCGATTTAGACAAATAATTTGCTCAGTCCGCATAAAACCGTTTTTGGCCCCAGGGCTGTAATTTGAACAGCCTTGGCAGAGGTCCACTAGATGAAGCTTCAAACCAAATATCAAAGTCCTGGGTCTTCTGGTTTCATACAAGAAGATTTTTAAAGGTTTTCCTTCTATAAGCCTATGTAAAACCAGTGGGCCCCGGCGCGGGGTCATTTTTAGCCCCAGGGCTATAATTTGAACAATCTTGGTAGAGGTTCACTAGATGAAGCTTCATACCAAATATCAAAGACCTGGGCCTTCTGGTTTCAGACGAAGATTTTTAAAGGGTTTCCCTCTGTAAGCCTATGTAAAACCAATGCGCCCCGGCATGGGGGCATAATTGGCCCAAAAGCTATAATTTGAACAATCTTGGTATAGGCCCATTAGATGAAGCATCAGGCCAAATATCAAAGACCTGGGCTATCTGGTTTCAGAGAAGATTTTTACAAGGTTTTCCCTATATAAGCCTATGTAAAACCAGTTGGCCCTGGGGCGGGGTCGTTTTTAGGCCCCTGGGCTATAATTTGAGCAATCTAGCTAGAGGTCAACTAGATGAAGCTCCATACCAAATATCAAAGACCTGGGCCTTCTGGTTTCAGAGAAGAAGATTTTTAAAGGTTTTCCCTATATAAGCCTATGTAGAACCAGTGGGGCCCCGGCGTGGGGGCATCTTTGGCCCCAGGGCTATAATTTTAACAATCTTGGTAGATGTTCACTAGATGAAGCTTCATACCAAATATCAAAGACCTGAGCCTTCTAGTTTCAGACAAGAAGATTTTTATATGTTTTCCCTATATATAAGTCTATGTAAAACCAGTGGGCCTCGGTGCGGAGGCATTTTTGGCCCCAGGGTTATAATTTGAACAATCTTGGTAGATGTTCACTAGATGAAGCTTCATACCAAATATCAAAGACCTTGGCTTTCTGGTTTTAGACAAGAAGATTTTTAAAGGTTTTCCCTATATAAGCCTAAGAAAAACCAGTGGGCCCTGGTGTGGGGCGTTTTTTAAATCGATTTTACGTGGCCACAATCCCTGCCCTTACTTCCGTCGCGATTTAGACAAATAATTTGCTTAGTCCGCATAAAACCGTTTTTGGCCCCAGGGCTATAATTTGAACAGCCTTGGCAGAGGTCCACTAGATGAAGCTTCAAACCAAATATCAAAGTCCTGGGTCTTCTGGTTTCAGACAAGAAGATTTTTAAAGGTTTTCCTTCTATAAGCCTATGTAAAACCAGTGGGCCCTGGCACAGGGTCATTTTTAGCCCCAGGGCTATAATTTTAACAATCTTGGTAGATGTCGACTAGATGAAGCTTCATACCAAATATCAAAGACCAAGGCCTTCTGGTTTCAGAGAAGAAGATTTTTAAAGTTTTTTTTTCTTATTTTTCCCTTTTCGTTACCAGAGTTCTGCATGGAATTAAATTCTTTGAATAACTTTGAGAGAGGGCCACCTGAGGATCATTTCTGCCAAGTTTGGTCAGAATCTGTTCAGTGGTTTAGATGTTGTTTGAAGAAATTGTGGACAGACGGAGGACGACGACGGACGGTGAGTGATCACAATAGCTCCTCCGGAGCTTCGGCTCAGGTGAGCTAAAAATGCGAGAGAATTGTAACCAAACGTACCCCTCATTAGATAATTTTTATTTTAATGTTACATCCGACTCAAATATCATGCATTCTGAATGTCTGTTGGTATCTTCTCAGAGGCCATTGAGATGACGTCATGAATAACGTCCACGTGTCTGAAATTTTCCTCCGTTTGAAAATAGTGATGTCATTGGAAAAGCAGTACCTTGTATCTTGTGTCAAAAGTAATTCCAGCTACAAAGATTTATTTCCCCTGCTAAGAGGAAATATTTCTTCTTAACAAAAAGGAAAGTATCAAGTTTATGTCTGATAGAAATCATGGTATTTCTCTGTTATGCATGTAATATTTGGGATAATTTTCCTAATTTGTTGTTAGAAACACTGTTGTGGGTACATGTAACTTGTAAAACTGTCCTTAATAAAGCAATTCTAACAGGAGTTGGCCTGAATCACCTGGATAACGTTAATATGATATCATAAAAAAATGCTAACAAATACAGTGTTAATTTTAATGCCAAAAAAACCCCAAGAATATCGGTGAAACCGATGGATGCTCCCCGAACGTGCAATAGTCGGAACAGGAAACATTATCCCAGTTAAAGAGCAGTATACTGTGTATACTCATTGTACTTCAAAATGGAGTATAACAAAACCTGTCGGTGGACAGATTAGCTTGCCTGATGCCACTGTCATACAAACATCAGCAACACAAAAGTCAGAATAAATTAAAGGAAGTGTCTTCAGGTATGATACCATACCCCAAGATCCCGGGTGGTAGTTTAGCTATATTAATTGGGTAAAACTGTTTAATACAAATTATTGAAAACTTACTCTCGTACACTATATAGTGCCATGCATAGGACTGTCTCCAGGTATGGTTCCGTATTGGATGCCTTTGCATGCATATAAAATAGACAGGTTCGAAAATTATATTAAAATCCATTAGCAAATGTAGATACTAGAGCGATGACAACATTTTTCGAAAAATAGCCGCAGTGATCTTGACCTTGAGCCCAGGACCCTGAAAGTCAAACTTGCTTGAGATATTATTATACCCAACATTTGTGTGAAGTTATATTAAAATCCATCAGCAAATGACGAGGCTAGAGCGATGACAAAGTTTTTTCTAAAAATAGCTGCAGTGACCTTGACCTTGACCTTGAGCCCAGGACCCTGAAAGTCAAACTTGCTCAAGATATCATACCCAACATTTGTGTGAAATAATATTAAAATCCATCAATAAATGTAGGCACTAGAGTGATGACAAAGTTTTTTTCTAAAAATAACCACAGTTACCTTGACCTTGACCCCAGGATCCTGAAAGTTGAACTTGCTCGAGATATTATTATACCCAACATTTGTGTGAAGTTATATTAAAATCCATCAGCAAATGAAGACTAGAGTGATGAGAAAGTTTTTTTTCTAAAAATAGCTACCTTGACCTTAACCCAGGACCCTGAAAGTTGAACTTGCTCGAGATATTATTATACTCAACATTTGTGTGAAATTATATTAAAATCCATCAATAAATGTAGGCACTACAGCGAAAACAAAGTTTTTCTAAAAATAGCCACAGTGACCTTGACCTTCAGCCCAGGACCCTGAAAGTCGAACATGCTCAAGATATCATCATACCCAACATTTGTGTGTGGTTATATTAAAAGCCATCAATAAATGTAGGCACCAGAGTGATGACAAAGTTTTTCTAAAAATAGCCACAGTGACCTTACACTGCAGCTTTACGAGTAAACAAAGTACCATAACTCTGTGATGAATCATCTTACCAGATAGCACAGATAATATGCGCATCCCCTATTGCTGCTTAAGGTTCCATTGAAGTTTCGTTTAATTTCTGCAAGTAGTTGCTGAGAATTCGCGTAGACACGAACAGTACCCTATAGATTCATGCAGAATTCATCAAAAGGCCATAACTGTTGAAAAAATCACCGAACCAAAACACGCAGGTGATATGCGCATCCACCTTCGATACTTAATAATCCCATGAAGTTTCATTGAAATCTGCCCAGTAGTTTCTGAGAATTCGCGTAGACAAGAGCGGGACGGACTCACGGACGCAGCAGCGACTGTATGCTCCCCCAAAATTCTTCGGGGAGCATAAAAAAATTAAGACGAAAAATTGCGATATTTTTCTTATTTCTGCTCAAAATATAGATTGTGGGTACTTGTTAGAACCGCCTCATCGAGACAGCTCTAACGAGTACCGACAATCTATGTTTTAGAGCAGAAATAATAAAAATTAGGTTTACCCCTGTAAACCCCAGTTTTACTGTATAAAAGTGGGGTTCAAAATGATATAGGCGTGTTATTCGTGATGGTTACATTGTGCCATGGTGGCCATCTTAGCTATCACATCTGTTTGCCAACAGCAATTCTGAATCTGCATGTTACCTTCGATGCTTCCAATAAGGTTTCTGAACAACTAGATCCAACTGACTGAGCAGATATGGTTTGAAAATTTTAAAATGGCCGATGGATGTAAATTGCAAAGGAATGATTTTTAGTAATTCTGAATCTCTATGCCCTAAATACCTCTCAAAGTTTCAGCTCAATCTGACTTTCGATTCAGATGTCATTTGAAGAATACCAGTATGACCGAAATGGTGGTCATTTTGGATATCAGAACAGAACCCTATGCCACCCATCAAGTTTCAGCTCAATCCAACATTTGCTTTGGGAGATGTCGTTTGAAGCATTTCAAGATGGCCGCCATCTTGGATATTGGAATGGCAAGATTTTCGATATTCAGAATCTCCATGTTGCCCCAATGGGCCATCTTGGATATTCCAATAGAACAATCTTAGCAGTTCTTATCAGGAAGCACAGTAAAATGGAGAAAAGATGACATTGTGACATGTTTTGTTAGATTTACATGTGCATTGTATTTTGTTAAACCAGCAACTGTCCGAGTTCACCCACCTTTCTCAGATAACTTACCACAGTTCCATGTAGAACACTTGTACTGCAGTACAGGCTGGCTTTAGTTTGGTACAGTCCACCCTCTTTTTACTGACAGTTGATATAATGACAAAACTCATAACAACAATTGCAGTGGAAAATATCCTTAGCTCAGAATGAGATGGATTAATGGAGATATTAAAGCATAACGAAAACACTCCTATACAAATACACTGCAAATTACCGCTGAAAAAACAACGTTTAAGATGAAAAATTGTGATATTTTTCTTATTTCTGCTCAAAATATAGATAGTGGGTACTTGTTAGAACCGCCTCAATGAGGCGTTTCTAACGAGTACCCACAATCTATATTTTAGAGCAGAAATAAGAAAAATAAGGTTTACCCATTGGCCCTATAAACCCCAGTTTTACCATATAAAAGTGGGGTGCAGAACTGTTTTTTTTTATGAAAACTGTTTCTAAAACAAGAAACAAATGTTGTGGACATTGTTAGAATCACCTCAACATTTGCGATTCTAAGAAATATACGCATTTGTTTCTTGAGGTAATAGCGGTAAATTCTTTATAAGTGATGTTTGTTTGTTTGATTTGAGGTTTAACATCCCCATCAACACTGTAAAGGTAATTTTGGAGACGTTGCTTCCAATTTTGTGGGACTTTTACCCGACATTGAGATGAAATGACATCTCAAGCCCTGTCGCCCAATGAAACCAATAGGGTTTATTAGCATGGACGGTCCGCCTCGCACCGCGGTTCCTGGACAGGCTTGGATCCTCTAAGCGGTGTACCAGTACTAGTGTGCGGGCCAGATTCAGCTCTGCGTGGAAGCATCATGCAGCCCATACTATGGGCAGGGGCCAACTTTATAAGTGAACAAATATTATATATTATTATAAAGAAAAGAAGCCCTCTGTGGTATATGCTGTCACCCAGATTCAATTTCCAGCTGGGTTAAGTCTGGATTGTTCAGTACTTGCTACATACCTCACAGGAAATTTTAGACCATCTGATTCAAGGGCAGTTATTATAAAGCTATAAATATTAAGACGCCATGAAAAAATTTCATCTCGGAAATGTCGTCTGCTTATGGCGTCTGTTGAAACGTGTTGCAAACTTTTTAAAGATGTTTTGCATACAGGCAAACAGTGTGGGCCCAGATCAGGGTCCACACTGTTTGCCAAAACTGACTTTTAAAGTAACCGGCAATTGTCTTGATTGCTGTTTTATGCGTTAAATGATTAGAAATGAATGATAAAAACAGAGGAAAAATTGTCCAGATATCACTCAATGTCAGTATGCTAACTGATATTTCAGGCCTGCATGTACTCTGATGCCTTCAACATTTACCATCAGGGAATGTTGCTTCTGATCAGGATGTCTTGCAGCAATGACGTCATGAAAAAATTTGTTAACTTTGGCACACATACATATTCTGGAAAAAGGATATTTTGAGGCTAAAACTACCCATGATGATGCAAATTGTTTATAGCTATAAAATAAAAAGTTTATCGCACTGGTACTGGTGAAAACTGTCTCCGCTCTGTCTCTGGGCCCTTTCAGTGATTTCATGCTGTCGAGTCCTCATCGTTGTTTTCATCTCTGTAGTCATTTGATTTTTACGAGGGTAGGCTAAAAAGTTCTGAGCCTGACCAAGATCCAATGGTTTGTCCATGCTGAAAGTGCCTTATTTTTCAACATAGTCTCCCTTCCTGTCCACACACTTCCTCCAGCGATGCTGGAGTCCTTGGATCCTAGTGGTATAGAAGGTCTCATCTTGGTCCCTGAAAAACTCCTCCACAGCAGCTATCACCTCCTTGTCTGACCGATAATGCTGCCCAGCCAAGTGCTTTTTCATGTTTGGAAACAGGAATAATCTGATGGAGCTAGATCAGGTGAATACGGAGGGTGATCGACAAGTGTGAAGCCACAGGCATGCACAGCAGCCATTGCGACAACCGATTTATGAGCAGGTGCATTGTCCTGATGGAACAAGACCCCTTTCGTCAATTTTCCGGGTCGTTTAGCCTTAATTGCTTTTCGCAATTGTTTTAGCAGATCTGCATAATACTCCCAATTAATTGTTCTGCCCTTTTGAAGGTAATCTATGAATATTATACCCTTGGCATCCCAGAACACTGATGCCATCACCTTCCCTGCAGGGGAGACGCCCTTTGCCTTCTTTGGAGGGGGTGAGTCAGGGCGCTTCCATTGTATGGATTGTCTTTTGGTTTCTGGCTCAAAGTGATGGACCCAACACTCATCCTGAGTGACAAAACGGTCAAGAAAACCATCTTGGTCGGCTTCAAAAATAGCCAAGTTGGCTTGTGACAGGTTCAGTCTGGTCAGGCGTCAAAAGCCGTGGTACCCATCTGGCGGAAACCTTTGACATTCCTAATTCACTGTGCAGAATGTTCTCTACTCGTTCACGGGAGATGCCAACAGTGTTAGCTAACTGATTCACAGTTAAACGCCTGTCATCCATCACGGCCCTGTGCACTTGACATATGGTTTCCTCAATTGTTGCCGTTGTGGGTCGTCCACACGGGTCATCATCTTCAAGGCTGTCCTTGCCCATCTTAAAATTTGCTGCCCACCTTTTCGTGGTTGCATACGAAGGAGCATCATCCCCTAATGTAGCAACCATATCAGCATGAAACCGCTTTTTATGGAGGTACTTGATGACACCACGATGCCAGATTTTGTCCATTTTCTCAAAAACATGCTAGTATCCGTTTTCAAAGTCTATAATTTCTACGTTGTTACAGGTAAACTTGAACTCATTTGAGTCAAATCAAGTAATAAAGGTTTGGATTTAATGAATACAAAATTCCATGGCTGTTCGATGCCTGCTTCTTGGTCAGGCTCAGAACTTTTCAGCCTACCCTCGTATGTTCTCAGATATGTAGCACTGAGGAGTTAGAAAGCCTCCATGTGGACTAAACAAACTATTTGTCTAAACCATGACAGAACCAAGGGCGAGGATTGTTGATTTAAGACCCCCGTGAAATCAGTTTTTTTTTCTGACCATTCCAAGGCGGTTCTTCTGTCTTTGTTTATTATTGTTATAGTTAGTCTTTGCATGTGTGTATCTTTTTATTTTCGACACCTGTTTGGTCAATTATTTGGAAAGTAACTGTCTTTTTGGCTTTCCCTTTATGATGTTTTCATTAGGGTTAAGTTATGTCATGTTATAAACTTTATATTCCATGCGGACTGAACAAATTATTTGTTTAAATTGCGGCGGAAATAAGGGTGAGGATTGTGGTCACGTAAAATCGATTTAAGACCCCCCCCCCCCCCCTGGAATTCGTTTCACTGACCATTCCAAGGCGGTTTATTTTTTTTTTTTGGTTATGGTTTGTCTTTGAGTGTGTGTATCGCTTATATTATTTTATTTTGGATAGCCAATTGGCCATTTTGTGGTAAAGTAACTGTCCTTTTGGCTTTCCGCTATTGATGTTTCCATTAGGGTCTTGTTGTTTCATGTTTGTGCTTCTTTCCCTTTGATGTCTCTGGTGGGAGCTGTGGGTTAATTGTATCTATTCCTGATCATTGCCTTCACTTCTATTTTATACATGTGATTTTTTGCTTGTTAAGGAAAAGTGTAGTTAGGTTAACAAAAGGTTAACAACCTTACCACACTTTTCCTTGACAGGCTTAGCCAGTAGCCTAATACAGCAGAACGTCGCTGCCTCCAACACTGATGGCTCGTTTACCACTGCTGAGTTGAACCTGTTCTTGAGCCCCTATGGAAATCCTCTACACAAGAAATAAATGGGGGATAATTTAGATTTTTGTCTTCTATCTTGTGTGTACTCATTAGAATCACCTCGATGACATAACATGTCACCCCTTAATTTTGTGTTGGCTACCAAGGAAAGGAAGACGAGGATAGAAGAGAGATAAGACAGATGGAGATAGAGAATGAAGGTATATAAATGCAACCGAGTTGACTTTATCCTACCTGCTGTAAGCTCAGCAAGCCTCGACCAAATGTAGGCCAGTATCAGTTGGATACCCCAATGCCTATAAACAGAGGATCTGCTTTATAATGACAGTATATGTTCCCTAACACTTTACCGATATGAAGAATTTGCCACTGTGGAGAATCTCCATCAGGCATATAAAGGGCAATTTCCCCTCACTTAGTCCCAAGACACAAATGCTGTGGACATCTATTAGAATCACCCCACCATGATGATTCCAACAAATACAGTTGAACTTCAATGGCTCTAACACCTTTGGGACCTCGAAAATCTGTTCGAGACAGGGGTAGTTCGCGCCACTGAGGTGACTGCCAGGAGGCATAACGAGATACTTTAAGACATCTTTTCGGTGTTCTATAATGAAAATGTATGCTGTGTGTACTCATTAGAATCGCCTCATCGAGGCGATTCTAATGAGTACACACAGCATACGTTTGCAAGATAAAAGACTAAAATCTCCTTAATCATCCCCCACTATTTCTTCTGTAGAGGATTTCGCTAGGGGCTCAAGAATGGGTTCAACATATCCATGGTAAACGAGCCAACGGTGTTCTAGCCATCGAAGTTCTACTGTATCCATATTTGTTTTTTGGAGTAACAAATTCAATATTCTTGAATAACTCCATTAACACCTCCCATCTTGAGCTAAGGCTTTTGTTTCTGCCCCCGCCAATAGGGGCTTGAAGAAATATATGGGCTGCATGATGCTTCCACACAGAGCTGATACCCACCCGCACACTAGTACTGGTAAACCGCTAAGAGGATCTAAGCCTTTCCAGGAACCGCGGTGCGAGGCGGACCGTCCATGCTAATAAACCCAATTGGTTTCATTGAACTACAGGGCTTGAGATGTCATTTCATCTCAATGTCGGGTAAAAGTCCCACAAAATTGGAAGCAACGTCTCCAAAATGACCTTTACAGTGTTGACGGGCCGTTAAACCTCAAATCAAACAAATCCACTGAAATTGTTGTTGTAACGAGTTTTGTCGTTACATCAAATGTTGGTACATATATAAAGACAGTTATCTGTAAATGACACCTTTGCCACACACCAACCACCACATTCCTTGGGTCGAGATCTCTGGCTCTATGAAGCTTGTGATGAACAACGATCATCAAACTGCAATACAGTTTTCTATCAATTCACACAGGCTGTTCTTAAATCTTAGGGGCTGTTCTTGGAAGAAAGAATTTGCTCCTGCTTGGAGCAAATTCTTTTCTTTAAGAGCAACCCCATTATGAAGAAGAGACCATCCAAATGTTCAGGGGTTGTTCTTAAAGGAAAAAAATTGCACCCCCCACCCCACCTTCAATGCAGATTTTCCTCTAATATAAGAAGAATGATCACCCAAATGCAAAACATTTTCCATGCATTTCTCATGGACTGCTTTTAATCATATGGACTGTTCTTACCGGGAAGAATTTGGACCCCTTGGGAGCAAATTCTTTAAGAGCACCCACCCACATACACACATATTTTGAAGAAAGATGCTTTTATAGATTTTCACTGTGTGTAACAATAATTTATAAATAATTATTTTCTGGCTATGCCAAAGCTGGTGGGTATGAAAAAGAACATAAACAATAGCAAATTTAAGAGAGTAAGTTTTTATGTTTATTTTTTTTTATGTGTCCTGGGGAAATTGATCTCTGATGATTAATTACAATGATTCCATGAGAACAGACAATGCCATTTTTACTATGTATACAAGTCAAAGTCAATTCTTTTTGATGAATAAAACTGTCCATCAGTACCAACTTTGCGACAATAAACACCATCTTTAAAGTATCCGTCCTCAGTCCATTTCAACATTTCTGAGCTGCTGTGTGGGCCATGGACTTCTTCGTCCTCTTTATCTTCCCACTTATACTCCCACATCACTTCATCAGAAAGGTCACTTGATTTTGCCTCATCTGGAAAGAAATTACAGGTGACTTCAATGGCTCCAACACCTTTGTGACCATGAAAATTTGTTATAGACAGGGATAGTAGTGAGCCACTGAGGGTTATTTATAGCATCAGATCAGAATGATTTAGGTACCACAATGATCCTAAGTAATGGGACAGGTAGGCCGAAGCAAACAGTGCAGACCCAACTCAGACTGCTCCTGAAGGAGCAGTCTGATCAGGGTCTACACTGTTTGCCATTCCGTCTGAAAATATTGGACTCCTTGCTGGATCGAGAAACAAATTTGTCAGAATTTTTGGAGAACATGTATTATGGCAAGTGTTTAAGGTGTCCGAATTTTCAGGATTTTTATGGTACATGTACCGTATTCGCCCTGACTACCGCACCGTGCGCTTAGTATTTTCAAAATCGTGTCATAAAATCATGGTGAAAAATCTACCTAATTAGCGCACACTTGATACCAAAACAACAGCTTCCAAGATATTGCATACTGATATATGGGACGGAAAAAGATATTTAAGCATTGCCTTCACTGTTGGAAGAAATAATGGTAAGTTTTTATAGATTTACTATGAGAGCTTCAAGGGGAGATTACTGTAAAGTGTGCGCTTATGTATTGCCTTTTCAAAAATAGCTTTGGTGTGCGCTTATAGGAGCATGTGCGGTAATTAGGGCGAATACGGTATGTATTTTTGGCAATTCAAATGAGTGCATACTGTATACCTTTGTACTGTAAAACACTTGTATTTGGAGGTCATTTTATTTTGGCGCTATTGGCGGTCAAGGAAAAAAGCGCAAAAATTAAAAACCGCCAACAAAGATAAAAAGAATAACAAACTGGCAGAAATTTATTTCCAATACACATCAAAAGTATGATAAAGGGCGATACAATATTTCATCAAATCTTTCTGTTTGCTTAGCTTGGTAACTATTAAGCCATTTAGCATGTTAATCAAAGTTGAATAAAAGCAAATATTCTTGACAGTAATTGTCAAAAATAATATTGATATTGACTGACGATTCGCCTGTGAATAAACCGAGTAATTAAATAACAATAGAACTGATTTGTTTTCACACACACCAAGAACAATGCAATGTGGAAAACAGTTGAAAATCACCGTGTATAACTTGCAAATCACCATGTTAAACTCGCATGCATAAGACAGACAGGGCTACGCCAGGAATCGCAGATTTTTTTTAATATTTTGGAAATCGAAAATCCGCCAAAAGGTCCACTCATAAAACCACCAAAATTTACAGCTGCCAAATTTAAGTGTTTTACAGTATGCGGAGCCTTTATTGATTAGGGAGTGTTACATATGAGATTTATAACAAGAGTCCCATGGGCTACTATGCTCACCAGAGCTCAGGTGGCAGCCATGTATCTTAAAGTGATATAATTTTAATCTACCGATTATTAGGTTTCCCAAACGAACCCCTATACCCAAATGAGCACCCATGTGGACTCTGTATCTGAAATATTAGGCATTTTATGAAGGGGAGCGGGTGAGGCATGCACCCAATGGAGCCCCGGTTGGTATCACTGAAAGCGCCATATCATAAGGAACAAGAATATATATGGTTAAGGGCTCTCAAGATATAGGTCTTTTCGGCAGTGGCGGGTTGGAGCATGGCCCTGCTGGACACCAGGAAAGTCCAAGATTGTTGTCGCTGATTGTGTCTTATCATAAAGACCAAGATTTGATTTTGATTGATTTGAGGTTTAACGAATATGGTTAAGGGGTGGAGAACTGAATGGTTACTGAGATATGAGGCCCTTTTATGAAATGGATGGGAGAGGAACAGCCGCTGTGGACCCTATAAGTTGGTGTGACTGAATGTGTCTAACCATAAGGAACAAGAATATATGTGATTATGGGGTGGGGATATGAATGCCTTCTATGATATATGGCATTTTATGAAGTGGAGGGGGTGGGGTATGGACCCAAGCACATTGCCCCAGCACAAAGAGACCCCCAGGTTGGTGTGTCTGAATGAGTCTTACCATAAGAAACAAGAAAATATATGGTTTAGGTTTGGGGATCTTAACGGTTTCTGAGATATATGGCTTTTTATTAAGTGTGTGTGTGTGGGGGGGGGGTGGGGAGGGCATCCCTGGGACCCCCATGTGTCACTGAATGTGTCATATCATAAGGAACATGAATACATATGGTTTAGGGCTCTGAACAATTTCTCAGATATTTAGCCTTTTGTGAAGTGGAGGGGTGGATGTGTGCATAAATGGAATCCGAATGTGAAAGAAATGGTGAGACATAGATCTGAGAATCTGTTGTATTATGAACCTGTGTTGATTTTGAACTAATGCAGTTTGCAAAGATGCCAAAGATGAAGGTGCTTCCAAATGAGTTAGTGTGTTGGTGAATTGTCTTGTTGGTGATGGAATATACACTCACGTGATTAGTACAACAATAGTCGTTCATTTCTTTTGTTGTTGAGAAGCTAATGATTTTGTTTGTTTGATTTGAGGTTTAAGCTAATGAAGTTACCGTCTGTTTAGTTCACCTTTTCAGTTGGAAAGATGAGCTTCAAAAAAATACACAAGGAAATAAATGTTGAATAAGGATGTTGCAAGTAAATCTCATCCAAGCACGATTTCTCTATGAATGAAATTTCACCTCGGCTCATTTATACCGCCCTATTCGAGGAATGAATGAAAGCCAGGAAGAGTCTGATCTTGGTCGACACCATTTTTTACCAAAAAATATTAGACTGAAGGTGAGATAAGTTTTCTCTTTGTGGAAGTATCTTTTTTATGTTGCACGTTATCTATAGCCGTGCACCAGCATGCAAGCATGCCTGCTTGCTCGCGATGCTTTTGCATGTATGATGCATTCCTGTATTCCTGTGAAGTCTGAATCAAACTGGCCCTAGGGTTTAGGAGGACTTTGCATTTAAAGCGGATTGTTGACATTTGCTCATTGCAGTGGAACCGTTTTAGCTATTTTTGTAGAAGGTAACCTAAGCAACATTCCTATGAAGTTTGAGCGACATTGGTATAGGAGAAGTAGTTGTTTAATTTTTTTTTTTCTCTTGCAGCCGTCTTTTCCTACCTATACAACATCCTTGTGATGTTTGAATGGAATTGGCCCTGGGGTATAGGTCTGTAGGAGGAGTGGCAGTTTAAACATTTTTCTATTTTTTAGCTCTGGCAGTTATCTTGTTCATTGAAGCGGATCAAATTTAGGGTCTCCGTCATCATCACCTAAGCAATATTCCTATGAAGTTTGAATGAAATTGGCCCCGGGGTATAGGAGGAGAAGTCTTAAACCAAACTGTTGACGCCACACAACAGAAGATGCACGACGGACAACTGACATTGACCGATCACAATAGCTCACCATGAGCACTCTGTACATGAGCTTAGAAATAATCCTCATCTGCAGCTATGTAGACGACAGGGCCCAAATTTACCATAAAAGCATACTGGAAATCGTTTTTAGTAAACATGAAATAAAATTCTCTATTTTACCAATAACAAGAAGTGTTTGTGAAACACAAACATGTCCCGAAAGGTAAAGTCAATTTTTAGCTCACCTGGGCCGAACGCTCCGGGGGAGCTTGTAGGATGGTAGTCCCTCCGTCGTCTGTCCGTCAGTCCGTCCACACTTCTGACCTGCTATATCTCTGCAGCCTGCAGGCTGATCTCAACCATTTCTTATCTGTAGCATGCCTCTGGTGGGGCATTGATGTTCGAAATCGTACGAAACTTTTGGTTGCTATGGCAACTTCAAGGTCCCAAAAACTTACAATGGGAAAATGCTTGTCATCACCGTAGCGCCATCAGTTTTGATTGGATCTTTCTGAAACTTATATGTAAGGTGGCTGGAGATAAAACCTCAGATGAAATCGAAAACCGGCCAAGTTATTTATCATAGAGTTACGTCCCTTTGATTGCTGAAAATGCCGATTTTTTTACCTTGTCATCACCGCAGCCCTTTCAGTTTTGATCTGATCTTTCTGAAACTTATATGTAAGGTGGCTGAGGATAAAACCTTGGATGAGTTCCAAAACCGGCCAAGTTATTTATCATAGAGTTACGTCCCTTTGATTGCTGGAAATGCCAATAATTAACCTTGTCATCATCGTAGCCCTTTCAGTTTTGATCGGATCTTTCTGAAACTTATATGTAAGGGGGCTGGGGATAAAAACTCGTATGAGTTCCAAAACCTGCCAAGTCGGCCCATTTATCATAGAGTTATGTTCGTTTGATTGCTGAAAATGCCGATTTTTTACCTAGTCATCACTGTAGCCCCTTCAATTTTGATGGGATCTTCTTGAAACTTACAAACAAGTAAGTCAGGGATAAAAGCTCTGATGGGTTCAAAAACTGAAGAGGTTGGCCTACATGTATCTGTCATAGAGTTACGTCCCGTTTACTGCTGAAAATGCCTATTTTTGACCTTGTCATCACCATAGCACCTTCAGTTTTCATCGGATCTTCTTGAAACTTACATGTTAGTAAGTAAGGGATAAAATCTTGGCCGAGATTAAAAATTGGTGAGGTCGGCCTATATGTTGGAGTTACGTTGCCCTTGATTACAGAAAATGCCTACTTTTCACCTCCTCATCACCGTAGGTCCGTAGCCCCTTCAGTTTTTATTGAATCTTCATGAAATTTATATACAGGTTAGTCAGGGTTAAAAACTTGGATGAGTTCGACAACTAGCAATGTCGAAAGATTACTCATGGAGTTATGTGCCCTACATTGTGGAAAATGCTTATTTTTGACCTTGTCATCACTGTAGCGCCTTCAGTTTTGATCATATCTTCCTGAAACTTACGAACAAGTAACTGAGGGATAAACCCTATCGGTTTCATTGGGCGGCAGGGCTTGGGATGTCATTTCATCTCAATGTCAGGTAAAAGTCCCACAAAATTGGAAGCAACGTCACCAAACTGACATTTACAGTGTTGACGGGGACGTTAACCCTCAAATCAAACAAACAAAACATGTAAGTAAGTCTGGGATAAAAGCTTGGATGAGTTGGAGAACTGATGTGTTCAGCCTATTTATCACAGAGTTATCAGAGTCTAACTGTTGGTTTTCTTTTGCTCCAGCATTTCAGTGGTTTCTCGCTGTCGAGTCCTCACCGCTGTTTCATCTCTGTGGTTGTTTGATTTTTTGTGTTCACGGAAATGTTGCACCAATCAGTTAGGGGGCCTTCACGCAGACTGAACAAATTATTTGTCTAAATCACGACGGAAGTAAGGGTAAGGATTGTGGCCACGTAAAATTGATTTAAGTTTTAATCAGATCTTCTTGAAACTTACATGTAAATAAGATGGGGATAAAAGCTCAGATGAATTAAAAAACTAATGAGGTCAGCCTATTTATCTTAGAGTTATGTCCTTTTGAGTGCAGAAAATGCCTGTTTTTGACCTTGTCCTCACCATAGCTTGGATCTTCTTGTTATTAAATTTATTAAAACTTGCACATAAGTAAGTCAGGGATAAAAGCTCAGATGAGTTTGAAAACTGAGAAGGTCGGCCCATTAATTGTAGTGTTGCATCCCCTTGATTGTTGAAAATGCTTATTTTTGACCTTGTCATCACCGTAGGCCCTTCATTTTTTTATCAGATCTTCTTGATAAGTCAGGGATAAAAGCCCAGTTTAGTTCGTAAACTAGTGAGGCCAGCCTATCTTTCATAGAGTTACGTCCCTTTGATTGCAGAAAATGCCTATTTGTAACCTTGTCATCACCGTAGCCCCTTAGTTTTCATCGGATATTCTTGAAACTTATGTATAAGTAAGTCAGGGATAAAAGCTCAAATGAGTTCGAAAATTGACGAGGTCAGCCTCTCATAGAGTTACATCCCTTCAATTGCAGAAAAATCCTGACTTCGCCAGTTTTTGACCTTGTCATCAGCATAACTCCTTGAGAAACAACTGGAACTTACTGAAACTTTGAATCTTTTAGCTCAGGTGAGCGATACAGAACCATCCATAGTCCTCTTGTTTTCTTTAAAGTCGGCCACAGATCAAAACCTTTTGTAAGAGTGTAAAAATTAACAAGAGGGTCCAGAGGGCCCTGAATCGCTCACGTGAGAATCAGTGTCTCTAGTACATTCTTGGCCCAAGGGCTATAATTTGAACAAACTTGGTAGCGGTCCACTCGATGAAGCTTAATACCAAATATCAAAGACCTGGGCCTTCTGGTTTCAGAAAAGAAGATTTTTAAAGGTCTTCCCTATATAAGCCTGTGTAAAACCAGTGGGTGCTGGTGCGGGGACATTTTTGGCGCCAGGGGTATATAATTTGAACAATCTCAATAGAGGTCCACTAGATGAAGCTTCACACCAAATGTCAAGGTTCTGGGCCTTCTGGTTTCAGACAAGAAGATTTTTAAAGGTTCTTCCTATATAAGCCTATGTAAAACTAGTGGGTCCTGGCGCGGGGCATTTTTGGCCCAAAGGCTATAATTTGAACATGGAAGAGGTCCATTAGCTGAAGCTTAATACCAAATATCAAAGACCTGGGCCTTCTGGTTACAGACAAGAAGATTTTCCCTATATAAGCCCATGTAAAACTAGTGGGCTCTGAGGTGGGGGCATTTTTGGCACCATGGCTATAATTTGAACAATATCAGTAGAGGTCCACTACCTGAAGCTTCACGCCAAACATCAAAGACCTGGGGCTTCTGGTTTCAGACAAGAAGATTTTTAAAGGCTATCCTATATAAACCTATGTAAAACTAGTGGGTCCTGGCGCAGGGACATTTTGGCCCCAAGGCTATTATTTGAACAATCTTGGTAGAGGTCCTTTAGATAAAGCTTCATACCAAATATCCAAGACCTGGGCCTTCTGGTTTCTGACAAGAAGATTTTTAAAAGTTATCCCTGTATACGCCTATGTGAAACCAGTTGGCCCCTGCGTGGGGGCATTTTTGGCCTAAGGACTATATTTTGAACAACGTTGGTAGAGGTCCACTAGATGATGCTTCATGCCAAATATCAAAGACCTGGGCCTTCTGGTTTCAGACAAGAAGATTTTTAAAGGTTTTCCCTATATACGCCTATGTGAAACCAGTGGGCCCCGTCGCGGGGGCATTTTTGGCCCCAGGACTATTTTTTGAACAATCTTGGTAGAGGTCCACTAGATTAAGCTTCATGCCAAATATCAAACACATGGGCCTTCTGGTTTCAGGCAAGAAGATTTTTAAAGGTTTTCCTATATACGCCTATGTGAAACCCTGGCACGGGGGCATTTTTGGCCCCAGGACTATATTTTGAACAATCTTGGTAGAGGTCCACTAGATGAAGCTTCATACCAAATATCAAAGACCTGGGCCAGCTGGTTTCAGACAAGAAGGTTTTCCCCATATACGAGGACTGTTCAAATATGAATGCAACTAAGCACATAACTAGAAATGCGTCCATAGGACACGGATGCCGCCGCCTGAAAATATCTCTAAGTTCATATTCATCAATAGAAAGTTATTGACCGTGTTTAAGTTTTGGATCCTTTTTTCACATTAGACCTCTAAGTATGACCTTGACCTTGGAGGTAAGGTCCTTGGTTTTGTGTGAGGCAGATTGTCTCATGATGGCCAACATTTCTGCCAAGTAATTTCAAAATACAACCAGAGATAAGAAAGTTATTGACTGCGTTTAAGTTTCAAACCATTTTTTTAACCTTTGACCTCTAAGTATGACCTTGACCTTGGAGGTTCGGATCTGGGTTTGCATGTGACATATCGTCTCATGATGGTAAACATTTCTTCAAAGTAATTTCAAAATCCATCCAGAAATAAGTAAGTTATTGACTGCGTTTAAGTTTCGGACCCTTTTTTTTACCTTTGACTTCTAAGTATGACCTTGACCTTGGAGGTACGGACCTGGGTTTTGATCTTACACATCGCCTCATGATGGTTAACATTTCTACAAAGTAATTTCAAAATCCATCCAGAAATAAGAAAGTTATTGACTGCGTTTAAGTTCCGGACCCTTTTTTTTACCTTTGACCTCTAAGTATGACTTTGACCTTGGAGGTACGGACCTGGGTTTTGCACGTGACACGTCGTCTCATGATGGTGAACATTTATGCCAAGCAATTTTAAAATCCATCAAGAAATAAAGAAGTTATTGACTGCGTTTAAGTTTCGGACGCACAGACGCACGGACAGACGGACGCACAGACGCACGGACAGGGGCAACGCTATATGCCCTTTCCACCATTCTTCGAATGGCGGGGGCATAAAAATGATTCCGTGATAGATTTGGATGAAAAATTTATTTTGTCCCCTCAAAGTATTCCCCTTTAGCAGATATACAAACTTTCAGTCTTCTGATCCAATCATTGAATGCCTTTTGGTAGTCTTTTCGAGGTATACTATGAAGGCACTGGAATATTGCAGAACCGAGGTGTTTGCGCTGTACAAATTTTTGACCAGAAAGGTATTTTTTCAGCCGCGGGAACAAAAAATAGTCACACGGGGCAAGGTCAGGGGAATACCGGGGGTGAGGGAAAGCAACAACCTTTTCCTGTTCCTGCTTCAGATAGTCTTGCACAATGAACGCCTTGTGCGATGACGCATTGTCATGTAGCAATCTGATATTGGCCAAACAAGTTGCGGGTCTTCGTTCTTTGAAATATTTCTTCAATTTTCAAAGACCTTTATTCTTGTAAAACTTCGCATTTACAGATTTGCCTTTAGGCACAGCAACCTGAATAGCAGGAACCTGATTTGAAAAGAATATGGCATACATTACCTTCTTGACGCTCATGGTCCGCTTTGCAATGCATGGTCTTTTTCAATACTTTGTTGCCCATATTTTGTTCTGAATCTTTCGTTTTGGCTCAAAAAAATAAACCCATGTCTTGTCACCTGTGACGATATTAGCGAAAGACCGTGCATTGTAATTTGGAAACTTTTTAAGCAACTTCTTGGCGCACTGAACGCGTGTCTTTTTCTGCTCATCTGTCAACAGATGGGGAATCCATCTAGCACAGATCTTCTCATTTTCAAATCCTGTTTCAGAATTGTATGAGCTGCTCCTAATGAGATGCCAACCATACCAGCTATTTGCCTAGTGGTGTATCGTGCAACTATTTCTTTCACTCTAGCAACCATCTTGGCAGATGTTGCTCTTTTTCGGCCGACAATCATGTGGTGCATCTTCTGTTGAGCCTAGCCCACAGCTGAATTTCTTACACCAACGAAAAACTGTCGGAAAAGACATTTCATTATGCCCATAAACCGAACATATTTCATCAAAAATGTCTTTGCACCGTATACCAAGAATATAACGATTCTTAATATAGGACCGTATTTCAACAGCGTACTCTGACCTTCTTCCAACCATGTTTTGTATTAGTATACAAGAGTAGACAGTGTTTATCGAACGATATACATGGCTAAAGTGCACGGATTTTAACAGGTTTGGTATCAATGTATAGGTAAAATGTTTTTCTACGCTGTGATATTTATTTCCAGGTGATTTTCGCATTAGTGCATGAGAAAACGTTCTACTTGCATTCATATTTGAACAGTCCTCGTAAGTCTATGTAAAACTGGTGGGCTCCGGCACGGGGGCATTTTAGGCTCCAGGGCTATAATTTGAACAATCTTGGTAGAGGTCCACTAGATGAAGCTACACACCAAATATCGAAGACCTGGTCCTTGCGGTTTCAGAGGAGAAGATTTTTTATGTTTTCATTAAAAAAATCTATTTTTGGCTCCTGTGACCTTGATGTGCAACGGAATTGAACCATTTGAACAACTTTGAAATGGGCTAACCTAAGGATCATTCCTGTGAAGTTTGGTCAAAATCCGATCAGTGGTTTAGGAGATGTCGTTTGAAGAAAAAGTTTAAGGACGCACGCATGGACGGGGGACGAAAAGTGATCACAAAAGCTCACCTTGTCACTACGTGACAGGTGCGTGACAGGTGAGCTAAAAAGAGAAACTGATACAATCAGGCCAAATTGTTCCAACAACATCACTTGGGAAAGAAGTTGAAACATGGAGTGGTGAGGACAGTAAACAAAATGGACAACAGGTAAACAGAGTCATCAGCTCTTTCCCAGACAGGTAGTGACTCAGAATATCCAAACCTAACTAAAAAGGAGCAATATACATAATGGGAGAAACAATAAGACTCGCCAACATGACAAGGACAAACATAACTTAAAATGAACAACCACAAAGGGGGAAGATTCAGAATCAGCAACGTAAAAACATATATGATTAGGGAAAGAATTGGAACCCCCAACACAAAACATGAAGGAACCACAGAAAAAGCACCAACTTCATATGGTCAATAAAAACTACTGGTGGGTTTAAGTTATCTTTACGGGACCCCAACCCTCACCCATCACTTGTACTGTGGTTGTTGACTCAAGGAACCTACATACTAAATATGAAGGCTCTATCTGAAACAGTTCATTTTTTTTGTCTTTAAAGTCGGTCACAGGTCAAGGTCATAATTTTCATATGAGTGGGAAGCTCTTGCCATAAGAAACCTACATGCCACATAGGAAGGCTCTATCTCAAACAGTTCAAAAGTTATGACCAATATTCATTTTATGTCGGTCGATTGATCCCGGGCTTTTCAAGACTTTGGGATGCGTCTTTAAACCGAGGTCACATCTCCGTTTGACCGTAGCTGTTGGTGAGATGTAAAACTCACTCACTCACTCATGTCAGGGTCACAGTTCAAAAAACTTTTTTTTGTATGAATGGGAAGCCCTGTCATAAGGAACCTATATATGTTAAATATGAAGGCTCTTTCTCAAATGGATCAAAAGTTACGACCAATGTTATTTTTTTTCTTTAAAGTAGGTCATAGGTCAAGATCTCAGGTCAAAATCTTTTGTATGAGTGGGAAGCCCATGTCACAAGACACCTACATGCCAAATATGAAAGCTCTATCTCAAATAATTCAGAAGCTATGATACAGTAGGCAAGGTCAGAGGTCAAAATGTTTTGTATGAGAGGGAAGAAGATGTTGCAGATAACCCACATGCCAAATATGAAGGATTTAACTACATGCCAAATGTGAAGGCTCTATCTTAAACAGTTCAAAAGTTATGAACAATACTATTTTTATTAAAGTAGATCACAGGTCAAGGTCAAAACTTTTTGTATGAGTGAGAAACCCTTGTCACCAGGCACCTAAGTGCCAAATATGAAGGCTCTGTCTCAAATACCAAATTAGGCCAATGTTAATAATTTTTACAGTAGTTCACAGGACAAGGTCAAGGTCACTGGTCAAATTTTTGTATATGTGGAAAGCCCTTGTCACAAGGAACGAGCCAAGTATGAAGGCTCTATCTAAATTGGTTCAAAAGTTATGACCAATGTTAAATTTTTCTTTAAAGTAGGTCACAGGTCAAGGTCAAGGCCATAGGTCAATTTTTTTTCTATGAATAGGAAGCCCTTGTCACAAGGAATCTACATATCAAATATGAAGGCTCTATCTCAAACAGTTCAAAAGTTATGACCAATCTTGAAGTTGTTCCCAACAAACAAACAGATACGGCAAAAACATTATGTCCCTGCTATCACTTCTGGGGACATACAAAAATAAATATGGCCAGGAAACCCTAAACACACAGATTTTTATTTGACCAAGACACACAGTTTCAAATGTGCATTCAAGGAAAACTAGCAGCCAGTGTAAATATTTACCATTGTTTTGTTTGGACTCACTGTTATCTGTTGCATTCTGTGCAAGTTTCTCTAGATCTTTCTCAACTTTATCACTCTCTTTCTTATCAAAATCATCTGCAAACATATCAAGAGCATCATCATCATTAGTCCCATCTGGAATGTTCAATTTGTCTTTTTCACTTGATTTTTCAATTTTTTTAAGTTCAAAATTCAACTTCTCATGAGTCATTTCATAAACCTCCATATTCCCAGAGTGTAAAATCTGATCTGCTAAACCAGTCAGCTTTAAAAAGTCTTCTTTGTCTTTCTGTATCTGTGTTTCTGCTTCACTAGACTGGTTATCTGTTTTCTGTTTCTTTGCTTTCCATCGCTGGCTGGATGACATTTGTTTTCCCTTATTTCCTCCGAGTCTCCTTAAAGCTTTTGCAACACTTTCACCTGGCTTGATATATTCTAGCATTTGACTGAAACAGATAAAATCAGTATAGTTCAACAGAACCTCTTTAGGACACTTTTGCTGGGATCTACAGCTCAGCCTATGATACAAAATACAGCCACATCAATGTATCAATTTTTAGCTCACCAGAGCCGAAGGCTCCGGGGGAGCTTATAGGATAGGCAGTTGTCCGTCGGCGTCTGCGTCGTCTGCGTCTGCGTCGTCGTGTGACGTCAACAATTTTAAACGACATCTCCTCTGGGCCCAAATTTCATCTGTGGCATCCTTGGGTTGGGGGATTGAAAGTTTGTGTTTTTTATGAAATTCGGCTCATTGGTTTGGTTGCTATGGCAACTTAAGAGTTTCCATAGACTTATAATGGGGAAAATTGAAAAATGGCATTTACTGCCAAGCCACTGTAGATATTTTGACAAAACTTTCATAGAAATATTCCTTAGGCAATCTACTATCTGCCATATGATTTTAGGCCTACTGCTCATTTGTATTGGTTGCCATGGAAACCAAAATGAAAAAATAGAAAAAAAAAATACTTAAAAAATCATCTCCTCAGAAACCATATGCTCTATGAGGCTGAAAGTTTATGGAAATATTCACCATATTTGCCTGAACAGGTTTTGTGTTTTTTTTATGAAATTCGGCTCTTTAGTTTGGTTGCTATGGCAACTTAGATTTTCCATAGACTTATAATGGGGAAAATTGAAAAATGGCATTAACTACAAAGCCTTTGCAGATATTTTGACAAAACTTTCATAGAAATGTTCCTTTAGTAAACTTATCTCAGCCATATGCTTTTATGTCAACCTGGGGGTCCAGTAGGTTATGCCGGGGCCATGCCCCGCCCCCAGTACTTCATAAAATGACTTATATCTCAGAAACCTTACAGATCCCCACCCCTAAACCATATATATTCTTGTTCCTATTGATAAGACGCATTCAGTGACACCAACCTGGAGGTCCTCCGGGATGTTCCGAGGCCATGCCCCACCCCCTCCACTTCATAAAAGGCCCAATATCTCGGAAACCATTCAGATCCCCACCCCTGAACCTTATATACTCTTGTTCCTTATGTAAGACGCATTCAGTGACATCAAACTGGGGGTCCCCCGGGATGCGCCGGGGCCATGTCCCGCCCCTCCATTTCATAAAAGGCCCAATATCTCGAAAACCTTACAGATCCCCACCCTTAAACCATATATATTCTTGCTCCTTATGATAAGACGCATTCATTGACCCCAAATTGGGGGTCTTCCGGGGTGCGCCGGAGCCATGCCCCACCCCTTCACTTCACAAAAGGCCATATATCTCAGAAACTGTTCAGATCCCCACCCCTAAACCATATATGTTCTTGTTCATTATGATGAGACACATTCAGTGACACCAACCTGGGGGTCCCAGGGATGTGCTGGGGCCATGCCCTACCCCCTCCATTTCATAATATCACAATATCTCGGAAACCTTACAGATCCACACCCCTAAACCATATATATTCTTGAACCTTATGATAAGACACTTTCATTGCCACCAACCTGGGGGTCTCCCTGGGCCTTGCCCCACCCCTGCACTTCACAAAAGGCCTTATATCTCAGAAACTGTTCAGAGCCCCACCCCTAAACCATATATATTCATCTTCCTTATGATAAGGCACATTCATTGACACCAGCTTGTGAGTCCCCGGGGCATGCCCGGGCCTTGCTCCACCGCTTGACTTCATTAAAAGCCACATATCTCAGAAATAGTTCAGATCCCCACCCCTAAACCATATATATTCTTGTTCCTTATGATAAGACTCATTCAGTCACACGAACTTGGGGGGTCTCTTTGTGCTGAGGCAATGTGCCCCGCCCTTCCACTTCATAAAAGGCCATATATTTCAGTGAGTGAGTGAGTGAGTTTTAGTTTTACGTCCCACCAACAGCTAAGGTCATACGGAGACGGGACCTCGGTTTAAAGACTCATCCGAAAGTCTAGAGAAGCCCGGGATCGATCCTGCGATCCCTGGTTTACAAGGCGAGTAGCGTAACCACTGCACCACGGAGGCTTCTCCATATATTTCAGAAACCATTCAAATCCCCACCCCATATTCATATATGTTCTTGTTCCTTATTATTAGCACACCTACTGTAGGGGTGTCCGCAGGGGCCAGTCCTCTCCTTTCCACTTCATGAAAGGATATCTTGGAAACCTTTCAGATTCCCACCCCTAAACCATATATATACTTGGTCCTTATGATGAGACACATTTAGGGACAACAATCTCGGGCTTTCCTGGGAAAGACAGGGCATGCTCCAACCCCTCCACTTATATCTCCAGCCATGCAGATCCCCACTGCTGAACCATATATATTCTTGTTCTTTGTGATAAGACACATTTAGTGATACCAACCAGGGCTCCATTGGGGCCATGCCACACACCCTCTACTTCATAAAAGGCCTAATGTTTCATATACTGAGTCCACATGGATGCTCATTTGGATATGGGGGTTCATTTGGCAGATTAAAATGATATAATGTTAAAATACATGGCTGCAATTTGGCAGTGCCCACCTGAGCTCTGGTGAGCATAGTGGCCCATGGGGCTCTTGTTTAGTATATGCTTGCTCCAGGACCCGCAGAATACTCTTATTCCTTGTGAAGACTCTGATCAGGCTGTGCAGATGCCCAGGCTGATCAGAGATTTTGCTTGTTACACATGTCACTTGCACCTATTCATTTGCACACAATCACTTGTATCTCTGCATGTGCACCGAATAACTAGCACCTTTTATCTGCAAAAACTCACTTCCATCTTTCATCTGCACACTGCACAGACTCACTTTCATCTCTTCATGTGCACAGACTCACTTTCACCTTTCATCTGCATACTCACTTACACCTTTAATCTGCACAGACTTGCACATTTCATCTGCAGACTAACAACTTTCATCTGCCCAGACTCACTTGCAACTCTCAACATGCACAGACTCACTTGCAGCTTTCATCTGCTGGCTCGCTCCTTCCAGCTACAGACCAACTTTCCTCTGCACTCACTTGTATCCTTCATTAGCACAGACCCATTTCCACCTCTTCATGTGTACAGACTTACCTGCACCTCTTCATGTGCACAGACTCAGTTGCACCTTTCATCTGAGGTAATGGCCAAATATGACCAACTCAGTACATGTATTGTTGACAGATAGATCTGCACAGACCTACTTGCAACTCTTCATGTGCACATTTTCACTTGTACATGTACCTATCAATGTGCAAATACATGTACTTAATTGCACCCCTGCATGTGCACAGACTCACGTGCACCTCTTCATGTGCACAGACTCATTTGCACCTCTTCATATGCACAGACACACTTATATCTCTTTACATGCACAGACTCACTTGCACATATTCACATGCACAGACTCACTTGCACATATTCACATGCACAGACTCACTTGAATTTCTTCATGTGAACAGACTCACATGCACCTGAGTGAACAGACTCAGCCAAGATCAAGTTAACATGTATCCCAGCGAAAATTTTTGGATTACATGTAATATATAGAAACATTAGTTTTAACTGTTTTTTTAGTTGCTCATGATTTGGAAAGCATAGATAAGGAACCTATCACAATTTTTTATCAGAGATCTGTCATTTTAGGGACATAAAAGACAGCACCAGGCTGACAGACCCAGGCTTCCCAGATGCACAGGCCAACCTGTGTAGTGTTTCATTTATAGACGAACATGAGGGAAGTCTCGCACAGCCCTAAAGTTCCCACTTATGTCCAAAAGCTCCCTCCTCCTGACCTATTTTTTTTCTTCCAAAATGTAACTTTTTGTCCATCCAGATGAATATGGTACACTACTCATAGCTCAAAATAAGAAGTGATATGGATAATGAAGGGATAGTTTTCTTCATAGAAACATTATGCTGTGGGAGACCAGCAGTGATCCCTGATCAAACTGTACAGATGCACAGGCAAATGAGTAGTGGTCTCCAAAAATAGTATAAGGAGAATAACTATATAAGCTACGCTTTCGTGCTGATCCCTTTCTATGTTCACAAATTGAGTATCTTGTTAAAAACTGTATTGTATACATTTTCTGAAACTAAAATAGAATAGGACGGGGGAGTACCATGCTGCCCTGGACAACCCTCATCCTGTCCTAATGTTCTCTTCACTAACATGTTCTTTTTTTTTGGCAAAAAGTAATATTTCTGTTATCCAGATGAATCCTGAGCACAAATGATGATAATCAAAGGAAAAATTTCTTCTCAGATTACAAGTATGCTGTGGGAGACCAGCAAAGACTCTGATCAGTGTGCTGATCATTGCGATAACACATACGAGTGACATTTTTCATATCTCTCAAATGGTTAATTTTCTGATGATAGTTTGTGATATTAATCTTATCTAAACTCATAACATATGTTGTGGTGCTCGTTAGGATCACCTCTTTCAGGCAGTTCTAATGAGTACCCACCACCTATGTCTTTGAGCAGAAATAAGAAAAACTAGAGAAAGCGACCAGTGTGTCACGTATACCCCCGGCCAGGGCCATACTCTGATATAGCTTTCAAGCTTGTATGTAATATGAATGAAGATGTCCAGAAGCTATAAGAATCTATAAATGTGCTTGTAAAAGCTAAACTAAACATAAAATTTCTAAATGAACCAAGGGAGTGAGGGCATTAAAGTTACAGAAGGAGTGGGGGTATAAATGTTACCAAAGCAGCAGGGTGGGTTATGCATCAATGAAATCTTTGGACTGGTATGCAACATCGATGCAAGTATCAATTGAATTTGTCTTAGAGTTTAGAACATACAGGCATCTATAAACTTTGTCATAAAACTTTAACAAAATGTAAAATTTCTGAGTCCATGACCTTGATGTCAAGGTCACCCTGGGTGGGGGAAGGGACATACATCACGAAATATTGGAACTGGTACATTGATGCAAGTATCAACTCAATTTGTCTTAGAGTTTAGAACATATACGAGCATTTATAAACTTTGCCATAAAACTTTAACCAAATGTAAAATTTCAAAGTATGTGTCCTTGACCTGAAGGTCACTGTGGGGGGGGGGGGGGGGGTTAGGACATGCATCAATTAAATCTTAAGACCAGTATGTAACTTCAGTGTAAGTATAAACTAAATCTATCAAATGGTTCAGAAGATACAATCTCTCAGAAACTTTGACGCAAAACTTTAGCCAATTGTAAAATTTGTAAGTCTGTGACCTTGACATCAAGGTCACTGTGGGAGTGGGACATGCATCAATGAAATCTTTAGACCAGTATGTAACTTAAGTATCAACTAAATCTATCAAAGGGTTCAGAAGATACAATCTCCAAGAAACTTTGACGCAAAACTTTAACCAAAATATTAACAGACAGATGGATGGACAGACGAACGGCAGGAAGAAAACTATATACCCCCATAGCATACTTCGTATGGCTGGGGGTATAATAATGTCTCAGTAAACCCCAGTGTTCTCTATATAAAGTGGGTTTTAGAGGGGTGCTCATTACACAACTCATGGTCTTGTTAACATGGTGGTTGTGGGTAAATGTTACAGTTGCCTTGTTGCTGTTATTCTAACAAGTACCTACAACATATGGCAAAATGGTGAAGTAAGAAGAAAGTCTATCCCATAACATTTTCAGTTATTCCCCCATATCAGAAGCTTTGACTGCCAGAACTTATTCCAGCCTTTTATTTCTTGTCCTGCTTAATAATTTAATTTTGTCACGCCCATTTCTGACTATAAACCAATCAAATTACTTGTTATAATGAATTCACTCAATTCCTAAACTGATTGAGAAACAGGGAAGTTCCTGTATCTGATCTGTAGCTCGACTGTTTTCAAAGGTAGGGGCCATCATTATTCAGCAAAACAAGTTGTGTTTTTTTTTTTTGATTAAAAGACCTTTCCAGATTATTTCACTAATTTTGAGCTGATCATTCATCAGGTGGATGATAACTAGAGTACCCGGAGAAACCACCTGACCTTCTGTTGCAGAACTTGGCATCTCACATGTGACCCGAGCTAGACCCGAGCCCAAAGCTGTGCAAGACCTCATTATTAACCCTTATCCTGTTGTTTATAACAAACCCTATAATTGCAAACACTGCAGATCCAGATCAGAAGAATATAAGAATCTTATATGGGTGTGAGGGGTGGATTGAAAAATCCGTCCCAAGGGACACTGTCTGGCATCACGAGGCTTGCTGAGTGATGCCGGACAGTGATCCCGAGAGACGGATTTTTCTATCCACCCCTCACACCCATATTGGATTCTTTTTCTTGCATACCTTCCATTTCTATTGCGAATTTTTAATGCTGCTGTCACTTCGGTTACCGACGTCCGCCATTTTGTGATGACACAACAGGAATGTTTTTCTGACGTCACGCATGACGCCGCCGCACATGAGGTTGTAATCAACTAGTGTATTTATCAAACACGCGACTATATTCGATTTGGGGTCGGAACACCAGGGTCAGAACATAAATTTCTATCCCGGGGTAAAATCACGGATTTCCTTGTCTGGTGTGCAAGAAAACAACAGTTCAGGATCTACAGTGTCATTCAGTTTACAAAACTGAAAGAATAAATAACATCAAATAATTTGATTGGTTTGTTTGTTTCTATTGGAGTTTAACAGCCCAGTCAACACTAATTTAGGTCATTTTTTAGCCGGTCATTTTACCTATCCCCACTCTTCCTGGGCAGGCTTAGCGGTATACGTAAGCAGTTAACCAGTACAGTGCACAGTCTTTTGCCAGAAACTTGCCACTGACCTTCTTGAATCAGCGGAAGGGAGAGAATGAGAATGACCGTAGAATAGAATTCATGATCAATCTCCATGAAAGAATGTTGTCGACCCTGGCAGGTATTGAATCTGCGACCTCCTGATCACCAGTCAGACTCGCATCTGACTGAGCTACAGAGGCCAATAATTTGATTGGTTGAAATGTAAATGGGTGTGGCTAAATTAATATTTGCAACAAGATAAGGGTTAAGAATAGAACAAGGGTTAACAGGATTACAATCTTCAGCTACTTTGTGTTTCAAAGACTGTCTTAATGAAAGCAACCCTTTGGAATGAGTCACCGGGGCTTGAAGAAATAGATTGGCTGCATGCTGCGTCCACGCAGAGCTGAAACCAACCGCACATGAGTGCTGGTAAACCGCTTAGAGGATCTACATGTAAGCCTGCCCAGGCAAAACGGTGCAAGTCGGATCGTCCATGCTTATAAACCCTATTGGTTTCATTGGACAACAGGCTTGAGATGTCATTTCATCTCAATTTCGGGTAAAAGTCCCACAAAATTGGAAGCAACGTCTTCAAAATTACCTATACGAGCGTATTACAGTAAAACCTGTCATAGTGGCTATCTGGATTAAGCAAGCAGCCTGTGTTAGCCCATTCGCACATAGGCCTTTGTGCATTTTGCTGATTTTCACAGTGTTGCCTAGGACAGAAACTTCATAAAGTCATTATTTCATAATGAATGGTCCGTTTTAAGACTTTTACATCAAAGTCGGCATGAATGTTCACTGGACAGTAGCCTTTCAAATGGAACCTTTCCAGGTTAAATCACTGTTGCCATGGTAATGAGGGGCATCTCAAAGTTGTCATAAAGTGTGATTTCAAGTGTATTTTTGGCCGAATCTTAATCTTTACCCCAATGTGAAGGCAACAATAACGGGGTTTGGCACTGGCAATTTTCACTGTTTGGCATATTTGACTCCAGACACACTCAGATTTCATTTCAGCAGCCGGCTAGGCCATAACCCCATATTTTTCGGATGTGAAGGGGCTACAACCCCTCTTCAAACCACAATAGGCATATTTTTACTGGGGAGCCACGGGGTAAAAGGTGTATCTGAGTGGAAAGGGGGTAAGCAAGCCTGAATCCAGTATCCAACTTGACAAATGCATATTTTTTAATGTTTTGGTTTTTGTCTTATGGCCTGTTCAAGATTATTTTACGTATTTTGAGCTGATCATTTATCAGAGGTGGGCGAAAACACACCAGACCTTCAGTTGCAGAAATTGGCTTGAGGGAGGCTTGAACCACAGGGTTGAGAGATCTAATGTTTTTGGCCCCAACCCTTCAGGACTTGGATAAATACATTGGGCTGAATGATGCTTCCATGCATAGCTGAAACCGACTGCACATAAGTATTGGTAAACTGTTAAGAAGGTCTAAACCAGCCCACGCACAGCAGTGTGAGATGGACCGTCGATGCATATAAACTCTATTGGTTTCATTGGACAGCAGGGACTGAGATGTCATTTCATCTCAATGTCAGAGAAAAGTCCCACAAAATTGGAAGCAACATCTCCAAAATGACCTAAATAGTGTTGACGTGAATGTTAAACCTCAAATCAAACAAACAAAGATCTAATGATTTAAATCAAGTCAGAATCTTACCCACTAGACCATTTGGGCATTTTGACAAATGCATTAAAACGCACCTGTATCAAGCAAGCACCTGTCTTGAACAAGCAAATTTTGATATCCCTTAGGTGCTTGCTAAATACAGTTTGGACTAAATATAAAAAAAAGACAAGAACTGGTCATTTTTCTACGGTATATAATATGTAAATTTTTGTTTGAAAATAACATGGTTGCTTAAGTTATCTAACATGGTTTCTGCTTTGGGACCCTGATCCCCTACAAGTATTACAATAATGAACAGACCTAAGCAAACCATGCAGGAGCAGTCTGATCAGGGTTTACACTGTCTGCCATTCCATCTACACCTTTTAGACTTTTTGCTGGGTCATGAAACAAATTTGTTAAAATTTTAGGACAATTACAGCAAGTCCTCAAGATGTCCAATATTTAGGATTTTTACGGTAATAACTGTGTTATAAAAAGCTTGTTTTGTATGAATGCTCTACCTGTAAACAGTCTTCACATCCAAAGCCTCTGGCTCAGAGTCACTGTCCTCCTGGAAATGAGCTGCCACATTACCCTCTGTCTCCTTGATCCTCACCCAGTCTATGTTGTCCATCCATTCATCTCGAATCTGACCCTGACAACATAATACCATAATGATTCTGAGTATTGGGACAGATAGGCCTAAGCAAACAGTGAAGAACCTGATCAGACTGCTACAGCAGTCTGATCAGGATCTTCACTGTTTGCCATTTCGTCTGCACCTTTTGGACTCCCTGCTGGATCATGATACAAATTTGTTACAATTTTAGGAGAATTACAGCAAGTCCTGAAAGTGTCCGAATTTTTAGGATTTTTACAATACCTGGTTTTAGTTTCTTATGATCCCCTCAAGAATAAATCACTAACATGGGCTAATTAATAGATTATGACTGGCAAACGAAGTAAAATGTAGCTGGAGATAAACTAACTGTATGCAGATTTTTTTTGGTTTTGGTTATATGGCACTTTCAAGGTTATTTCACATATTTCAAGCCAATGGTTAATCAGAGGTGGACGAAAACTGCAGAAAAACGACCCAACATTCTGTTGCAGAACTTTGCTTCTTACACACCAGATAAGGATATCCATGGTTTTAGCTTGGGGTAGCAAAACCCTGGTGTTCTTACCCAAAATTGAATATTCTTGCGTGTTTGATAAATGCACTGGTTGAATATGACCTCATATGCGCTGTTGTTAGGGTTGCCATCACAGCACGTTACGTGATGTCACTAAAGATCACGGTAGTGTCATTCTAATATGGCAGGCATCGGCAATCTAAGTGGCTGCAGTATTGAAATCCCACCCTGAGAAATGGAAGGTATGCAAGAAAAAGAATCCTACATGGGTATGAGGGCTGGATAGAAAAATCCTTCCCTCGGTATCACTGTCCAGCATTATTCGGCATGACTTGAAATGCCAGACAGTGAACCTAGTGTTTCCCCCAGCCCTATTTAGCATGGTGCGGCGCCATGCCCCTTTTCTCTAGCGCCATGCCCTTTTTTCCAGCACCATGCCCTTTTTCAGACAGAGTAAATGCTGCCCTACATTTTGGTACAAAAATCACTGAAATGGAACAAAAAATAACAAAGTTATGTCTGTTTAAATAAGGACTATTTTAGACGCTTTTTAGCAATAAATACAGTCCACGTTTTTTGGTTGACTGCTAATCCTCCTGTTTATTGTACTTTAAGAAGTCATTACTGTGTTTTGATAACAAGACTGAGTGACACCAATTAAACAAATGGAGTGTGAAAGTGTGCCTGACCAGTGTCATGTCAGTATCTTAGAGATTGGGAGCTGTGGACAAAACATGTTCCAAACTTATCTTGTTTGTATCAGTGATCAGCTTGCTTATAAAACTTAAACTTCTTGTCATCAATGATGAATATGACATATCTCCTCACTTAGCATAAAAAAACAGGCAGTATAACTTAGCATTGAAGACATAGGGTAAGAGAAGAAGCTTTTTATTTCAAGTTGAGAGATATGCCCATTTAGCAAGGTGCTGCATGTGAATGTGCCCTTTTTACACCGTTGATCGTATTTTAAGTGCCCTTTTTCGATATTTTCGCGCGCTGAAAGTGCCCTTTTTTCCTGACCAGTGCCATGCCCTTTTCAGGAGCTGTGGAACACTAGAACCCTGGGGTGGAATTTCCATCCACCCCTCTTATAATATTACATGTGACTCAAGTCACACTCAAACCCACAGTGGTGAGAGAGCTACATGTAATGATTAAGGGAGAGTGCACTTACCCACTAGACCACAGAGGCCAGTAAGTAGGTAGAAATGAGGTTGCAGAGAAGCCTAGAGACTTTATAGCACCAGGGTATAAATATCTTGGCTTGAGATTATAAAAACTTTTTTCATGCTCATTTCACTTGAACTGCTAATATCTATTAAAATGCCAACATTAGCAGGACAAACAGGATCTAACATATATATTTTTTTTCCACTTTCCACTCAAAATCCTACTTGCCAAGGATTTGCGAACAATAAGTCTTGTTTTCCGAGTAAATAGTAACAAGAGCTCCTTTGACCTCTAGGTATGACCTTGACATTGGAGGTATGGACCTTGGTCTTGCACACGACTCATCGTCTAATGAAGGTGAACATTTCTGCAAGGCTACTTTAAAAAGTCCATCCAGAACTAAAAACAATTATTGACTGGACACAAAAAAGACATTTTTTTACCTTTGACCTCTTAGTATGACTTTTTCCTTGGAGGTACCAACCTGGGTCTAGCGCGCAACACATCGTCTCATGATGGTTAACATTTCTGCTAAGTAATTTCACAATCCATCCAGGAATAAGAAAGTTATTGCCTGAACACTAAACAAAATTGACCCTTACAGGATATAAGTCATGATTATTGCATTGCATTCCAAGTTTGAGACTTCTAGCTTCTATAGTTCCTGAGAAATCTTTGACGAAAATTTAACATTGGTCAAAATGGAGAGAAAGAAGAATGAAAGAACAGATGAACAAATAAGCTGAGAAAGCCCAATGTCTCTTACACAAAATAAGTCATCATTATTCTATTGAATACCAAATTTGATGCTTCTAGCTTTTATAGTTCCTGAGAAATCTTTAATTAAAAATTTAACATTGGTCTATTATCTCTATATGGAGAGAAAGAAGAATGAAGGAACAAATGAACCAGACTAGCTCCAAAACCTAATGCAGCCTTTCCCCTTGCCCAATGGTGCTACACAGTGTGGACGACGGATGGACGGACGACAGACGACGGACTCCGAAGCCTTGGTATACTATCGGCTCACTGGAGCCTTTGGCTCAGGTGAGCTAAAAATTCAAGTCGCTATTTCTGTCACAACATTTTCCCTACGTTAAGTCTATGGGCAAATTTTTTTGTCTCTCAAGGTCACGTAACTCCGAGGTCAATATTCCGATTCGGCCCAAAATCGAACTTAACCGAGATTTTATGCCTGTCCTCGTTACCTGCAAGTTTGAAGCTGATATGAATAAAAATAAAGTTGCTATCGTGGTCACAACGTATTTTTTTATGCTCAAGGGCAGGTAACTCCAAGGCAAATATTCCAATTCGGCCCAAAATCGAACTTAACCGAGATTTTATGTCTGTCCTCGTTACCTGCAAGTTTGAAGCTGATCTGAAAAAAATTCAAGTCGCTATCGTAGTCGCAACATTTTCCCTAATTAAGTCTATGGGCAAATTTTTTGTCGCTCAAGGTCACGTAACTCCGAGGTCAATATTCCGATTCGGCCCAAAATTGAACTTAACCAAGATTTTATGCCTGTCCTCGTTACCTGCAAGTTTGAAGCTGATATGAATAAAAATAAAGTTGCTATCGTGGTCACAACGTATTTTTTTATGCTCAAGGACAGGTAACTCCAAGGCAAATAATCTGATTCGGCCCAAAATCTAACTTAACCGACAATTTATGTCTGTCCTCGTTACCTGCAAGTTTGAAGCTGATCTGAAAAAAATTCAAGTCGCTATTGTAGTCACAACATTTTCCCTATGTAAAGTCTATGGGCAATTTTTTTGTCGCTCAAGGTCATGTAACTCCGAGGTCAATATTCCGATTCGAACTTAACTGAGATTTTATGCCTGTCCACGTTACCTGCAAGTTTGAAGCTGATCTGAATAAAAATAAAGTTGCTATCGTGGTCACAACATATTTTTTTATGCTCAAGGGCAGGTAACTCCAAGGCAAATATTCCGATTCGGCCCAAAATCGAACTTAACCGAGATTTTATGTCTGTCCTCGTTACCTGCAAGTTTGAAGCTGATCTGAAAAAAATTCAAGTCGCTATCGTAGTCGCAACATTTTCCCTAATTAAGTCTATGGGCAAATTTTTTGTCGCTCAAGGTCACGTAACTCCGAGGTCAATATTCCGATTCGGCCCAAAATTGAACTTAACCGAGATTTTATGCCTGTCCTCGTTACCTGCAAGTTTGAAGCTGATATGAATAAAAATAAAGTTGCTATCGTGGTCACAACGTATTTTTTTATGCTCAAGGACAGGTAACTCCAAGGCAAATAATCTGATTCGGCCCAAAATCGAACTTAACTGAGATTTTATGTCTGTCCTCGTTACCTGCAAGTTTGAAGCTGATCTGAAAAAAATTCAAGTCGCTATCGTAGTCGCAACATTTTCCCTAATTAAGTCTATGGGCAAATCCGATTCGGCCCAAAATCGAACTTAACCGAGATTTTATGTCTGTCCTCGTTACCTGCAAGTTTGAAGCTGATCTGAAAAAAATTCAAGTCGCTATCGTAGTCACAATATTTTCCCTATGTTAAGTCTATGGGCAAATTTTTTGTCGCTCAAGGTCACGTAACTCCGAGGTCAAAATTCCGATTCGGCCCAAAATCGAAATTAACCGGGATTTTATGCCTGTCCTCGTTACCTGCAAGTTTGAAGCTGATTTGAATAAAAACTAGACTATCAAGTGAGCATATGCTCACTAATACCCCCGGCCAAAGCCATCGGTAACTTTCTGGCAATTCAAAGCCATCAAGTTTGACAAAAACCTATTATGAACACAGAATTAATCTTGCAAAAGTAAGGAGAATACCATTACATCTAAATAACTCACCTGATAACTAATGAGATCTTGAACAGATGTTTTTCAAAGGGCAATAACTCTTGAAAGGAGCATAATCCGGACGAGAAAAAAAATACGTGTCGGCTAATTTACCATGAGGAATCCATATATGAAATTTCAAAACCCTAGCATACACGGTTCTAAAGTTATGCTATGCATCACTTTTACCATACAGTACAATGGCACAAATTACCAAAATGACAAAGGGCCATAACTCACAAAGTATTTTTCGGAATTTTGTCAAAAGTTAATCAGTTCATCTACTCATCACCACCAATCTATTCACCAACTTTCAAGGCTCTAGCTCCAATAATTTTTGAGATATCTTGCTGACAAAATTTTATAAAAAAAATATAACAAAGGGGAATAACTCTAAAGAACCTGGCCCCACAGCCCCAATTTTCCCACAATACAACTAGTTATGCATGTTGTTTGTACCAAATTTCAAGTTTCTAGGTACAGTAGTTCCTGAGAAATCTTTGACACAAAATTTAAGGTAACTCACAAAATACACATCTCAGTAGCAAATATAACAAAGGGGAATAACTCTAAAGAACCTGGCCCCACAGCCCCAATTTTCTTTCCCACAATACAACTAGTTATGCATGTTGCTTGTACCAAATTTCAAGTTTCTAGGTACAGTAGATCTTGAGAAATCTTTGACACAAAATTTAAGGTAAGTCACAAAATGCACATCTCAGTAGCAAATATAACAAAGGGGAATAACTCTAAAGAACCTGGCCCCACAGCCCCAATTTTCTTTCCCACAATACAACTAGTTATGCATGTTGTTTGTACCAAATTTCTAGTTTCTAGGTATAGTAGTTCCTGAGAAATCTTTGACACAAAAAAAAGTTTACACTCACACACACACAGAAAGTTTACACACACAGAGAAAAGACGAAAACTATATACCCCCATGGCATACTCCGTATGCCGGGGGTATAATAAAGTTGCTATCGTGGTCACAACGAGTTTGAAGCTGATCTGAAAAAAATTCAAGTCGCTATCGTAGTCACAACATTTTCCCTATATTAAGTCTATGGGCAAATTTTTTGTCGCTCAAGGTCACGTAACTCTGAGGTCAATATTCCGATTCTGCCCAAAATCGAACTTAACCGAGATTTTATGCCTGTCCTCGTTACTAGCTACAGTGATGACAACATTTTCCCCATGTTAAGGCAATTTTTCGGGTGCTCAAGGGGACGTAACTCTTGAGTGAATTATCTGATTCGGCCCAAAATCGATCTTGACCGAGATTTTATGCCTGTACTGGTTATCTGCAAGAATGAAGTCGATCAGAAAAAATTGACGGAGCTAGAGTGATGACAAGCTTTTTCCTATATGAAGTCTATGGGAGCTAGATGTTGCCATGGCAACCAGAGTTCCACTCAGATCTGCCTGAAAACCTAATGAAGCCTTTCCACGTGCCCAATAGTGCGACACATGAAATTTGATCAAAGTTGGCCAAGTAGTCTTTAAGATATACATTTTTGAAATTCCCATTAACCCTAATGCAAAAACACACAAGGGCAGGTAACTCCTAAGTGAATGATCCGATTCTGCCAGTTATCGAACTTGACCGAGATTTCATGGCTGTGCTGGTTATCTGCAAGAATAAAGCCAATCTGAAAATAATTGAAGCAGCTATAGTGATGACAACATTCTCCCCATGTTAAGTCAATAGGCAATTTTTTGAACGCTCAAGGGCACGTAACTCCTGAGTGAATAATCCGATTCAGCCCAAAATCGAACTTGATCGAGATTTCATGCCTGTCCTCGTTATCTGCAAGAATGAAGTCGATCAGAAAAAAATTGACTGAGCTAGAGTGATGACAAGCTTTTTCCTAACGCTCAAGGGCACGTAACTCCTGAGTGAATAATCCTATTCAGCCCAAAATCGAACTTGATCGAGATTTCATGCCTGTCCTCGTTATCTGCAAGAATGAAGACAATCAGAAAAAAATTGACGGAGCTAGAGTGATGACAAACTTTTTCCTATGTTAAGTCTATGGGAGTTATTTGTTGCCATGGCAACCAGAGTTCCAATCCGATCTGCCCGAAAACAGTATGCAGCCTTTTCCTCTACCTGATAATGCTTCACATGAAATTTGATCAAGATTGGCCCACTGGTTCCGGAGATATACTTCTTTGAAAGTGTGGACGACGGACGATGACGGACGACGGACGCCGGCTCGTGGTATACTAATACCTCACATGAGCCTTCGGCTCAGGTGAGCTAAAAAGGCCCCTTTTTTGACCTTTGACCTCTTAGTATAACCTTGACCATTGAGGTACCAACATGGGTCATGCAAGAGACACATTGTCTCATTGTGGTTAACATTTCTGCCATGTAATTTCAAAATCCATCTATAAATAAGAAAGTTATTGACCAAACACGAAAAAAGGCCCCTTTATTGACCTTTGACCTCTAAGTATGATTTTGACCTTCGAGGTACCAACCTGGGTCATGCACGCAACACATCCTTTCATGGTGGTTAACATTTCTGCCAAGTAATTTCAAAATCCATCTTAAAATAAGAAAGTTATTGACGGAACACAAAAAAGGCCCCTTTTTTACCTTTGACCTCTATGTATGACCTTGACCTTTGAGGTACCAAACTGGGGCATGGGCACAACACATAGTCTCATGGCGGTTAACCTTTCTGCCAAGCAATTTCAAAATCCATCTTAAAATAAGAAACTTATTGACCAAACACGAAAAAAGGCCCCTTTTTTACCTTTGACCTCTAAGTATGACCTTGACCTTTAAGGAACCAACCTGGGCCATGCACGCGACACATTGTCTTATGGTGGTTAACATTTCTGTCATGTAATTTCAAAATCCATCTAAAAACAAGAAAGTTATTGATCAAACACGAAAAAAGGCCCCTTGTTTTACCTTTGACCTCTAAGTATGACCTTTGAATGACCTGTGTCATACGTGCCACACATCGTCTCATGGTGGTTAATATTTCTACCAAGTTATTTCAAAATCCATCTAAAAACAAAAGCCCAGAGGGCCCTGAGTCTCTAAGCTGATAATCAGTGTCTCTAGTACATTCTTGGCCCAAGGGCTATAATTTGAACAAACTTGGTAGGGGTCCACTAGATAAAGCTTCATACCAAATTTCAAAGACCTGGGCCTTCTGGCTTCAGACATGAAGATTTTCAAAAGTTTTCCCTATATAAGCTCATGTAAAACTAGTGGGCTCCGGCGTGGGGGCATTTTTGGCGCCAGGGCTATAGAGGTCCACTAGATGAAGCTTCACGCCAATCATCAAAGACCTGGGCCTTCAGGTTTCAGACAAGAAGATTTTTAAAGCTCTAAAGCTGTAACTGCAAAACCAAATGTCAGATTCAAGCCAAAGTCAAATTCATTTGAGGTTTTTTTGCTTGTTCTCATTTGCTGAAAGTTTCAAAAAGATCAGATTAGAAACGGCTGAGAAAAGTGGAGACACTATTTTTCACTAATATTTATGCTCAAGGGCAGAAAATTCAAAAGCCTTTTGTCTCATGCGACCCAAATTCGAACTTAACATAGACTGTAAGCTCCTTCTGGTTATCTGGAAGTTTGATGATGGTCAGCATAGAATTAGCCAAGCAAAGTTGGAGACATTGTTTTTTCATTGTAAGTCTATGGGCAAATTTTTTGTCGCTCAAGGTCACGTAACTCTGAGGTCAATATTCCGATTCTGCCCAAAATCGAACTTAACCGAGATTTTATGCCTGTCCTCGTTACTAGCTACAGTGATGACAACATTTTCCCCATGTTAAGGCAATTTTTCGGGTGCTCAAGGGGACGTAACTCTTGAGTGAATTATCTGATTCGGCCCAAAATCGAACTTGACCGAGATTTTATGCCTGTACTGGTTATCTGCAAGAATGAAGTCGATCAGAAAAAATTGACGGAGCTAGAGTGATGACAAGCTTTTTCCTATATGAAGTCTATGGGAGCTAGATGTTGCCATGGCAACCAGAGTTCCACTCAGATCTGCCTGAAAACCTAATGAAGCCTTTCCACGTGCCCAATAGTGCGACACATGAAATTTGATCAAAGTTGGCCAAGTAGTCTTTAAGATATACATTTTTGAAATTCCCATTAACCCTAATGCAAAAACACACAAGGGCAGGTAACTCCTAAGTGAATGATCCGATTCTGCCAGTTATCGAACTTGACCGAGATTTCATGGCTGTGCTGGTTATCTGCAAGAATAAAGCCAATCTGAAAATAATTGAAGCAGCTATAGTGATGACAACATTCTCCCCATGTTAAGTCAATAGGCAATTTTTTGAACGCTCAAGGGCACGTAACTCCTGAGTGAATAATCCGATTCAGCCCAAAATCGAACTTGATCGAGATTTCATGCCTGTCCTCGTTATCTGCAAGAATGAAGTCGATCAGAAAAAAATTGACTGAGCTAGAGTGATGACAAGCTTTTTCCTAACGCTCAAGGGCACGTAACTCCTGAGTGAATAATCCTATTCAGCCCAAAATCGAACTTGATCGAGATTTCATGCCTGTCCTCGTTATCTGCAAGAATGAAGACAATCAGAAAAAAATTGACGGAGCTAGAGTGATGACAAACTTTTTCTTATGTTAAGTCTATGTGAGTTATTTGTTGCCATGGCAACCAGAGTTCCAATCCGATCTGCCCGAAAACAGTATGCAGCCTTTTCCTCTACCTGATAATGCTTCACATGAAATTTGATCAAGATTGGCCCACTGGTTCCGGAGATATACTTCTTTGAAAGTGTGGACGACGACGGACGACGGACGCCGGCTCGTGGTATACTAATACCTCACATGAGCCTTCGGCTCAGGTGAGCTAAAAAGGCCCCTTTTTTGACCTTTGACCTCTTAGTATAACCTTGACCATTGAGGTACCAACATGGGTCATGCAAGAGACACATTGTCTCATTGTGGTTAACATTTCTGCCATGTAATTTCAAAATCCATCTACAAATAAGAAAGTTATTGACCAAACACGAAAAAAGGCCCCTTTATTGACCTTTGACCTCTAAGTATGATTTTGACCTTCGAGGTACCAACCTGGGTCATGCACGCAACACATCCTTTCATGGTGGTTAACATTTCTGCCAAGTAATTTCAAAATCCATCTTAAAATAAGAAAGTTATTGACGGAACACAAAAAAGGCCCCTTTTTTACCTTTGACCTCTATGTATGACCTTGACCTTTGAGGTACCAAACTGGGGCATGGGCACAACACATAGTCTCATGGCGGTTAACCTTTCTGCCAAGCAATTTCAAAATCCATCTTAAAATAAGAAACTTATTGACCAAACACGAAAAAAGGCCCCTTTTTTACCTTTGACCTCTAAGTATGACCTTGACCTTTAAGGAACCAACCTGGGCCATGCACGCGACACATTGTCTTATGGTGGTTAACATTTCTGTCATGTAATTTCAAAATCCATCTAAAAACAAGAAAGTTATTGATCAAACACGAAAAAAGGCCCCTTGTTTTACCTTTGACCTCTAAGTATGACCTTTGAATGACCTGTGTCATACGTGCCACACATCGTCTCATGGTGGTTAATATTTCTACCAAGTTATTTCAAAATCCATCTAAAAACAAAAGCCCAGAGGGCCCTGAGTCTCTAAGCTGATAATCAGTGTCTCTAGTACATTCTTGGCCCAAGGGCTATAATTTGAACAAACTTGGTAGGGGTCCACTAGATAAAGCTTCATACCAAATTTCAAAGACCTGGGCCTTCTGGCTTCAGACATGAAGATTTTCAAAAGTTTTCCCTATATAAGCTCATGTAAAACTAGTGGGCTCCGGCGTGGGGGCATTTTTGGCGCCAGGGCTATAGAGGTCCACTAGATGAAGCTTCACGCCAATCATCAAAGACCTGGGCCTTCAGGTTTCAGACAAGAAGATTTTTAAAGCTCTAAAGCTGTAACTGCAAAACCAAATGTCAGATTCAAGCCAAAGTCAAATTCATTTGAGGTTTTTTTGCTTGTTCTCATTTGCTGAAAGTTTCAAAAAGATCAGATTAGAAACGGCTGAGAAAAGTGGAGACACTATTTTTCACTAATATTTATGCTCAAGGGCAGAAAATTCAAAAGCCTTTTGTCTCATGCGACCCAAATTCGAACTTAACATAGACTGTAAGCTCCTTCTGGTTATCTGGAAGTTTGATGATGGTCAGCATAGAATTAGCCAAGCAAAGTTGGAGACATCATTTTCCCATTGTAAGTCTATGGGAAAATTTTTCGTCCTCAAGGGGATGTAGCTGGAAATCCGGTTGTCAGATTCAAGCCAAAATCGAACACATTAGAGATTTTATGCTTATCCTCGAATACCAAAAGTAACAAAAAGATCAGATCAAAAATGGTTGCATAAAGCTGGATACACTATTTTCGCTAATATTTATGCTCAAGGGCAGGTAACTCAGAAGTCATTTGACCTGCGTGGCCCAAATTCAAACTCAACATATTCTGTATGCCCCTCCCGTTTTCTGCAAGTTTGATGAAGATCTGATTTGAAATGGTCGAGAAAAGCTGGAGACGTTGTTTTCCCATTGTAAGTCTATGGGAAAATCTTTCACACTCAAGGAGATGTAACTGGAAAACAACTGGCCAGATTCAAGTCAACTTTGAACTCGCTCAAGATTTTATGCTTGTCCTCTTTACCAAAAGTTACAAAATGATCCGATCAAAAATGCCTGAGAAAACTTGGAGACACCATTTTTCACTTTCATTTATGCTCAAGGGCAGGTAACTCAGAAGCTGTTTGTGCCGTGCCGCCCAAATTTGAACTCAACGTAGACTGTAAGCCCATCCTGGTTTTGGTTTTTTTTTTTTTTTTTTGGTTTGGATTTTACGGCCCTTTCAAGATTATTTCACTCATATCGAGCCGATCGTTAATCATAGGTGGGCGAAAACCGGAGTACCCGGAGGAAAACCATCTGACCTTCCGTTGCAGAACTTGGCGTCTCACACGTGGCCCGAGCGAGGCTCGAACCTACGGCGGTGAGAGACCTAGTGACTAAGAGTCAGCGCTCTTATCCACTAGGCCACGGAGGCCCGTATGGCCCATCCTGGTTATCTGCAAGTTTGATGAAGATTGGATCAGAAATGGCAGAGAAAAAGTGGAGACGTCGTTTTCCCAATTGTAAGTCTATGGGAAAATTTTTCACGCACAATGGGATGTTACTGATTCTGAACTGGAAAACTGCTGGTCAGATTCAAACTCGTCCGAGATTTTATGCTTGTCCTCGTTTATGAAAAGTTACAAAAACATTAGGTCATAAACACCTGAGAAAAGCTGAAGACACCATTTTTCACTTATATTTATGCTCAAGGGCAGGTAACTCCAAAGCTGTTTGTCCCGTGCAGCCCAAATTCGAACTCGACATAGACTGAAAGCCCCTCCTGGTTATCTGCAAGATTGATGAAGATCAGAAATGGCGGAGAAAAAGTGGAGACATCGTTTTCCCATTATAAGTCTATGGAACCTTTTTGTTGCCATGGCAACCAGAATTCCAATCTGATCAGCCTAAAAACCTTACGGAGCCTTTCCCCCTACCTGATGATGCTTCTCATGAAATTTGGTCAAGATTGGCCATGATGTATTAGAGATATATGTATTTGAAATTGTTTATGGATGCACACACGGATGCACGCACGACGGCCGACAGACAAAATGTGATCACAAAAGCTCACCTGGTCACTACGTGACAGGTGAGCTGATAAGAAAGTTATTGACCGGACACGATTTGCCCATACATGCATACATACTGACATACTTCCAAGGGAGAGAACTCAAAAGGTATAAATGCGAGAGTTATAGTTCTTGCCCTCTGCACGTCGTCTAATATTGATTAATACTTATATAAAGTTTCATAAAGATAGCTTTAACGGTTTTCAAGTTATAGAGCGGACACGATTTTGTGACAGACGGATGGAAAGACAGATGGACGTTCCAACATGTCGGTTTAAGGGCTTTTTCTTTTGTTATTTTCTTATGTTTGGTTTAGGGGCTAACCTCTTAAACCTTTTATTTACCAATCATTTTCAATCATTTTCTATTGTTTTCCAATCCGGACACTAGCCCCTAACCTGACATGTTCGCCCGGACGTTCTTACAGATGGACATTTGTTGGGTACTACAGTGTTAATTTTCCCATTCAAAAGTACCCAACAATCAGCTAAATACCCAACAGGTTACTGGCTACTTTTCTTGGACAACAACGGAATAAACGGCAAGTACCCAACTTGTGTCTACCCAACATGTGCCCACGGATGCGCTCGGACAGACAGACGGACGGACAGACGCCCGGGGGAAAAACAATATGTCTCTCCGAAAAAAAATTCGGGGGGAGACATAACTATATAAATAGTAGGGGCTCAATGATGACAAGGCAAAAAAGAGGGCATTTTCAGTATTCTAGGGGATGCAACTCAATGACAGATAGGCCAACCTCACCAGTTTTTGAACTCAGCCAAGCTTTTACCCTGACTATCTTACTGTACATGTAAGTTTCAACACAATCCAATAAAAACTGAAAGAGCTACTGAAATGACAAGGTCAAAAATAGGCATCTTCTGTAATCAAGGGGGTCACGACTGTCTGAAATATAGGCCTACCTAAACAATTTTTTAACTCAGTCGAGGCTTTATCCCTTACTGACTTACATGTAACTTTCAAAAAGATTCGATGAAAACTAAAGGGGCTATGCTGATGACAAGGTCAAAAATAGACATTTTCAGCTATCATTGGGACATAACTCTACAACAGATAGGCCGACCTTAGCAGTTTTCGAAATTATCCAAGCTTTTATCCCTGACTTACATATATGTAAGTTTCAAGTTGATCAGATATACACTGAAGGGGTTACAGTGATGACAAGGTTGAAAATGGACATTTTCCCCCAAGAAGGCAACGTGTCCCTAGTCTATGACAGACAGGCCAACACCACCAGTTTTTGAACTAATCCCAGCTTTAACCCCTGACTTACTTGTATGTAAGTTTCCAGAAGATACGATCAAAACTGAAAAGGCTACAGTGATGAAAAGGTCAAAAATAGGCATTTTAAGCAATCAAGGAGATGTAACTCTACAATTAAACGGTTTAGAACTCATCTGAGCATTTAACCCCTACCTACTTATACATAAGTTTCAAAAAGATCTAATGATAACTGAAAGCGCTACGGTGATGACAAGCATTTTCCCATTGTAAAATAGAAGTGGAGGCAATGATCAGGAATCGATACAATCAACCCACAGCTCCCATCAGAGACAACAAAGGGAAAGAAACACAAACATGAAACAACATACCCCAATGGAAACATCAATAGCGGAAAGCCAGAAGGACAGTTACTTTCCCACAAAATGGCCATTAGGCTATCCAAAATAAAATAATATAAACAACACAAATAGCCAATGGGACTTTGTGGTTGCCATAGCAACCAAAATTTTCATTCAATTTTTATAACAAGAGGCTCAATGAGCCTAAACCGCTCACCTGAGGAACTTAAGTTTTAACAATTCACAGACTTGACTACTAAATCTGCTAATAGAATCCAGCCCATTGACCCTTACAGGATATAAGTCATCATTATTGCATTGCATTCCAAGTTTGAGACTTCTAGCTTCTATAGTTCCTGAGAAATCTTTGACGAAAATTTAACATTGGTCAAAATGGAGAGAAAGAAGAATGAAAGAACAGATGAACAAATAAGCTGAGAAAGCCCAATGTCTCTTACACAAAATAAGTCATCATTATTCTATTGAATACCAAATTTGATGCTTCTAGCTTTTATAGTTCCTGAGAAATCTTTGATTAAAAATTTAACATTGGTCTATTATCTCTATATGGAGAGAAAGAAGAATGAAGGAACAAATGAACCAGACTAGCTCCAAAACCTAATGCAGCCTTTCCCCTTGCCCAATGGTGCTACACATAAAATTTAAACAAGATTGGTCGACTGCCTTCTGAGATATGCTTCATTGAAAGTGTGGACGACGGATGGACGGACGACAGACGACGGACTCCGGAGCCTTGGTATACTATCAGCTCACTGGAGCCTTTGGCTCAGGTGAGCTAAAAATTCAAGTCGCTATTTCTGTCACAACATTTTCCCTACGTTAAGTCAATGGGCAAATTTTTTTGTCTCTCAAGGTCACGTAACTCCGAGGTCAATATTCCGATTCGGCCCAAAATCGAACTTAACCGAGATTTTATGCCTGTCCTCGTTACCTGCAAGTTTGAAGCTGATATGAATAAAAATAAAGTTGCTATCGTGGTCACAACGTATTTTTTTATGCTCAAGGGCAGGTAACTCCAAGGCAAATATTCCGATTCGGCCCAAAATCGAACTTAACCGAGATTTTATGTCTGTCCTCGTTACCTGCAAGTTTGAAGCTGATCTGAAAAAAATTCAAGTCGCTATCATAGTCGCAACATTTTCCCTAATTAAGTCTATGGGCAAATTTTTTTGTCGCTCAAGGTAACGTAACTCCGAGGTCAATATTCCGATTCGGCCCAAAATTGAACTTAACCGTGATTTTATGCCTGTCCTCGTTACCTGCAAGTTTGAAGCTGATATGAATAAAAATAAAGTTGCTATCGTGGTCACAACGTATTTTTTTATGCTCAAGGGCAGGTAACTCCAAGGCAAATAATCCGATTCCGCCCAAAATCTAACTTAACCGAGATTTTATGTCTGTCCTCTTTACCTGTAGGTTTGAAGCTGATCTGAAAAAAATTCAAGTCGCTATCGTAGTCACAACATTTTCCCTATGTAAAGTCTATGGGCAAATTTTTTGTCGCTCAAGGTCATGTAACTCCGAGGTCAATATTCCGATTCGAACTTAACTGAGATTTTATGCCTGTCCACGTTACCTGCAAGTTTGAAGCTGATCTGAATAAAAATAAAGTTGCTATCGTGGTCACAACGTATTTTTTTATGCTCAAGGGCAGGTAACTCCAAGGCAAATAATCCGATTCGGCCCAAAATCGAACTTAACCGTGATTTTATGTCTGTCCTCGTTACCTGCAAGTTTGAAGCTGATCTGAAAAAAATTCAAGTCGCTATCGTAGTCACAACATTTTCCCTATGTTAAGTCTATGGGCAAATTTTTTGTCGCTCAAGGTCACGTAACTCCGAGGTCAATATTCAGATTCGGCCCAAAACTGAACTTAACCGAGATTTTATGCCTGTCCTTATTATCTGCAAGAATGAAGTCGATCAGAAAAAAATTGACGGAGCTAGAGTGATGACAAGCTTTTTCCTATGTTAAGTCTATGGGAGCTATATGTTGCCATGGTAACCAGAGTTCCACTCAGATCTGCATGAAAACCTTATGCAGTCTTTCCAATTGCCCAATAATGTTACACATGGAATTTGATCAAAGTCGGCCAAGTAGTCTTCAAGATATACATTTTTGAAATTCACATTAACCCTTATGCAAAAATGCACAAGGGCAGGTAACTCCTAAGTGTATGATCCGATTCTGCCAATTATCGAACTTGACCGAGATTTCATGGCTGTGCTGGTTATCTGTAAGAATGAAGCCAATCCGAACAAAATTGAAGCAGCTACAGTGATGACAACATATTCCCCATGTTAAGTCGATAGGCAATTTTTCGGGCGCTCAAGGGGACGTAACTCTTGAGTGAATTATCTGATTCGGCCCAAAATCGAACTTGACCGAGATTTTATGCCTGTACTGGTTATCTGCAAGAATGAAGTTGATCAGAAAAAAATTGACGGAGCTAGAGTGATGACAAGCTTTTTCCTATGTGAAGTCTATGGGAGCTAGATGTTGCCATGGCAACCAGAGTTCCACTCAGATCTGCCTGAAAACCTAATGAAGCCTTTCCACTTGCCCAATAATGCGACACATGAAACTTGATCAAAGTTGGCCAAGTAGTCTTTAAGATATACATTTTTGAAATTCCCATTAACCCTAATGCAAAAACACACAAGGGCAGGTAACTCCTAAGTGAATGATCCGATTCTGCCAGTTATCGAACTTGACCGAGATTTTATGGCTGTGCTGGCTATCTGCAAGAATAAAGCCAATCTGAAAATAATTGAAGCAGCTACGGTGATGACAACATTCTCCCCATGTTAAGTCAATATGGTAGGGTGACAATCTGGACCAAAAAAATGGGAACCCATACCCCCCCGTATAACAAGACAAGTCATATACCAAAATGTTCGTCAGGATCCGTAGTATCTGAAACTGCCGGCATAAATTGGCATAAATGATGGCGAGCTGAGAAATCCAAGATGGCGTCCAAGATGGCCGCCCTGGCCGTAAATTCCAGTTTTTCGTAAAATATGAATACAAATACCACAAATCATCTTACAAACTTATTTTAATTTATTTTTCTGGTGTAGAAAGAAGATTTGTGCTAGAATATAGATCAATTTTTTAGGTTTGACTTGAAAACCGGTGAAAAAAAAATGATATTTTATTGTTTTTGTGTCTAGTGGTACATGAAAGCAATTCTGATGTTTCAAAAATAAAACAGTTTTTACATATCTATTGTTTTATTTTAACTAAGACACTATTCTAAAATACATTTAACACTATTCTAAAATACATTTATGGTTGGTTATGACCTTTTTACCATCAATTTAGCCACAGGATTACCCCACCCACTCAGTTTACCAGTAAAATGCATTCACATAAAAGCTCACACACAAGGGATTTGTAGGCGTGTGCTTCATTTTAGACAATTAAGTAGTAGTGGGCATTCACAATAATGCTTAGTTCTGTTTTTATATCGCCACGAAAACATTCCCATATGTTTTTGACCCCCTTGAAACTCACTTTTATATAGAAAAACTTGGGTTTTCAAAGGTGAGCATTATTTTTCTTATTTACGCTTAAGGACATAGCTTGTGGGTGTTTGACAGCATCACCACGTTGAGAGGGTTCTAAGGAGTCCCCGCAATCTATATTTTGAACAGAAATATCATTCATTTTTATCTGGATTTTTTTTGTGGGGGTGTGAGGGGGGGGGGGGGGGGGTGAGGGGGGGGTAGTTAACTCTTCCAATGGATTTGAATTATGTGTGTGTTCGTAATGTTATGTATTTAGCCATTTGAAACACCACCTCTTTATAATACTGTTTTCTGAATCCAAGCATAAACCTCTTAGTTAAACAGTTATATATCCAAACAAAAAGATAGAATAGTGTAAAATAACTTCCTTTACATGTTTTTTGTCATTTTTTCAATGCAATTAGATAGGGGTTTTGGCTTTGAACAGTGTTTAGAAAAAATGTGTTATAAAACGATTGTGCTGTACTAATAGGCCATATGAGACTACAAGTACATGTTTTAAAACTGTCATAGTCCTCGGTATGAACATGAGCTAGTATTGTAAACAAGTTCTAACAAATGTTAGTTTTTGTTTGTTTGTTTGTTTGAATTGGGGTTTAACGTCCATGTCGACACTATTATGGTCATTTTGGAGACGTTGCTTCCAGTTTTGTGGGACTTTTACCCGACATTGAGATGAAATGACATCTCAAGCCCTACCGCCCAATGAAACCAGAAGGCTTATATGCATTGGATCTGACACACACCGCTTTGCCTGGGCAGGCATAGTCCTTCTTTAAAGCAGTTTACCAGTACTCGTGTGTGGTCAGATTCAGCTCTTCGTGGAAGCACCATGCAGCCCAATCTATTTCTGCATGCCCCAATGGGCGGGGGCGACTTAGTTTGCTTGTTTGTATTGGGGTTTAACCGCCCAGTCAACACTATTTAGGTCATTTTTTAGCTTGTCAGTTTACTTATCCACACTTTTCCTGGGCAGGCTTATACGTACGTGATTAACCAGTACAGTGCACATTCTTTCGCCATAAACTGACAACTGCCCTTATTGAATCAGCGGAAGCGAGATAATGACCGTAGAAAAGATTTCATGATCAATCTCCACGAAAGAATGTTGCCGACCCTGGCAGATATCAGACCCGCTTCCTACTGATCACCATTTAGGCACTTACAAATGTAAGACATATTCAAACATGCTTTACTACTTGCAAGCTTGAGTACATGGTTGTACTTCCTATGAGCAAATGCAGTCACCACTACACTGATCAGGCTATTTACAATCATATCAGTTAATAGAGGGAGGCTGCTTGTGTCTGCGTTGAATAACCCAGTTTCAGGACCAACCATATGCCCTAGGTCTATTGGGCTAGGCAAATTAATCTATATTTTATAGCTCCCCATCAAATCAGTAGCTGATATGTACACCTGTACAAATGGAGCAAAAAACTATTTGTTGGTGGTATATGACTAGGTCTAACTCTGGATTTTTGGAGCACCATTGTTGTCTAATGTGTTTGTCTGAACAGCAAACCTACAGAAAAATTGCTGCTGCCTTAACTGGCCCTGAGACATTGGACTCAATACCAAGATCTGAAATCTCTTGAAGCTTGAAGTCTGATTCAGGCATTCTTCTTACCTATACTAAGTAAAGAAGAGCAGGTATCACATCCTGTAAGGTAATACAGACAGCATAATTGCCCTTTCATCTGGCTGTAGCTTCCTGAAAACAGTGTGAACTGAAATACCTGGTGCAGTCAGCATGAATACCCTTCCTGCCTGTCCTGAAGAATATGTTTTCAACAATAAGCTGGTTTAAGTGAAGCAGAAGTAGAACGAAAACATGGGTATATGGACTGACCAGAACAGCTGTGTTAACTCCCAGAGAACCTGCAAACTGCAGGTGCAAAATCATTCTACTATCGGCTTCTTCATAGTTGTAATCGAGTTAATGCTGAGCAGCAACAACCTCACTGGATACTTTCAGAGATTTGTTCTCAAAATAGAAGTAAAGCAATGATCAAAAATCGATACAATTATTTTACACCTCCCATCAATGACTCTGAAGGGAAAGAAACACAAACATGAAGTAACTAGAACTTAATGGAAACTAGAAATGGTGTTTGTAAAACACAATGCCCCCAACCTTTGCTTGTCCTTAGATGGCAAAATATTCAACAAATATTGTTAAAGACTCAAAAACATACAACAAGAATTCCCCCGAAGGCTATGTCGCGCCTGTGGAGGCGCAAAGTCACCAAACCATGAAATCTAGGTCAAGGTCAAACATGGATGCCTGCATAAAAATTTCACTCCTAGTTCCAAGCATGTACCAAGTATCATCAATGAAACTCTTAACGAGAATTCTATGTTTTTTAATTAAAGGGGAAATAATTCAAGAAGGGGAGATAATTTGGACAAGAAAAAAAATACGGGTCAACTATTTTTTCATGAGGAACTCATATATGAAATTTCAAAACACTAGCATACACGGTTCTGAAGATATGCTATGCACCAGAAAGCAACACAATTGAGTAGCAAAAAATTACAAAGGGCCATAACTCTAACAAAATTTTATCGAATTGGTTGAAAATTTAATCAGGTAGTCTCCTCCTTAGTCCCAATCACTATACCAAATATCAAGGCTGTAGCTCAAATACTTTTTGAGATATCTTGCTAACGAGAATTCTATGTTATTTAATTAAAGGGGAAATAATTCAAGAAGGGGAGATAATTTGGACAAGAAAAAAATAAGGGTCAACTATTTTTTCATGAGGAACCCATATATGAAATTTCAAAACACTAGCATACACGGTTCTAAAGATATGCTATGCACCAGAAAGCAACACAATTGAGTGGCAAAAAATTACAAAGGGCCATAACTCTAACAAAATTTTATAGAATTGGTTGAAAATTTAATCAGGTAATCTCCTCCTTAGTCCCAATCACTATACCAAATATCAAGGCTGTAGCTCAAATACTTTTTGAGATATCTTGCTAACGAGAATTCTATGTTATTTAATTAAAGGGGAAATAATTCAAGAAGGGGAGATAATTTGGACAAGAAAAAAAATACGGGTCAACTATTTTTTCATGAGGAACCCATATATGAAATTTCAAAACACTAGCATACACGGTTCTAAAGATATGCTATGCACAAGAAAGCGTGACGTACGAACGGACTAACGGACGAACGGACGGACAAGCCAGAAGCAATATGCCCCCCCAACTTTTTTAAAGTTGGGGGCATAACAACAACAGAGGAAAGCCAAAAGGACAGTTACTGTTCCACAAAATGGCAAACTGGCTATCCGGTTATATTATTGGAATCACCCACAATGAAGTTATGAACAAGCCCTTATAAGATGGTTTTTATCAAGACTCATTACTGCTAAGTATGCCATGCATAGTTGCAAGCTCTAACAAACACCATACCAATACACAGGCTTAAAATAAGTCTATTATTTATTTCACAATGACAGTTTAAAATTTATTGGACCGTTTTTCCTGACATTTGGACAATTTTGTTTGTTTGTTGTTTTATTTGAAGTTTAACGTCCCCATCAACACTGTATAGGTCATTTTGGAGACGTTGCTTCCAATTTTGTGGGACTTTTACCCGACATTGAGATGAAATGACATCTCAAGCCCTGTCCTCCACTGAAACCAATACAGCTTATAAGTATGGACGGTCCGACTTGCACTGCTTTGCCTGGACAGGCTTAGATCCTCTAAGGGGTTTACCAATACTCATGTGCGGTCGGTTTCAGCTCTGCATGGAAGCATCATGCAGCCCATCTATTTCTTCAAGCCCTGATGGGCGGGGGGCCGAAGACATTTGGACAATATAGCTACTGGAGATGAAGATCCTCAAGAGATAGAGAAGTTTGATAAATTGCCATAAAATGGGTCAAAAGCCATTTGAGTCATTCATGCAGGAAAGGCTCATACCCATAGCTTGTTAGGCCATCCAAAGAACAATCTTATGAGTCTTTGCCAGGGTCAAAACTCCAGACTCTGTGTGTGTGTGTGTGTGTGTGTGTGTGTGTGTGTGTGTGTGTGTGTGTGTGTGTGTGTGTGTGAATTCGAATTCGGGTTTAACGTCGCTTTCAACAATTTTTCAGTCATATCACGACGGTGTCTGGTTGCGACAGGGAACTCAATGCTCACTTTTATAGTGCTGCCTCACTGAAGTATCATGTCCCAGACACATTACATGATACCCCACCCAGTAACATTATCCTGACACTGGGTCGACCAGTCCTAGCTCTACCCCGTAAATCTGAGTGCCAAGCGAGGAGCAGCTAGTACCATTTTAAACGACTTTGGTATGTCGCGGCCTGGGATAGAACCCGTGACCTCTCGTTCCCCGGAGCAGACACTCTACCAACTGAGCTATCGGGGCCGGTACCAGACTATGAGTGATATTAGGTCAATGGCACAGGTGTCTGGGGAAACCAGTTTGAGGAACTGACTGCCACCGGTGAAGAGATACATGCTTTCTATACATCAGTTCATTCATTCAAGGTCTTGTCTTTCAAAAATACTCATGATCACGCGAGATTGTTTACAGATGAAGAATGTATGATGTCTACCAAAAAGTCAGATTTCATTGAAAAACTAGAAAGACTTGCTGGTTGTATAGTATTTGACAGGATGTCTGTACTTAAATTGTTGCAGCATTCATCATGTGTTAAACTGACATATCAACAGATGGCTGCTATGTTTTGGTCTTACAGTCTTCTTACCATTATTTGGGTAGCCACCATTCACGTCGGTTTTGAGAGGAATGAGGCAAACAGTCTCAAATCACAGACCCAACAAAAGTGTGGAAAGAATGTTTCTTCACATGCGCCTGTGTCTACGAGGAAAAATATAGTAACTGGTGATTGATAGATACTTTCAAGCAGTAAAAGCAAGAACTTTACACTAGATAACTTAACGAAAATTGCCATGAGCTTCTTAAGAAGAATGCTACCGTTGTTGGTGCAGGTTGACTTGAGAACAAGGCTCTGAAGTTTCTGCTGATGTTGTTCCTGTTCAGCATCATGAACTTTATTCCAACCATGAAGAAGCTGATAGTAGAATGATTTGCAACTAGCCGTTGCATGTTCTCTTGTTGTCAGTTCTGATACCGATGTTTTCTTTCTACTTGTGCATCACTTTAACCTGCTTTATGCTGGTGACAGGCAGAAAAGGTATTCATGCTGACTGCACCAGGTATATTCCAGTTCACACTGTTTTCAGGAAGCTAGAGCCATATGAAAGGGCAATGATGCTGTCTGTATTGTCTTATGGGTTGTGATACCTGCTCTTCTTTACATAGTACAGGCAAGAAAAAGGTAATTAATGTTCTGCCTAAACCAGACTTCCAGCTTCATGAGATTTCAGATCTTGGGACTGAGTCAAATGTCTCAGGGCTAGTTAACGCAGCAGCAATTTCTTTTTAGTGCACAGGTGTGCATATCAGCTACCGATTTGATGGGGAGCTATAAAATCTAAGATTAACTTGCCTAGCCCAGTAGACCTACAGTATACAGAGTAAACCGCTTAGAGATTCTAACCATGCCCAGGAAAAGTGGTGCGAGTTGGACCATCCTTGCATATAAAACCTTTTGGTTTAAATGTGTTGCGGGGCTTGAGATGTCATTTCATCTCAATGTCGGGGAAAGTCCCACAAAAAAATTGGAAGCAATGTCTCCAGAATGCAAAATGACTGATACAGTGTTGACGGGGACGTTGTACCTCAAATCAAACAAAATATAACCTAATTGTATAGCATATCCTCTTTATAACACATTTTTATAACATAGTTTTGGATATAACACTTTAGAACACCCAAAACCTTGCCAGTTACACAGCAAAAATGACAATAAAAGTCATTTTAGATCAATTTGATAAACACTATTTTGCTGTTTGTTTGGATGTAGCACTGCTTAATTAAGACGGTTAATGCTCATATCCCGAAAACAGTGTTATAAAGAGGTGGTGTTTCCTAATGGCTGATCATATAATATAGTATGAAAACATAACTAAGCATTAGTTTCAATGCCCTCTTCTACTTGTTGTGTAAAATGAAATCCTCGCCTGCAAATCCCTTGAGTGTGAGTATTATGTGAATGAATTGTACTGGTAAGCTGAGTGGGCGGGGTAATCCTGGGGCTAAATTTATGGTAAAAAAGTCATAACAAACCATGAATGTACTTGGGAATAGTGTTAAATGTATTTTAGAATAGTGCCTTAGTTAAAATAAAACAATCGATAAATAAAAACTGTTTAACATTTTGAAACATCAGCATTGCCTTTATGTAACACCTATGAAACTAGACACAAAAACGATGAAATGTCTTTTATTTCACTGGTTTTCAAGTCAAACCTAAAATGCTGATCAATATTCTAGCACAAGTAGTCTTTCTATACCAGAAAAATAAATTAAAATAAGTTTGTAAGATGATTTGTGGCAATATTATGTGAATGAATTATACTGGTAAACTGAGTGGGTGGGGTAATCCTGGGGCTAAATTGATGGTAAAAAAGTCAAAATCAACAATAAATGTACTTCAGAATAGTGTTAAATGTATTTTAGAATAGTGTCTTAGTTAAAATAAAACAATAGATATGAAAAAAACTGTTTAAATTTTGAAACATCAGAATTGCTTTCATGTACCACCTATGAAACTAGACACAAAATCAATAAAATATCATTTTTTTCACCGGTTTTCAAGTCAAACCTAAAAAATTGATCTATATTCTAGCACATATCTTCTTTCTACACCAGAAAAATAAATTAAAATAAGTTTGTAAGATGATTTGTGGTATTTATATTCATAGTTTACGAAAAATTGGAATTTACAGTTATGGCGGCCATCTTGGACGCCATCTTGGATTTCTCAGCTCGCCATCATTTATGCCAATTTATGCCGGCAGTTTCAGATACTACGGATGCTGACGAACATTTTGGTATATTACATGTTTTGTTATACGGGGGGGGGGGGGGGGGGGGGGGGGGGGGGGGGGGGGGGGGTGGGGGTGGGGGGGGGTATGGGTTACTACCAGAAATAGTGGACTTTTTGGCCCATTGTCACCCTACCAATAGGCAATTTTTTCAACGCTCAAGGGCACGTAACTCCTGAGTGAATAATCCGATTCAGCCCAAAATCGAACTTGATCGAGATTTCATGCCTGTCCTCGTTATCTGCAAGAATGAAGTCGATCAGAAAAAAATTGACGGAGCTAGAGTAATGACAAGCTTTTTCCTATGTTAAGCCTATGGGAGCTCTTTGTTGCTGTGGCAACCAGAGTTCTCATCCGATCTGCACGAAAACCTAATACAGCCTTTCCCCTACCTGATGATGGTTCATATGAAATTTGATCAAGGCCGGCCCACTGGCTCCAGAGATATACTTCGTTGAAAGTGTGGACGACGGACGACGGACGACGGACGCCAGCTCGTGGTATACTAATACCTCACATGAGCCTTCGGCTCAGGTGAGCTAAAAAGCTAACTTCATCAATGCCCCACCAATGGCATGCTACATATAAGAAACGATTGAGATCAGCCTGCAGAGATATAACTGGTTAAAAGAATGGATGGACGACGAATGGACTACCATCCT
>OY757022.1:117622834-117977559 GCA_963580285.1 Lucinisca nassula | reverse complement strand
AAAGCAGAAACCGTGTTAGTTAAACAACTGTGTTATATTCACACAAAAATGTATAGATTACAGTGTACATGTATATAGAAAAATTACCATTTTATGGTCATTTTTCTGTATAAACTGTACTTTTTGGGATCCATCTTGAAACCCTGTTATATCAAAAACTGTGTTATAATGAACAGTGTTATGACGGGGTTGTGGTATATTTTCATTCTCCTGTCATATTTGATAAATTTGCCAACTTTTTCATAGGGAAGATTCTTTGTACTACTGCATTTTTGTTCAAGGTCAAACATGATAACTCATAAATATTTTCAAAAACATTTCCTTTGAGAGGTGCCTTCAAACTGACCCCTAGTCCTATCAGTTCCCCAGCCAAGTTCACAAATCACACAATACATCAGCAGAAGAGCATTGTTTTATCTTTTATGTCCAATATAAATTAACTTTCAGTAAACAACAGTATGTACGGTATATTGTTTAATGACTGTCAAAATGTATACAAGAAGCCTAGAGACCAGTCAGCACCCATAGCCAACAGGATGTTATATAGGGTGAATACATAATATCCTCTTATACCCTAAGCAAAAACTATATTCGTTTAAAAAACTGTTTAATATATCAAACAAACTAGAAATGCGTCCATAGGACACGGATGCCCCCGCCTGAAAATATGTCTATGTTCGTATTCATCCATAGAAAGTTATTGACCGTGTTTAAGTTTTGGACCCTTTTTCCACATTTGACCTATAAGTATGACCTTGACCTTGGAGGTAAGGACCTTGGTTTTGCGTGAGGCAGACTGTCTCATGATGGCCAACATTTCTGCCTAGTAATTTCAAAATCCATCCAGAGATAAGGAAGTTATTGACTGCGTTTAAGTTTCGAACCATTTTTTTCTACCTTTGACCTCTAAGTATGACCTTGACCTTGGAGGTACATATCTGGGTTTGCACGCGACACATCGTCTCATGATGAGTAACATTTCTTCACAGTAATTTCAAAATCCATCCAGAAATAAGTAAGTTATTGACTGCGTTTAAGTTTCGGACCCTTTTTTTGACCTTTGACCTCTAAGTATGACCTTGACCTTGGAGGTACGCACCTGGGTTTTGCATGTGACACATCGTCTCATGATGGTTAACATTTCTACAAAGTAATTTCAAAATCCATCCAGAAATAAGAAAGTTATTGACTGCGTTTAAGTTTCGGACCCTTTTTTTTTACCTTTGACCTCTAAGTATGACCTTCACCTTGGAGGTATGGACCTGGGTTTTGCACGTGACACATCCTCTCATGATGGTTAACATTTCTACAAAGTAATTTCAAAATCCATCCAGAAATAAGAAAGTTATTGACTGCGTTTAAGTTTTGGACCCTTTTTTTTACCTTTGACCTCTAAGTATGACCTTGACCTTGGCAGTACGGACCTGGGTTTTGCATGTGACACATCCTCTCATGATGGTTAACTTTTCTGCCATGTAATTTTAAAATCCATCAAGAAATAAGGAAGTTATTGACTGCGTTTAAGTTTCGGACGCACGGACGGAGGGACGCACGGACGAACGGACACACGGACGGACAGACGGACGGACGGACAGGGGCAACGCTATATGCCCTTTCCACCATTCTTCGAATGGCGGGGGCATAAAAAGTAGAAATTATACAGAAAAATGACCATATATGGTCACCTTTCCATACAATCTATATAATTTTGGGATCCATATTTAACCCTTATCCTGCTGTTCATAACAACCCTTACCATTGCAAACAGTGTAGATCCAGATCAGATGGCTTCTGCCATCTGATCAGGATCTACACTGTTTGACATTCAGTTTGTGAATTTGTAGCAATTAATTACAACAAGTAATCTGATTGATTCAGAGTCAGAAATGGGTGTGGGTAACTTAATTATGCAGTGGATAAGGCTTAAACTGTGGTATATCAAAAACTGTGTTACAATGAACAGTATTAACCCTTATCTTGCTGTTCAGACAACCCCTATCTTTGTAAACAGTGTAGATCCAGATCAGATGGCTTCTGAAGAAGCCATCTGATCAGGATCTACACTGTTTGACATTAAGTTTATGGCTTTGTAGGAATAAGTATCATCAAGTAATCTGATTGGTTCAAAGTCAGAAATGGGTGTGGCTAAACTGAATATTCAGCAAGGGAAGGGTTAAAAAAGAGGTTGTGGTGTATAATTATACATACCTCTTTGGCAAAGATATAGGTTCCATCCTTGTCAAAGTGGCCCTCTTCCAGCTCTTCTCTCATGTTGAATGGTGTTATAGTTATACCTTCTACATAACCCGCATCACCTTCCTCCTGACCTGTTACAAAACACATGTACATTAAGGGTAATGGGAACACCTGGCAGATTTTCCCCCCATTTTTCAAAGGGAGACAACTTTCGGGACTTCCTGTTCACTTTTTTTCTATAAGCCCTGCCCCAAGGAAAAAGGGGTCTACTCTTAAAGGAAAGAATTTGCTCCTCAGGAGCAAATTCTTCCCTTTAAGAGTTGACCCCTATTGACATGGGAGACAAAAATACTTTTGCAGGAGTTGTCTCCCCTGAAGGGGTTCCCATTCCCCTTAAATGACCATTAAGATAACAAATCCATGGGATATACCCCTTAGTGACTTTCCCACTGCATAAAATAATTTAGCCACACCCATTAAAATTTCAACCAATCAAATTACTTGACATAATTTATTCATTCAAATTTGCAAACTGAAAGACAAAAAAGTATAGATCAGAAGCCATCTGATCTGGATCTACACTATTTGCAATGATAGGGGTTGTCATGAACAGCAGGATAGGTGTTTATCATTTAATGTTGCAGTTATTTAGCAGATAATGTTATATCATAAAATGATGTGACCACATGTAAAAACACATGGTTACTGACTGCTGTCCTAGACAGCCTTGATTTCTTCTCCAATTCTTTCAAATGTCTTTGGCAATACCGTGTAAAACTGGATTTAAAATTGTTATATGATAAACAGAATCTTACGCTAATGGTCATGCCATATGAAATTTATTTATCAGAAATTGTATGAGGCTTGTTTAAAAAATTGCATATGGAATGTCTAAGTGTAAGATCTTCTATCAAGGTTGGGCGGCAAATTCCACCCCCGGTATTTACCAGTGGAATTTACCGGACTGGAAAATACTCATCAAGTGGCAAATACTGGAAAATTGATTTTTTTTGCCTTAAAACACTGCAAAATACTTAACAAAGTTGACTTAAAAGTAGTAAAAAATCAAAGTGAATGAGTACAAAATGCCAAAGTTAACATTTATATAAGGCCGCTATCAACCTACAGAATAAAATATTTCTCAGTTTAAAATAAACATGTTGAACTAGCCAAAATATGAATCTGAGAAATTATTCAAACAAAATACATGTAAATAATATCTTTTCAAATCAATACCTAATAGAACAAGAGGGCCATGATGGCCCTGGATCGCTCACCTGATCCATAGGGTATCAAGTGGGCCCCTGGGAGAGCCATCATTGGCCCCAGGCTATCATATGATTAATCTGGGTAGTGGTCAAAATGGTGAAGCTTCATACCAAATATCAAAGAATGGAGACTTCTGGTTTCACACAAGATTTTTAAACGTTTTCATAAGGAAAACGTTTAGCCAAAAGTCTATATAAACCTTGGGGTCCCCGGGGCGGGCCATTTTTGTCCCCAGGGCTATAATTTGAACCATCTTGGTAGAAATCCACAAGACAAAGCTTCATATCAAAGACCTTGGCCTTCTGCTTTCAGACAAGAAGATTTTCTAAGGTTTTCATTGCCTTGACTTCTATTTCCTAGGGCTATAATTTGAACAGTTTAGATGAAGCTTCACACCAAATATCAAAGACCTGGGCCTTGCAGTTTCATAGTAGAAGATTTTTTTAAATTTCCCTATATAAGTCAATGTAAAAACAAAGGACCCCGGGGCGGGGGCATTTTTGACCCAAGGGCTATGATTTGAACAATCTTGGTAGAAGTCCACTAGATGAAGCTACACACCAAATTCAAAGAACTGGGCCATCAGATATGGAGAAGAAGATTTTTAAAGATTTTCCCTGAATAAGCCGATGTAAAGCCAAAGGGCCTGCAGGTGGGGGCATTTTTCGCCCTAGGCCTATAATTTGTACAAACTTTATAGAGGTCCACTAGATGAAGCTTCACACCAAATATCAAAGAACTTGGCCTTACAGTTTCAGAGAAGATTTTTAAAGATTTTCCCTATATAAGTCAATGTAAAACCAAAGGCCCCCGAGGCAGGGGCATTTTGGCCCCAGGGCTATAATTTGAATAATCTTGGTAAAGGTCCACTAGATGAAGCTTCACACCAAATATCAAAGGAACTGGGCCTTGCGGTTTCAGAGAAGAAGATTTTTAAAGATTTTCCCCATTAAGTCTATGTAAAACCAAAGGCCCCCGGGGCAGGGGCAATTTTGGCCCCAGGGCTATAATTTGAACAATCTTGGTAAAGGTCCACGAGATGAAGCTTCATACCAAATATTAAAGACCTGGGCCTTGTGGTTTCAGAGAAGAAGATTTTTAAAGATTTTCCCTATAAAAGCCTATGTAAAACCAGAGGGCCCCGGGGAGGGGGCCTTTTTGGCCCTAGGGCTATAATTTGAACAATCTTGATAGAGGTCCACTAGATGAAGCTTCACACCAAATATCAAAGACTTGAGCCTTGCGGTTTCAGAGAAGAAGATTTTTAAAGATTTTCCCTGCATAAGCCTATGTAAAACCAAAGGCCCCTGGGGTGGGGGCATTTTTTGCCCCAGGGTTATAATTTGAATAATCTTGGTAGAGGTCCACTAGATGAAGCTTCACACCAAATATCAAAGACCTGGGCCTTGTGGTTTCAGAGAAGAAGATTTTTAAAGATTTTCCCTATATAAGTCTATGTAAAACCAAAGGCCAACGGGGCGGGGCATTTTTGGCCCCAGGGCTATAATTTGAACAATCTTGGTAGAGGTCCACTAGATAAAGCTTCATACCAAATATCAAAGGCCTGGGCCTTGTGGTTTCAGAGAAGAAGATTTTTAAAGATTTTCCCTATATAAGCCTATGTAAAACCAAGGCCCCCGGGGTGGGGGCATTTTTGGGGGGGCATTTTTGGCCCCAGGGTTATAATTTGGACAATCTTGATAGAGGTCCACTAGATGAAGATTCACACCAAATATAAAAGACTTGGGCTTTGTGGTTTCAGAGAAGAAGATTTTTAAAGATTTTCCCTATATTAGCCGATGTAAAACCAAAGGCCCCCGGGGTGGGGGCATTTTTGGCCCAAGGGCTATAATTTGAACAATCTTGGTAGAGGTCCACCAGATGAAGCTTCATACCAAATATCAAAGACCTGGGCCTTGCAGTTTCAGAGAAGAAGATTTTTAAAGATTTTCAGTAAAAAAATCTATTTTTAGCTCCTGTGACCTACATGTGCAACAGACCGGAACCATTTGAACAACTTTGAAAGGGGACCACCTAAGGATCATTCCTGTGAAGTTTGATCAAAATCCGATCAGTGGTTTAGGAGGAGATGTTGTTTGAAGGAAAAGTTTACGGACGCACGCACGAACGATGGACAAAAAGTGATCCCAAAAGCTGACCTTGTCACTATGTGACAGGTGATGGGCAGAAATTCCCTGTGCACCTGGTAAGTGTCACTTACCATAATGGTTCTAAGTTTTAAATTTGATAAGACTGAGCGCTGTTAGCCAATCCATCTGCATCTTTAGAACAAATTTTGTATGACAAAACCATGTGTTCAAATTTTAGGATATTTATAGCATTTTTATAGCATCAGTGAATTTCAAGATTAAAACAACAACTCTGGAGACATTGTTTATTTAGAGAGCACAAGATAGCCAGGGGCAAGATTAGACAAAAGGATGTCATTCATTAATTGCTCCTTTTTTATGTGACTTTAAACAATAAGTCTAGGTGAAAGTAAGCAGACGAGTACTGTGGCAGATACTAAATAGGCATTTTATTCTAACATTTTATTAAATTAAATACTAATAGATAGTAACAAATAAATTAATATCACAGTCAAACTGTATCAGTATTATTAAATATTAAGTCAACTAAGCTCTATTTATAATTATATATATAAGTGTTGAGTGTAGGTTTGTTTTAATTCCAGGGTGGTAAATTCAGTTTTCTAGTATTTGCCGGCATTTTCAGTATTTGCTGGAAGACTTCTATCACTTACTTGTGTCTAAAACTGACTTCTGTGGTGTATTCCTGCTTCCAAAGGATAACCCTAATATAGAATGTATTGAACGGCATTACAGCTGGTGTCTGGGAATGTGTGGCGGCCGTTAAAAGTCTCCCTGTCTTACATCATAGTGTAGTTTATATTTTCTTGTCTTTTGGGATCATTGATTCCATTGTGGAATTTTGAAAATATTTGAGGGTCACTGATGAGGCCTAATTGGCCAAAACTAGCTAGTCTGGCCCAGGAGACATGTACACTTCATATTTTCCAGTTCTGTGGTGTATTCCTTGCTTCCAAAGGAAAACCCTTTTATAGAACATATTACAAAGATTATATGTACCGGTAAACCCAAACCTATTTATAATGGTATTCGTTATAACACAGTTTTGTGGCGGGGCATAAAATGACCAGAATTGATCATGTTTCTTTATAATGTATACATTTTATTTAAGTACGAGTTGATTTGTTTGGTTTGAGGTTTAACATCCCTGTCAATACTGTAAAAGTCACTTTGGAGACAGTACATCCAATTTTGTAGGACTTTTACCTGACAATGAGCTGAAATGACATCTCAAGCCCTGTCGCCCAATGAAACCAGTAGGGCTTATAAGCATGGACGGTCTGACGCACACTGCATTGCCTGGGCATGCTTAGATCCTCTAGTACTTGGTTTCAGCTCTGCCTGGAAGCATCATGCAGCCCATCTATCTCTTCGAGCCCATATGGGCTAAAGTACGAGTTGACCACAAACAGATAGATTAATGGAGCATGATAGTGGTTAGTGCACATGCCTCTGATGCTAGAGGCCCCCCGGTTAGATCCCTGGCGGTGGTGATTATTTCGGTGTCGGAACACGCTCCATTGGATTCCAGGATGTTTGCCCCTCAATGAAAGTTTAAAATGCAACTGGACATTTGCCCCACAATACTTATTTTACAGGTGGATATTTGCCCCCCAGATAGACCAGGGCTAACACAAAGGAGGAAAAAAATGTATTTATTGGTTTATTATCATCAGAAATACAAAATGTTAAGCAATAAATTACACCATCTGTATAAATAATTACCTGCTGTTAACGGCAACCCCTACCATCACAAGCAGTATAGATCCAGATCAAAACAAAATGTTAGGCAATAAATTACTCCATTTATATAAATATTAATCCCATAATAACCTGCTATGAAGGACAACTCCTACCCTAGAAAGCAGTATAGATCCAGATCAGATGCCAAATGATGATGAGCTATACTGTTAGCCATGCAGTTTGTTAAGTTAACAAAGACATACCAAGAATGTGATGGTTGATAGTCAACAATTGGAGATGCTTAATTTATTCAGCAGGATAAGGGTTAAGCAAGTCAGTTACAGAACCACATATTGAGTTTGTGCCTCACTGCGGGTTAGCTAATTAGTAAATTGTTAAAAAAGTTCTTGTTGATGCAAGTTAATGGTAATGCAAGACAAGCACTGGGGGGGGGGGGGGGGGGGGGGCAAATGTCCACCTGTAAAATAAGCACTGAGGGGCAAATGTCCATACCAAAAATAATCTCTGGGGGCAAATGTCCCTGTCGCATTTTCAACTGGGGAGCAAATGTCCATTTTTAGATTAATTCAATGGGGGGCTAACATCCGGAGACCGCTCCATTGGAATCATTTGCAGGGATGAATGTCAAACAGTGCACAGCCCTTCAGATTGGGACTTTAACTGGAGCCCCCCTGTGCAGGTTAAAGACTCCTACCGTAAATACAAGAATACTATGTAGGCTTTCATCCTGCAAACCCGGTTTTTGTTTGTTTGATTTGAAGCTTAACGTCCCCGTCAACACTGTAAAGGTTATTTTGGAGACGTTGCTTCCAATCTTGTGGGACTTTTACCTGACATTGAGAGGAATCAGAATTGTTACTGGTGACATGTCAAATGACATTTCTGGCCTGACAAATCCACTGCCCGGATGCCCAGGACAAGTCTTAATTTTGGCTGGGCAAGTGATTTTTGTTTAACTTGCCCAGAAAAATGTATAGAACATATAAGGAATATGGTAATTCAAAGCTTTTTCAAGATGCTGTGGAATGCCGGGCAAGTGGTTTGAAGTTTGATCTGTCAGGCCCTGCATTCATACACCAGGACATGACAACTCAAGCTCTGTCGCCTAACAAAACCAATAGGGTTTATCAGTATGAACGCCTGGACAGGCCGACTCGCGCCGCATTGCCTGGGCAGACTTATCTATATATCTTCTCATACTGAGTCGGTCATATTTGGCCATTACCTCAGACTTGGATCCTTTAAGTGGTTTACCAGTGAATCCGGGAAGTTTCGGTCCCGAGTCGTTTCGGCTCAAATTTGGACCTGGGTCGTTTCGGTCTGATTTTATTAGATAGCATTTTTTTCTGTAAAAAAAAACATATTGAATAGTAATTATTAGTTAAATTTGGAATATTATTTCAACAACCTGTCACGTTAGCCATGGTTATGATAGCCCAAATAAAGTGTTTTAAAAGTTCTATCCATAGCCATGTTTCCAGTTAGCACCAACGAGGAGGTGTGACTAGGACTTGATTATTGTCTGAGAATGATCAGTATTTACAGCTCATGGTAAAATTCCGCTATTCAGGTCACTTTCTAGACCTCTTAAAAGTGGTCTTATTAGCTGGAGGGTGGGGAGTCCCTCATAATGGAATTGGTGAAAAAAAAAATATTGCTGGCAAGACTGATTTAAATATTTTTTTTTTATGTGCACTGTGCCTATTTTATTGCTTTTTAGTAAATCTTGCTGTCTTTAACTTTACTGTTCTTTTCCTCATTATATGTAATTATAAACAATATGACACCAATAAAAATCACATTCATGATAACAATTGATCCAAAATAATCTTCTTTCTGAAGAAAACAGAGCTGCACATTACCAAAATTATTAAAACTATTTATTCACCTAGCATAAAAAATCTTGTCATAACAACACACTGATTAGTACAGGTAAACTGCTGTTGTTCACACCTTTAGGGAAATGTGTGAACATTATCAAGACCAAGATGGACTGAGAGATACAAATTAACTTGACTTGGCCAAAGTGATCTCAATAAAGAACAGTAATGGTAGATTCGGTCTTTTAAAATAGTCTTAATACTGAATAACGGGGTGGTCTTATTTAATTATGTAAGAAATAATTTGGGTCTGGCGAAAACCGGTCTTAATAGTGGAGTGATCTTTAAGCGGAATTCTACTGTACTAGTATCAATGACACGCACATTTTGAGAACAGCATGCAAAATATTTCCGATATGTAGCCTAATAATTTTATATGATCAGCCTGCATTTGTTGTTGTAACCTTCAAAGACTTAATAACCTATACATATGTTCATTGTGATCATAGTCTACACAGTTTGAAAAAGCCATCTGTTTTCTGAGCTATTAAAAACTGAATGATGTAATTATTTTTTATGATCAGCCTGCATCCGTCATTATGATACCTTCAAAGACTTAATAACCTATAATTCTGTTCATTGTGATCAGAGTCTACACAGTTTGAAAAGCCCTCTGTTTTCTGAGCTATTAAAAACTGAACGAGCGAAGATAGCAAAAACATAGGCTGATCTCCAAGTCTACCTAGTTCCAAAAAGCACTCTGTTTTCTGACTTTTTAAATGCTTAAAACGAGTGAAGATAGCAAAAGCACAGGCTGATCTTCGACAAACAAAATATATATACATGTAAATAAAGTGATAGAAAAACCAGGCCGAAACAACCCAGGCCGAAACGACTCAGGGACCAAAACAACTCAGGGCCGAAAGTCTCGCGATTTACCAGTACTTGGGTGCGAGTCGGTTTAAGCTCTGCGTGGAAGCATCATGCAGCCCATCTCTTTCTTCAAGCCCGATGGGCGGGGGCAAGTGCAAACCCGGTGTGTATGTAACATACCCCTATGAGTAATAATCAAATGTGTCTGATGGTAGTATAAGTAGAAAGAAAGGTCACTCACTGCATGAATGCAGTCCCAGAGTTCTCACTAGGATTTTGAAAACAGGAGTTTAAGACTCCATCCATGGAAAAAGTTGGATTCAAATCTGAAAAGTTGGAGTCAAATTTTGAAAACTTGGAGTTTGACCCTAAAAACGTGTGTCAATTATGGCTAAATGCGTACGGCTGTAGAGTGTGACTCCAAAAGACTTTGGGGCTTGAACCCTTGTTCTGCTTAACATGACAAACCCTTTTCATGCAGTGGAGATCCAGATCAGATGGCTTCCATCTAATCAGGATTTACACTGTCACTCAACTTGTGAATTTGAATGGATAAATTACATTAGGCTTTGAAAGTCAGGAGTGGACTGGGTAAATTAATTTATTCATCAGGATATGGGTTTAAATTGAGTGTGAGCAGTTAACAGTAGTACAGGCTCTGATCAGGCTTCACCAACAGGACAAGTCCGTTCAGGCCGAGCACTACATCCTAGTTCATAAAATGGCATATGAAACTTTTGGATTCTTTGATATGTTACACCACCATGTCCTGGAAATTTTTATTTTCGACCCCCCCCCCCCCCCCGCGGGCCCTACCCCTCTGGGCCCACCCCTAAGGGTGTGGTCAAAATTCCGAAAGTGTCATGCACTCCCCATACCAAAGATCTGTCAGTTCCCAAAGTTTCAAGTTTCTATCTATCACCGTCTAGGAGTTATCCGGTAAGACGGCAAACGTATGACGAAGACCATTACATTAATCCACAGCTCCCAGTACTTTCCTTTGATATTGGCAGTACTAATAAATTTTGATAAATGTATTGTTATCATGTACTGATATCATGTACTTTTATCATGTACAGTTTTGAATGGACCAATCAGCTGAGCTACAATTAAAATGGGAAGGGGCTTCTTGCTCTGCATGACAAAATTAACTTTGTGGGTATTCCTTAAAATAGCCTCACCAAGGTTATTTGAATGAGAACCCACATTTAAAACAGCTTTTACCTAATGGAAAATAGTGCAGACCCTGATCAGACTGCTCCTTCTGATCTTAAAATGGGAAGGGGCTTCTAGCTCTGCATGACAAAATTAACATTGTGGGTATTCATTCAAATATCCTCGCCAAGGTTATTTGAATCAGTACCCACATTTAAAATAGCTTTTACTTAATAACAATTAGTGCAGACCCTGACCAGACTGCTCCTTTTGATCCTAAAATGGGAAGGGGCTTCTAGCTCTGCATGGCAAAATTAACATTGTGGGTATTCATTAAAATTGCCTCGCCGAGGTTATTTGAATGAGTACCCACATTTAAAATAGCTTTCACCTAATCAGTGCAGACCCTGATCAGACTGCTCCTTCTGATTAAGTTTCTCCAATTCTCCATAAAAACAAATTGTAGGTACTCGCTAGAACCACCTCATCAAGGCAAGTCCAATGAGTACCCACACCAGGTTTTTGTGGGATGAGGCAGTTAAAATGAGTACCCACAACATACCTTTATATGGAGAAAAAATATCCCTGAATTATCACAAACTACACTCCCATTTACTGGTGCCAAACATTTTATGAAACATTTGCATGCAGCAAAAACACACATCTGAGTTCAAAGTAAGTCCTTTCACTTGAAGTTTCAGCATTAAAATGCCCCAGTGATAACAATCAGGTTAAAAAAGCATGATCAAATAACATGTGGTCAGTTGGATTTAGACCAATCAAATCCAATTGAATATTAATGAAGCAGAGAAGCTGACAGTGTCCTTTCAGACAGGACAATCCATTTTCCAGACGGGGTAAATCAGGTCAAATAAAAGAAATTGAAATTAACAGTAAATAAAACAAATATGCTTTACTAGGTTTTATCTATTACCTTTAAGTGGAAGTTACAATAAGCTGTGGATTAAAACAGATATACCCAATTGTTTTTGAGAAATATTGGTAAATATTTGTACTGATTGACATCTGTACAGGATAATTAGACTCGCCCTGGCGGGCTCGTCAAATTATCCTGTACAGATATCAATCAGTACAAATATTTACCAATATTTCACAAAAACAATGGATATATCTATTACATAGCCCCACCTGGGGACAAGAAAAAAAAACAAAAAAAAACCAACAGTGCAGGCCCAGATCAGATGCCACAGGTGTCTGTTCCGAACCTCCAGTTCAACACTTGATAATTAATTTCTTTCATCCAAATAGGCCTAATCATGGTACCTTGATAATGCAAACTCGAGTCATAATTTTCTTTAAGCGTAATAAAGACGATTTATACACTAGATTATCGCATCCTTTAGTTATGCCTCCGACATTTTTTCATCAATCAAATTACCGATAATCCATCTGTGTATACAAGTAACCGGAAACAAAACAGTCAATTAACGGTACGTTTACTAACCGGAATGGACCCAATAACCGTAACGGACCTGGAATAACCGGAACGGACCTTTAAAATCATTATTTTGCCCAATTATCTCATGAATATACTGATATATGAGGTAGTAAGGAAATTAAGAGTGAGAGGAGGCAATTTTGGATGAAAGATTCTGTAATTATACTCACTCAAAGGCCTTTAAAAATTTAGCCTAGATTAAACCAGGCGTTTGTAAATAGCACCAAGAAGCCTAATTAAATTTTACAGATTTAAAGATATCACTGGTCAATGCTCAGGAGCAAACATCTGGTCTTAATTAGTGAGCACTCGCAGGTAATTACATGCACTATGGTGAGCAAGTATCACATGCCATGTCCCGAGTCCCGAAAGCGGAAATGTTCAATACCCAAGCTCATTAAAAAGCATTGGTAACTTTGGCACTGTTAACTTAAATAATTCATATTATATAAAGCCTAGGGTTTATGTTAATTCATGTCATACAGACACAACAACTTCCGTATACATCATGGTACGTTTCGCTATCTTTGGGGATAGCTATATCTCTCGTCTCAGGAACTTCTGTAAAGGGGATCTGAAGGTAATTTCTTCTTCTTTACTTATTTCAATAAAGATGTGATGCTCATGGTTTTCATGATATGTATGGCATGAAAATTCTCCCAGCGGGTACATGACGTTAAGGAAACGTCGAAGCAACGTCAATGCAACATAACCCTGTTGCATCGATGTTAAATCGACGTTATGTGCGCGCCGGCCTCGGTACCTCTGGTGGATCGGCGTCTGACTGGTGGTCGGCAACATTCTTTCGGGGAGATTGATCAGGGAATGTTTTCATCGGTCATTCTCTTACTTCCGTTGATTAAAGAGGGACGGTTGTCAGCTTCTGGTGAAAGAATGTGCACTTTACTTTTTAATCACGATAAACATGCCTAAATATATTGCGCGCTCTGAACCTCACTTTTATATGGTAAATCTGAGGTTTACAGAGGTCAACCTTATTTTTATTATTTATGCTCACTTTTATAAGGTAAATCTATATTGTTATTATTTCTGCTCAAAAATAGTATGCACATACAGGTATACCCCTATTTAATCACGAAAACATTACCAATATATAACTTTGCGCGCCTTGAACCTAACTTTTATATTGTAAATCTGGGTTTTACAGAGGTAAACATTTTTTTTTTATTATTTCTGCTCCAAAATGTAGATTGTGGGTATTCGTTAGAACCGACTCGATGAGGTGGTTCCAACGAGTGTCCACATGCTATATTTTGAGCAGAAGTAACAAAAAATTACAGTTTAACATTAAGTAAATAAAAGGGGTTTAAGGGGACTAAGATTATATAGAACTGTTGTCAGGATTACATAGAATGCGGATGCTCGTTAAATTGATCAAAACTCAACATTACTGAAGTTTTATTTATCTATTAACCAACGGATTTATTTATGTATTTATTTATTTATTTATTCATACGATACATGTACCAATTTATATATTATGTTCACTGTCTATTGCCAAAATACATATCAACAATGTCTCATGCAAGATTGCGCCAGTGCATTGTCTTGTATGAGCCTTGCTGTTCACCAATACATAGTTATAATTGCAAATGAGCCGGGGCACAGCAATTCCTACAATTTACCTGTACAAGTTACCAGAATTTTCTCTTGCTCATGAAGGAGCAATGGGTCTTTAGCTATCCTTGGAGCGCACAACGAAGACTCTGATCAGACTGCGTGGATTTGCAGGCTGATCTGAGTTCATTTGGGCGCACCGGTAAATTGTAGGAAATGCTGTGTCCCGGCTTAGATAATACAGTCTAACTTCTGTTGTTGCATGAGAATTGTGTACTTAGCTATCCTTAGAGCGCACAAAGAAGACTCTGATCAGACTGCGAGGATGTGAAGGCTGATCTGAGTTCATTTGGGCGCACCGGTAAATTGCAGGAAATGCTGTGTCCCGGCTTAGAAAATACCATCTAACTTCTCTCGTTGCATGAGAATTGTGTACTTAGCTATCCGTAGAGCGCACTGCAAATACTCTGATCAGACTGCGCTGCTGTGAAGGCTGATTTGAGTCACCAATGGGCGCACAGTTTAATTGTAAGAAATGTTGTGCCCAGGCACGAATACAATTTAACTTTCATCTTTAAAAAGAGTGACTCACGAAATAATCTATGTATTTAACCATTTATTAATTTATTCATTTATCGGATACCAAATCACAAAGGTCCTATTTATCAAAACACAGATTATTGGTAATTACCAATTCGATTGTTGTTTATCTATTGCACTTTGTTCAGACGACTTTGTATGTAATTAGATTTTAAATATGATAAGTCGGGCGTCAAAGATTAAACAAGCGCGTGCCGTACCTGTGGAATGACTGTGTAAAATAGCCCAACAGAATAAATTAAGCATTGTCCGAGGACCAGACATCCTTGCTAGCGGCCAAAATGCTGACTGTTTTAATATAGCAAACACAATATCAATATATTAAACATTTTACTATATATTAACGACAGCTTTAATTTTGAATAGCTAAGCCCTAGTTCAAGTTGGCAATTCCTTTTATTCGACGCCCAATTAGTTACAGTGATGAACTGATAGTGTAGAACCTGATCAGACTTGTTCCTATGTTAGATGACGTTGGCAATTCCTTTTATTCGACAAGAGCACTAAGTGATGAAAACCCCATTTTTATTGGACCACTTTTTATCCATGACAACAGCGACTTTGACTCGTACTTTCAGTTTTCAGCCATATTAAAATGAAATTAGTTGACGTTGATTTAAAGCATCTCATCATAGGAACCGACGATGAAAGGGCCATGGTTAAAGCAATTATTACCGCCTTTCCTGAATCAAACCACATTCTTTGCACGCGCCACCTGAAACAAAAGGCCATACAAAAACTTACAGACGACGCTGTGTCAAAATCTGACCCATTTAATCTTGTTGAAACCATGTTTGGGAATGATGGCATTGTCAATGCTGATGACTCTATATGTTTTAATGAAAAATGTCAAACTTTTGAAAGTCAGTGCTCCCAAAAGTCAGAAAAGTTTCTGAAATATTTTCAAGACCGACTACGGCACCAATTAAAAACAAAGGTAAACCAGCCCAAAAGAATGCGGCTAATAGATTCACAGTGGACAAATAACAACTGTGAATCTATTAACCACGTTCTAAAACAGCAAGCAGACTGGAAATCAAAACCGCTTACGGAACTAGTAACCGGTATTCAAGAGCTGGTAGACGGACAGTTCAAAGAACTGAATGGTGCTTTGTTCGACATGGGTGAATTAAGATTGTCGGACACGCACAAGCGATTCAAAGTAACCAAGACAGAATGGGTTTCAAAAGCTGGCCAGCAAAAGACTAGGCTGTACCGTCGGTTCAGGAACGCCAAATTATTAGACAACAAATATGTTATGACGTTGCACCGACGTTGATTTGACGTTGCCAGAGCGACGTGTGTCTGCTGGGCATGATACGAATACCTTGGATCCAAGAAATACTTGAATATGTGAACACTGTAAATTCCACTTGATATAGAGAAAAGTAGGGTTTACAATGGTATATATTAATGTCTGAATTCTGGCACAAAAAGACATAGATTGTGGATACTTGTTATAACCGCATCTGTTGAGACAGTTCTAACGAGCAGCCACTATCTGTTTGGTGCAAAAAACGGAGAAAAAAAAAATCAATTATTTGCCTGAAAAAAAATTTAGTTATGGGCCAATAAGAGGTACCATTATATCACAGATATTTTAAAGAGAATTCCGTCAATAGCGTTGCCGTCCAACATCTTCAGTGATGCGGGACAGTGGTACTTCAGGACATATTTTTTCTGTCTAGTCCCCAAACAATGTAAGAATCTTTTTCTTGCATACACTCTCCGGGATTCTGGAAGTCATTTACATTGTAGGCATGTAAGATTACTCAATTTTTATCTGGCCAGGATCACCGGACTAGGCCAAGACTATTCCAGGGTAAAATCCAGTATTTCCTAAAGCGGCTAGCATACTTCTAAAACTCAACCTACACTTTATATCAGAACAAATATGACCAAAGACATATAATTCTCTAACTTATGACTAAAATAAAGGTCCGTTCCGGTTATTCCAGGTCCGTTCCGGTTAGTAAACGTACCCGTCAATTAATGTTAATCAGCCACGAGATTGCTGCATCTCGCAAACCGCAAGACTGACCTGCCAATCTTCTAGCCGTGACGCTCTGATTGGCCGAGAGAGTAATACAGACGACTGTCCTCGCCAGGTAATGCTTGAACAAGCCTGGCGGCGACGATTAACGGTAAACTTTTGATCCGAAAGCGGTAGCTAAATTTGGAGATTAATTGGACATCCGCTGTCATCTTTTGATGTGACTGAGGTCATTTTTTTTACACTGGATTACGGACGCGTCAGGCGAAAAAAAATTGGCGTAATTAAGAATCCACGACAGGAAATTTTACGCGTACAATAGCAAAAACAGGCGTAAAAACACGCCAGATTCGGCATTTCCGAGAACTCTGCAGTCCTAATAATGGACTGTGCCATGTTCTGACAGCAGTATCTCTGTGTGCTGCATAAGAATTCCATAAATATATGCAACAAGAAAACAGTGGATTACCTTCAATATCTTCCTCATCCATTTTCTCCTCCTTCTCTTCGTCTTCTTCATCACTATCCAGAGAATGCTTCTCTTTGAAACGTCTGGACCCGCTACCCTTCGCCTCCTTTCCGATATCTTCCTCGGCAAACTGAACCTTACGCTTGGACATTGTAAATTGCTTAATTTATGATCTCAAAATGTGTTACTTTCTTCTAAAGAGGCAGCTCTTGCTTCAGTAAAGGAGAAATTCTATAGTTAAACTAAATCGAAAGTTGTACGGAACCGGATATGGTTTATTCTGGCAAACCCTTTTTTCCATCTACTTATTTTCTTGTTTCCATCCACTTGCTACCGGTGTCGAGGTATACTATTACCAGGTTTATTAACCATGTACGCTTATTTAGCCAGTTCACAAGAAAATGTTCCTTAGCGCCTGCGTATACAATAATCAGGCTTTATTAACTTCAGTGAGCGCCATTTAGCCCGTTTTACAGCGGCGTAGCCAGAACAAATCTACTACGGATAAAGAGGAACATGTCATTGAAAAAATGGGGGTGCTTTTAAAGGAAAAAAAAAAATGCTACCCTTGGGAGCATTTTTTTTCCTTTAAGAGTTGCCCCCACCCTATAGATATGAAATGGGAAATGCTTTTATTTTGATGATTTCTCCTTGTTGCATGTATTTCACATTACGCACATGCGTAAAATGCGTAATGGGCGCCACGCATTTGCTTTAATAGCTTGATTGAGCACCGTTTAGCCAGCCCACAAAAAAGGTTCCTTATCGCCTGGGTACCAACTTCGGCTCAAGCTAGCCTGTGCAGAAGCACAACCTCACCCGAGTCTCGCCTGCTTACAGAATAGGCTAAGCCTGCAGTAGAGGCCTTCATATCTATAGAGCGCCAACATGTTCTAAAGACCGCCTGCGAATGTGCTCAGTCTTGCCAGAGCACCAACACGGGCTAAAGACCACCTGCGCATATGCGCAGTCTCGCCAGAGCACTGATTCTAGGGTCATGGGTCAAGGACTTTGGTATAGAGTTTGTGTCTACAGCAAAATAGTACTATTATTTAAATGTTAAGTAGAATGTTGCACGACGAGAAGCTTGGGGTTTGCCCCAGTGCATTTCTTAATCATTTGAGGATGATATGCCATACTTAGATCTTTAAGTAGCTTGGGATTGCTTCAATATAGTACTGTAATATAAATGTTACGTAGAATGTTGCAAGAAGAGAAGTTTGGGGTTTACCCAGTGCATTTCTTTATTATTAGGGGCATACATGCCATACATTGATCTTTAAGTAGCTTGGGGTTGGCCCCAGTGCATTTATTTATTATAAGGGCCCTATTATAAGAGCCAGATATGCCATACATTGATCTTTAAGAAACTTGGGGTTTGCCCCAGTGCATTTCTTTATTATTGGAGGCAGATATGCCATACATGTATCATTAAGTAGATTGGAGTTTGCCCCAGTACATTTCTTTATTATTGCAGGCAGATATACCATACTTGTATCACTAAGTAGCTTGGGGTTTGTCCCAGTGCATTTCTTTATTATTGGAGGCAGATATGCCATACACGTATCATTAAGTAGCTTGGGGTTTGCCCCAGTGCATTTCTCTATTATTAGAGGCAGATATGCCATACATGTATCATTAAGTAGCTTGGGGTTTGCCCCGGTGCATTTCTTTATTATTGCAAGCAGATTTGCCACACATGCATCAGTAAGTAGCTCGGGGTTTGTCCAAGTACATTACTTTATTATAAGGGGCAGATATGCCATACATGGATCATTACGAAGCTTGGGGTTTGCCCCAGTACATTCCTTTATTATTGCAGGCAGATATGCCATACATGTATCATTAAGTAGTTTGGGGTTTGCCCCAGTACATTTCTTTATTATTAGAGGCAGATATTCCATACATGTATCATTAAGTTTGCCCCAGTACATTTCAGTATTATTAGAGGCAGATATACCATACATGTATCATTACGTAGCTTGGGGTTTGCCCCAGTACATTTCTTTATTATAAGAGGCAGATATGCCATACATGTATCATTAAGTAGCTTGGGGTTTGCCAAGTACATTTCTTTATTATTAGAGGCAGATATGCCAAACATGTATCATTAAGTAGCTTGGGGTTTGCCCCCGTACATTTCTTTATTATTAGAGGCAGATATGCCATACATGTATCATTAAGTAGCTTGGGGTTTGTCCCAAAGCATTTCTATATTATTGCAGGCAGATTTGCCATACATGTATCATTAAGTAGCTTGGGGTTTGCCCCAGTATATTTTTTTATTATAAGAGGCAGATATGCCATACATGTATCATTAAGTAGCTTGGGGTTTGCCAAGTACATTTCTTTATTTTTAGAGGCAGATATGCCAAACATGTATCATTAAGTAGCTTGGGGTTTGTCCCAGTACATTTCTTTATTATAAGAGGCAGATATGCCATACATGTATCATTAAGTAGCTTGGGGTTTGCCAAGTACATTTCTTTATTTTTAGAGGCAGATATGCCAAACATGTATCATTAAGTAGCTTGGGGTTTGCCCCAGTACATTTCTTTATTATTAGAGGCAGATATTCCATACATGTATCATTACGTAGCTTGGGGTTTGTCCCAAAGCATTTCTTTATTATTGCAGGCAGATTTGCCATACATGTATCATTAAGTAGCTTTGGGTTTGCCCCAGTATATTTCTTTATTATAAGAGGCAGACATGCCATACATGGATCATAAAGAAGCTTGGGGTTTGCACCAGTACATGTTTTTATTATTCCAGGCAGATATGCCATATATGTATCATTAAGTAGCTTGGGGTTTGTCCCAGTACATTTCTATATTATACGATGCAGATAAGCCATACATGGATCATAAAGAAGCTTGGGGTTTGCCCCAGTGCATTTCTTTATTATTGCAGTCAGATTTGCCATACATGTATCATTAAGTAGCTTGGGGTTTGCCCCAGTATATTTCTTTATTATAAGAGGAAGACATGCCATACATGGATCATAAAGAAACTTGGGGTTTGCACCAGTACATGTTTTTATTATTCCAGGCAGATATGCCATATATGTATCATTAAGTAGCTTGGGGTTTGTCCCAGTACATTTCTATATTATACGATGCAGATAAGCCATACATGGATCATAAAGAAGCTTGGGGTTTGCCCCAGTGCATTTCTTTATTATTGCAGGCAGATTTGCCATACATGTATCATTAAGTAGCTTGGGGTTTGCCCCAGTATATTTCTTTATTATAAGAGGCAGACATGCCATACATGGATCATAAAGAAGCTTGGGGTTTGCACCAGTACATGTTTTTATTATTTCAGGCAGATATGCCATATATGTATCATTAAGTAGCTTGGGGTTTGCCCCAGTACATTTCCATATTATAAACGGCAGATAAGCCATACATGGATCATAAAGAAGCTTGGGGTTTGCCCCAGTGCATTTCTTTATTATTGCAGGCAGATTTGCCATACATGTATCATTAAGTAGCTTGGGGTTTGCCCCAGTATATTTCTTTATTATAAGAGGAAGACATGCCATACATGGATCATAAAGAAGCTTGGGGTTTGCACCAGTACGTGTTTTTATTATTCCAGGCAGATATGCCATATATGTATCATTAAGTAGCTTGGGGTTTGCCCCAGTACATTTCCATATAATAAGAGGCAGATAAGCCATACATGGATCATAAAGAAGCTTGGGGTTTGCCCCAGTGCATTTCTTTATTATTGCAGGCAGATTTGCCATATATGTATCATTAAGTAGCTTGGGGTTTGCCCCAGTACATTTCTTTATTATTAGAGGCAGATATGCCATACATAGATCATAAAGAAGCTTGGGGTTTGCCCCAGTGCATTTCTTTATTATAAGAGGCAGATATGCCATACATAGATCATAAGAAAAGCTTGGGGTTTGCCCCAGTGCATTTCTTTATTATAAGAGGCAGATATGCCATACATAGATCTTAAAGAAGCTTGGGGTTTGCCCCAGTGCATTTCTTTATTATAAGACCCTGTCAGCACACAACAGCGGGCCAACGTCGGGCCGATAGCGGTTCGACGTTGCCACGTCGTAACGCTATCGGCCCGACGATGGCCCGGCATTCTTTGCTGGCTGGGGAGGCAGATATGCCATACATGGATCATTAAGAAGCTTGGGGATTACCCCAGTTAATTTCTTTACTATTAGAGGCAGATATGCCACACATGTATCATTACGTAGCTTGGGGTTTGCCCCAGTGTATTTCTTTAATGTTGCAGGCAGATTTGCCATACATGTATCATTAAGTAGCTTGGGGTTTGCCCCAGTACATTTCTTTATTATAAGAGGCAGATATGCCATACATAGATCATAAAGAAGCTTGGGGTTTGCCCCAGATAGTTTCTTTATTATAAGAGGTAGATATGCCATACATGTAACATTAAGTATCTTGGGGTTTGCCCAAGTAGATTTCTTTATTATAAGAGGCAGATAAGCCATACATGGATCATAAAATAGCTTGGGGTTTGCCCCAGTACATTTCTTTATTGTAAGAGGCTGATATGCCATACATGGATCACAAAGAAGCTTGGGATTTGCACCAGTACATGTTTTTATTATAAGAAGCAGATATGCCATACATGCATCAGTAAGTAGCTTGGGGTTTGCCCCAGTACATTTCATTATTATTAGAGGCAAATATGCCATACATGTATCATTACGTAGCTTGGGGTTTGCCCCAGTACATTTCTTTATTATAAGAGGCAGATATGCCATACATGTATCATTAAGTAGCTTGGGGTTTGCCAAGTACATTTCTTTATTATTAGAGGCAGATATGCCAAACATGTATCATTAAGTAGCTTGGGGTTTGCCCCAGTACATTTCTTTATTATTAGAGGCAGATATGCCATACATGTATCATTACGTAGCTTGGGGTTTGTCCCAAAACTTTTCTTTATTATTGCAGGCAGATTTGCCATACATGTATCATTAAGTAGCTTGGGGTTTGCCCCAGTATATTTCTTTATTATAAGAGGCAGACATGCCATACATGGATCATAAAGAAGCTTGGGGTTTGCCCCAGTTCATTTCTTTATTATCAGACGCAGATATGACATACATGGATCATAAAGAAGTTTGTGGTTTGCACCAGTACATGTTTTTATTATTGCAGGCAGATATGCCATAAATGTATCATTAAGTAGCTTGGGGTTTGCCCCAGTACGTTTCTATATTATAAGAGGCAGATAAGCCATACATGGATAATAAAGAAGCTTGGGGTTTGTTCCAGTGCATATCTTTATTATAAGAGGCAGATATGCCATACATGGATCATAAGGAAGCTTGGGGTTTTCCCTTGTGCATTTCTTTATTATAAGAGGCAGATATGCCATATATGTATCATTAAGTAGCTTGGGGTTTGCCCCAGTACATATCTTTATTATTAGAGACAGATATGCCATACATGTATCATTACGAAGCTTGGGGTTTGCCCCAGTGCATTTCTTTATTATTGCAGGCAGATTTGCCATACATGTATCATAAAGTAGCTTGGGGTTTGCCCCAGTACATTTCTTTATTATAAGAGGCAGATATGCCATATATAGATCATAAAGAAACTTGGGGTTTGCCCCAGTGCATTTCTTTATTATAAGAGGCAGATATGAAATACATGGATCATAAAGAAGCTTGGGGATTGCCCCAGTACATTTCTTTACTATTAAAGGCAGATATGCCACACATGTATCATTACATAGCTTGGGGTTTGCCCCAGTGCATTTTTTTTTATGTTGCAGGCAGATTTGCCATACATGTATCATTAAGTAGCTTGGGGTTTTCCCCAGTACATTTCTTTATTACAAGAGGCAAATATGGCATACATGTATCTTAAGAAGCTTGGGGTTTGCTCTAGTGCATTTCTTTATTATAAGAGGCAGATATGCCATATATGTATCATTAAGTAGCTTGGGGTTTGCCCCAGTACATATCTTTATTTTAAGAGACAGATATGCCATACATGTATCATTACGAAGCTTGGGGTTTGCCCCAGTGCATTTCTTTATTATTGCAGGCAGATTTGCCATACATGTATCATTAAGTAGCTTGGGGTTTGCCCCAGTGCATTTCTTTATTATAAGAGACAGATATGCCATACATAGATCATAAAGAAGCTTGGGGTTTGCCCAAATGCATTTCTTAATTATAAGAGGCTGATATGCCATACGTATATCAGTAACTGCCTTGGGGTTTGCCCCAGTACATTTCAGTATTATTAGAGGCAGATATAAAATACATGTATCATTACGTAGCTTGGGGTTTGTCCCAAAACATTTCTTTATTATTGCAGGCAGATTTGCCATACATATATCATTAAGTAGCTTGGGGTTTGCCCCAGTATATTTCTTTATTATAAGAGGCAGACATGCCATACATGGATCATAAAGAAGCTTGGGGTTTGCACCAGTACATGTTTTTATTATTCCAGGCAGATATGCCATATATGTATCATTAAGTAGCTTGGGGTTTGCCCCCAGTACATTTCCATATTATAAGAGGCAGATAAGCCATACATGGATCATAAAGAAGCTTGGGGTTTGCCCCAGTGCATTTCTTTATTATTGCAGGCAGATTTGCAATACATGTATCATTAAGTAGCTTGGGGTTTGCCCCAGTACATTATTTTATTATTAGAGGTAGATATGCCATACATAGATCATAAAGAAGCTTGGGGTTTGCCCCAGTGCATTTCTTCATTATAAGAGGCAGATATGCCATACATAGATCATAAAGAAGCTTGGGGTTTGCCTCAGTGCATTTCTTTTTTATAAAACCCTGTCAGCACACAACAGCGGGCCAACGTCGGGCCGATAGCGGTTCGACGTTGCCACGTCGTACCGCTATCGGGCCGACGATGGTCCGGCATTCTTTGCTGGCTGGGGAGGCAGATATGCCATACATGGATCATTAAGAAGCTTGGGGATTGCCCCAGTACATTTCTTTACTATTAGAGGCAGATATGCCACACATGTATCATTACGTAGCTTGGGGTTTGCCCCAGTGCATTTCTTTAATGTTGCAGGCAGATTTGCCATACATGTATCATTAAGTAGCTTGGGGTTTGCCCCAGTACATTTCTTTATTATAAGAGGCAGATATGCCATACATAGATCATAAAGAAGCTTGGGGTTTACCCCAGTGCATTTCTTTATTAAAAGAGGTAGATATGCCAAACATGTATCATTAAGTAGCTTGGGGTTTGCCCCAGTACATTTCTTTATTATAAGAGACAGATATGCCATACATGTATCATTAAGTAGTTTGGGGTTTGCCAAGTACATTTCTTTATTTTTAGAGGCAGATATACCAAACATGTATCATTAAGTAGCTTGGGGTTTGCCCCAGTACATTTCTTTATTATTAGAGGCAGATATTCCATACATGTATCATTACGTAGCTTGGGGTTTGTCCCAAAGCATTTCTTTATTATTGCAGGCAGATTTGCCATACATGTATCATTAAGTAGCTTGGGGTTTGCCCCAGTATATTTCTTTATTATAAGAGGCAGATAAGCCATACATGGATCATAAAGAAGCTTGGGGTTTGCCCCAGTGCATTTCTTTATTATTGCTGGCAGATATGCCATATATGTATCATAAAGAAGCTTGGGGTTTGCCCCAGTGCACTTCTTTATTATTGCAGGCAGATTTGCCATACATGTATCATTAAGTAGCTTGGGGTTTGCCCCAGTATATTTCTTTATTATAAGAGGCAGACATGCCATACATGGATCATAAAGAAGCTTGGGGTTTGCACCAGTACATGTTTTTATTATTCAAGGCAGATATGCCATATATGTATCATTAAGTAGCTTGGGGTTTGTCCCAGTACATTTCTATATTATACGATGCAGATAAGCCATACATGGATCATAAAGAAGCTTGGGGTTTGCCCCAGTGCATTTCTTTATTATTGCAGGCAGATTTGCCATACATGTATCATTAAGTAGCTTTGGGTTTGCCCCAGTATATTTCTTTATTATAAGAGGCAGACATGCCATACATGGATCATAAAGAAGCTTGGGGTTTGCACCAGTACATGTTTTTATTATTTCAGGCAGATATGCCATATATGTATCATTAAGTAGCTTGGGGTTTGCCCCAGTACATTTCCATATTATAATAGGGCAGATAAGCCATACATGGATCATAAAGAAGCTTGGGGTTTGCCCAGTGCATTTCTTTATTATTGCAGGCAGATTTGCCATACATGTATCATTAAGTAGCTTGGGGTTTGCCCCAGTATATTTCTTTATTATAAGAGGCAGACATGCCCTACATGGATCATAAAGAAGCTTGGGGTTTGCACCAGTACGTGTTTTTATTATTCCAGGCAGATATGCCATATATGTATCATTAAGTAGCTTGGGGTTTGCCCCAGTACATTTCCATATTATAAGAGGCAGATAAGCCATACATGGATCATAAAGAAGCTTGGGGTTTGCCCCAGTGCATTTCTTTATTATTGCAGGCAGATTTGCCATACATATATCATTAAGTAGCTTGGGGTTTGCCCCAGTACATTTCTTTATTATAAGAGGCAGACATGCCATACATGGATCATAAAGAAGCTTGAGGTTTGCACCAGTACATGTTTTTATTATTCCAGGCAGATATGCCATATATGTATCATTAAGTAGCTTGGGGTTTGCCCCCAGTACATTTCCATATTATAAGAGGCAGATAAGCCATACATGGATCATAAAGAAGCTTGGGGTTTGCCCAAGTGCATTTCTTTATTATTGCAGGCAGATTTGCCATACATGTATCATTAAGTAGCTTGGGGTTTGCCCCAGTACATTATTTTATTATTAGAGGTAGATATGCCATACATAGATCATAAAGAAGCTTGGGGTTTGCCCCAGTGCATTTCTTTATTATAAGAGGCAGATATGCCATACATAGATCATAAAGAAGCTTGGGGTTTGCCCCAGTGCATTTCTTTATTATAAGAGGCAGATATGCCATACATGGATCATTAAGAAGCTTGGGGATTGCCCCAGTACATTTCTTTACTATTAGAGGCAGATATGCCACACATGTATCATTACGTAGCTTGGGGTTTGCCCCAGTGCATTTCTTTAATGTTGCAGGCAGATTTGCCATACAAGTATCATTAAGTAGCTTGGGGTTTGCCCCAGTACATTTCTTTATTATAAGAGGCAGATATGCCATACATAGATCATAAAGAAGCTTGGGGTTTACCCCAGTGCATTTCTTTATTCAAAGAGGCTGATATGCCATACATGTATCAGTAAGTAGCTTAGGGTTTGCCCCAGTACATTTCTTTATTATAAGAGGCAGATATGCCATACATGTATCATTAAGTAGCTTGGGGTTTGCCAAGTACATTTCTTTATTATTAGAGGCAGATATGCCAAACATGTATCATTAAGTAGTTTGGGGTTTGCCCCAGTACATTTCTTTATTATTAGAGGCAGATATTCCATACATGTATCATTAAGTTTGCCCCAGTACATTTCAGTATTATTAGAGGCAGATATACCATACATGAATCATTACGTAGCTTGGGGTTTGCCCCAGTACATTTCTTTATTATAAGAGGCAGATATGCCATACATGTATCATTAAGTAGCTTGGGGTTTGCCAAGTACATTTCTTTATTATTAGAGGCAGATATGCCAAACATGTATCATTAAGTAGCTTGGGGTTTGCCCCCGTACATTTCTTTATTATTAGAGGCAGATATGCCATACATGTATCATTAAGTAGCTTGGGGTTTGTCCCAAAGCATTTCTATATTATTGCAGGCAGATTTGCCATACATGTATCATTAAGTAGCTTGGGGTTTGCCCCAGTATATTTTTTTATTATAAGAGGCAGATATGCCATACATGTATCATTAAGTAGCTTGGGGTTTGCCAAGTACATTTCTTTATTTTTAGAGGCAGATATGCCAAACATGTATCATTAAGTAGCTTGGGGTTTGCCCCAGTACATTTCTTTATTATAAGAGGCAGATATGCCATACATGTATCATTAAGTAGCTTGGGGTTTGCCAAGTACATTTCTTTATTTTTAGAGGCAGATATGCCAAACATGTATCATTAAGTAGCTTGGGGTTTGCCCCAGTACATTTCTTTATTATTAGAGGCAGATATTCCATACATGTATCATTACGTAGCTTGGGGTTTGTCCCAAAGCATTTCTTTATTATTGCAGGCAGATTTGCCATACATGTATCATTAAGTAGCTTTGGGTTTGCCCCAGTATATTTCTTTATTATAAGAGGCAGACATGCCATACATGGATCATAAAGAAGCTTGGGGTTTGCACCAGTACATGTTTTTATTATTCCAGGCAGATATGCCATATATGTATCATTAAGTAGCTTGGGGTTTGTCCCAGTACATTTCTATATTATACGATGCAGATAAGCCATACATGGATCATAAAGAAGCTTGGGGTTTGCCCCAGTGCATTTCTTTATTATTGCAGTCAGATTTGCCATACATGTATCATTAAGTAGCTTGGGGTTTGCCCCAGTATATTTCTTTATTATAAGAGGCAGACATGCCATACATGGATCATAAAGAAACTTGGGGTTTGCACCAGTACATGTTTTTATTATTCCAGGCAGATATGCCATATATGTATCATTAAGTAGCTTGGGGTTTGTCCCAGTACATTTCTATATTATACGATGCAGATAAGCCATACATGGATCATAAAGAAGCTTGGGGTTTGCCCCAGTGCATTTCTTTATTATTGCAGGCAGATTTGCCATACATGTATCATTAAGTAGCTTGGGGTTTGCCCCAGTATATTTCTTTATTATAAGAGGCAGACATGCCATACATGGATCATAAAGAAGTTTGGGGTTTGCACCAGTACATGTTTTTATTATTTCAGGCAGATATGCCATATATGTATCATTAAGTAGCTTGGGGTTTGCCCCAGTACATTTCCATATTATAAACGGCAGATAAGCCATACATGGATCATAAAGAAGCTTTGGGTTTGCCCCAGTGCATTTCTTTATTATTGCAGGCAGATTTGCCATACATGTATCATTAAGTAGCTTGGGGTTTGCCCCAGTATATTTCTTTATTATAAGAGGCAGACATGCCATACATGGATCATAAAGAAGCTTGGGGTTTGCACCAGTACGTGTTTTTATTATTCCAGGCAGATATGCCATATATGTATCATTAAGTAGCTTGGGGTTTGCCCCAGTACATTTCCATATAATAAGAGGCAGATAAGCCATACATGGATCATAAAGAAGCTTGGGGTTTGCCCCAGTGCATTTCTTTATTATTGCAGGCAGATTTGCCATATATGTATCATTAAGTAGCTTGGGGTTTGCCCCAGTACATTTCTTTATTATTAGAGGCAGATATGCCATACATAGATCATAAAGAAGCTTGGGGTTTGCCCCAGTGCATTTCTTTATTAAAAGAGGCAGATATGCCATACATAGATCATAAGAAAAGCTTGGGGTTTGCCCCAGTGCATTTCTTTATTATAAGAGGCAGATATGCCATACATAGATCATAAAGAAGCTTGGGGTTTGCCCCAGTGCATTTCTTTATTATAAGAGGCAGATATGCCATACATAGATCATAAGAAAAGCTTGGGGTTTGCCCCAGTGCATTTCTTTATTATAAGAGGCAGATATGCCATACATAGATCATAAAGAAGCTTGGGGATTGCCCCAGTACATTTCTTTACTATTAGAGGCAGATATGCCACACATGTATCATTACGTAGCTTGGGGTTTGCCCCAGTGCATTTCTTTAATGTTGCAGGCAGATTTGCCATACAAGTATCATTAAGTAGCTTGGGGTTTGCCCCAGTACATTTCTTTATTATAAGAGGCAGATATGCCATACATAGATCATAAAGAAGCTTGGGGTTTGCCCCAGTGCATTTCTTTATTATTGCTGGCAGATATGCCATATATGTATCATTAAGTAGCTTGGGGTTTGTCCCAGTACATTTCTATATTATAAGAGGCAGATAAGCCATACATGGACCATAAAGAAGCTTGGGGTTTGCCCCAGTGCATTTCTTTATTATTGCAGGCAGATTTGCCATACATGTATCATTAAGTAGCTTGGGGTTTGCCAAGTACATTTCTTTATTTTTAGAGGCAGATATGCCAAACATGTATCATTAAGTAGCTTGGGGTATGCCCCAGTACATTTATTTATTATAAGAGGCAGATATGCCATACATGTATCATTAAGTAGTTTGGGGTTTGCCAAGTACATTTCTTTATTTTTAGAGGCAGATATGCCAGACATGTGTCAATAAGTAGCTTGGGGTTTGCCCCAGTTCATTTCTTTATTATTAGAGGCAGATATTCCATACATGTATCATTACGTAGCTTGGGGTTTGTCCCAAAGCATTTCCTTATTATTGCAGGCAGATTTGCCATACATGTATCATTAAGTAGCTTGGGGTTTGCCCCAGTATATTTCTTTATTATAAGAGGCAGATAAGCCATACATGGATCATAAAGAAGCTTGGGGTTTGCCCCAGTGCATTTCTTTATTATTGCTGGCAGATATGCCATATATGTATCATTAAGTAGCTTGGGGTTTGTCCCAGTACATTTCTATATTATAAGAGGCAGATAAGCCATACATGGACCATAAAGAAGCTTGGGGTTTGCCCCAGTGCATTTCTTTATTATTGCAGGCAGATTTGCCATACATGTATCATTAAGTAGCTTGGGGTTTGCCCCAGTATATTTCTTTATTATAAGAGGCAGACATTCCATACATGGATCATAAAGAAGCTTGGGGTTTGCACCAGTACATGTTTTTAATATTCCAGGCAGATATGCCATATATGTATCATTAAGTAGCTTGGGGTTTGCCCCAGTACAATTCCATATTATAAGAGGCAGATAAGCCATACATGGATCATAAAGAAGCATGGGGTTTGCACCAGTGCATTTCTTTATTATTGCAGGCAGATTTGCCATACATGTATCATTAAGTAGCTTGGGGTTTGCCCCAGTTCATTTCTTTATTATTAGAGGCAGATATGCCATACATAGATCATAAAGAAGCTTGGGGTTTGCCCGTGTGCATTTCTTTATTATAAGAGGCAGATATGCCATACATAGATCATAAAGAAGCTTGGGGTTTGCCCCAGTGCATTTCCTTATTATAAGAGGCAGATATGCCATACATAGATCATAAAGAAGCTTGGGGTTTGCCCCAGTGCATTTCTTTATTATAAGACCCTGTCAGCACACAACAGCGGGCCAACGTCGGACCGATAGCGGTTCGACGTTGCCACGTCGTACCGCTATCGGCCCGACGATGGCCCGGCATTCTTTGCTGGCTGGGGAGGCAGATATGCCATACATGGATCATTAAGAAGCTTGGGGATTACCCCAGTTAATTTCTTTACTATTAGAGGCAGATATGCCAAACATGTATCATTACGTAGCTTGGGGTTTGCCCCAGTGTATTTCTTTAATGTTGCAGGCAGATTTGCCATACATGTATCATTAAGTAGCTTGGGGTTTGCCCCAGTACATTTCTTTATTATAACAGGCAGATATGCCATACATAGATCATAAAGAAGCTTGGGGTTTGCCCCAGATAGTTTCTTTATTATAAGAGGTAGATATGCCATACATGTAACATTAAGTATCTTGGGGTTTGCCCAAGTAGATTTCTTTATTATAAGAGGCAGATAAGCCATACATGGATCATAAAATAGCTTGGGGTTTGCCCCAGTACATTTCTTTATTGTAATAGGCTGATATGCCATACATGGATCGCAAAGAAGCTTGGGATTTGCACCAGTACATGTTTTTGTTATAAGAAGCAGATATGCCATACATGCATCAGTAAGTAGCTTGGGGTTTGCCCCAGTACATTTCATTATTATTAGAGGCAGATATGCCATACATGTATCATTACGTAGCTTGGGGTTTGCCCCAGTATATTTCTTTATTATAAGAGGCAGATATGCCATACATGTATCATTAAGTAGCTTGGAGTTTGCCAAGTACATTTCTTTATTATTAGAGGCAGATATGCCAAACATGTATCATTAAGTAGCTTGGGGTTTGCCCCAGTACATTTCTTTATTATTAGAGGCAGATATGCCATACATGTATCATTACGTAGCTTGGGGTTTGTCCCAAAACTTTTCTTTATTATTGCAGGCAGATTTGCCATACATGTATCATTAAGTAGCTTGGGGTTTGCCCCAGTATATTTCTTTATTATAAGAGGCAGACATGCCATACATGGATCATAAAGAAGCTTGGGGTTTGCCCCAGTTCATTTCTGTATTATAAGAGGCAGATATGACATACATGGATCATAAAGAAGTTTGTGGTTTGCACCAGTACATGTTTTTATTATTGCACGCAGATATGCCATAAATGTATCATTAAGTAGCTTGGGGTTTGCCCCAGTACATTTCTATATTATAAGAGGCAGATAAGCCATACATGGATCATAAAGAAGCTTGGGGTTTGCTCCAGTGCATATCTTTATTATAAGAGGCAGATATGCCATACATGGATCATAAAGAAGCTTGGGGTTTGCCCTAGTGCATTTCTTTATTATAAGAGGCAGATATGCCATATATGTATCATTAAGTAGCTTGGGGTTTGCCCCAGTACATATCTTTATTATTAGAGACAGATATGCCATACATGTATCATTACGTAGCTTGGGGTTTGCCCCAGTACATTATTTTATTATTAGAGGTAGATATGCCATACATAGATCATAAAGAAGCTTGGGGTTTGCCCCAGTGCATTTCTTTATTATAAGAGGCAGATATGCCATACATAGATCATAAAGAAGCTACGGGTTTGCCCCAGTGCATTTCTTTATTATAAGAGGCAGATAAGCCATACATGGATCATAAAGAAGCTTGGGGTTTGCCCCAGTGCATTTCTTTATTATTGCAGGCAGATTTGCCATACATGTATCATTAAGTAGCTTGGGGTTTGCCCCAGTACATTATTTTATTATTATAGGTAGATATGCCATACATAGATCATAAAGAAGCTTGGGGTTTGCCCCAGTGCATTTCTTTATTATAAGAGGCAGATATGCCATACATAGATCATAAAGAAGCTTGGGGTTTGCCCCAGTGCATTTCTTTATTATAAGAGGCAGATATGCCATACATAGATCATACAGAAGCTTGGGGTTTGCCTCAGTGCATTTCTTTATTATAAGATCGAGGCAGATATGCCATACATGGATCATTAAGAAGCTTGGGGATTGCCCCAGTACATTTCTTTACTATTAGAGGCAGATATGCCACACATGTATCATTACGTAGCTTGGGGTTTGCCCCAGTGCATTTCTTTAATGTTGCAGGCAGATTTGCCATACATGTATCATTAAGTAGCTTGGGGTTTGCCCCAGTACATTTCTTTATTATAAGAGGCAGATATGCCATACATAGATCATAAAGAAGCTTGGGGTTTACCCCAGTGCATTTCTTTATTAAAAGAGGCTGATATGCCATACATGTATCAGTAAGTAGCTTCGGGTTTGACCCCGTACATTTCTTTATTATAAGAGACAGATATGCCATACATGTATCATTAAGTAGCTTGGGGTTTGCCAATTACATTTCTTTATTTTAGAGGCAGATATGCCAAACATGTATCATTAAGTAGCTTGGGGTTTGCCCCAGTACATTTATTTATTATAAGAGGCAGATATGCTGTACATGTATCATTAAGTAGCTTGGGGTTTGCCAAGTACATTTCTTTATTTTTAGAGGCAGATATGCCAAACATGTATCATTAAGTAGCTTGGGGTTTGCCCCAGTACATTTCTTTATTATTAGAGGCAGATATTCCATACATGTATCATTACGTAGCTTGGGGTTTGTCCCGAAGCATTTTTTTATTATTGCAGGCAGATTTGCCATACATGTATCATTAAGTAGCTTGGGGTTTGCCCCAGTATATTTACTATAAGAGGCAGACATGCCATACATGGATCATAAAGAAGCTTGGGGTTTGCACCAGTACATGTTTTTATTATTCCAGGCAGATATGCCATATAGGTATCATTAAGTAGCTTGGGGTTTGTCCCAGTACATTTCTATATTATATGAGACAGATATGCCATATATAGATCATAAAGAAACTTGGGGTTTGCCCCAGTGCATTTCTTTATTATAAGAGGCAGATATGAAATACATGGATCATAAAGAAGCTTGGGGATTGCCCCAGTACATTTCTTTACTATTAAAGGCAGATATGCCACACATGTATCATTACATAGCTTGGGGTTTGCCCCAGTGCATTTTTTTTATGTTGCAGGCAGATTTGCCATACATGTATCATTAAGTAGCTTGGGGTTTTCCCCAGTACATTTCTTTATTACAAGAGGCAAATATGGCATACATGTATCTTAAGAAGCTTGGGGTTTGCTCTAGTGCATTTCTTTATTATAAGAGGCAGATATGCCATATATGTATCATTAAGTAGCTTGGGGTTTGCCCCAGTACATATCTTTATTTTAAGAGACAGATATGCCATACATGTATCATTACGAAGCTTGGGGTTTGCCCCAGTGCATTTCTTTATTATTGCAGGCAGATTTGCCATACATGTATCATTAAGTAGCTTGGGGTTTGCCCCAGTGCATTTCTTTATTATAAGAGACAGATATGCCATACATAGATCATAAAGAAGCTTGGGGTTTGCCCAAATGCATTTCTTAATTATAAGAGGCTGATATGCCATACGTATATCAGTAACTGCCTTGGGGTTTGCCCCAGTACATTTCAGTATTATTAGAGGCAGATATAAAATACATGTATCATTACGTAGCTTGGGGTTTGTCCCAAAACATTTCTTTATTATTGCAGGCAGATTTGCCATACATATATCATTAAGTAGCTTGGGGTTTGCCCCAGTATATTTCTTTATTATAAGAGGCAGACATGCCATACATGGATCATAAAGAAGCTTGGGGTTTGCACCAGTACATGTTTTTATTATTCCAGGCAGATATGCCATATATGTATCATTAAGTAGCTTGGGGTTTGCCCCCAGTACATTTCCATATTATAAGAGGCAGATAAGCCATACATGGATCATAAAGAAGCTTGGGGTTTGCCCCAGTGCATTTCTTTATTATTGCAGGCAGATTTGCAATACATGTATCATTAAGTAGCTTGGGGTTTGCCCCAGTACATTATTTTATTATTAGAGGTAGATATGCCATACATAGATCATAAAGAAGCTTGGGGTTTGCCCCAGTGCATTTCTTCATTATAAGAGGCAGATATGCCATACATAGATCATAAAGAAGCTTGGGGTTTGCCTCAGTGCATTTCTTTTTTATAAAACCCTGTCAGCACACAACAGCGGGCCAACGTCGGGCCGATAGCGGTTCGACGTTGCCACGTCGTACCGCTATCGGGCCGACGATGGTCCGGCATTCTTTGCTGGCTGGGGAGGCAGATATGCCATACATGGATCATTAAGAAGCTTGGGGATTGCCCCAGTACATTTCTTTACTATTAGAGGCAGATATGCCACACATGTATCATTACGTAGCTTGGGGTTTGCCCCAGTGCATTTCTTTAATGTTGCAGGCAGATTTGCCATACATGTATCATTAAGTAGCTTGGGGTTTGCCCCAGTACATTTCTTTATTATAAGAGGCAGATATGCCATACATAGATCATAAAGAAGCTTGGGGTTTACCCCAGTGCATTTCTTTATTAAAAGAGGTAGATATGCCAAACATGTATCATTAAGTAGCTTGGGGTTTGCCCCAGTACATTTCTTTATTATAAGAGGCAGATATGCCATACATGTATCATTAAGTAGTTTGGGGTTTGCCAAGTACATTTCTTTATTTTTAGAGGCAGATATACCAAACATGTATCATTAAGTAGCTTGGGGTTTGCCCCAGTACATTTCTTTATTATTAGAGGCAGATATTCCATACATGTATCATTACGTAGCTTGGGGTTTGTCCCAAAGCATTTCTTTATTATTGCAGGCAGATTTGCCATACATGTATCATTAAGTAGCTTGGGGTTTGCCCCAGTATAATTCTTTATTATAAGAGGCAGATAAGCCATACATGGATCATAAAGAAGCTTGGGGTTTGCCCCAGTGCATTTCTTTATTATTGCTGGCAGATATGCCATATATGTATCATAAAGAAGCTTGGGGTTTGCCCCAGTGCACTTCTTTATTATTGCAGGCAGATTTGCCATACATGTATCATTAAGTAGCTTGGGGTTTGCCCCAGTATATTTCTTTATTATAAGAGGCAGACATGCCATACATGGATCATAAAGAAGCTTGGGGTTTGCACCAGTACATGTTTTTATTATTCAAGGCAGATATGCCATATATGTATCATTAAGTAGCTTGGGGTTTGTCCCAGTACATTTCTATATTATACGATGCAGATAAGCCATACATGGATCATAAAGAAGCTTGGGGTTTGCCCCAGTGCATTTCTTTATTATTGCAGGCAGATTTGCCATACATGTATCATTAAGTAGCTTTGGGTTTGCCCCAGTATATTTCTTTATTATAAGAGGCAGACATGCCATACATGGATCATAAAGAAGCTTGGGGTTTGCACCAGTACATGTTTTTATTATTTCAGGCAGATATGCCATATATGTATCATTAAGTAGCTTGGGGTTTGCCCCAGTACATTTCCATATTATAAGAGGCAGATAAGCCATACATGGATCATAAAGAAGCTTGGGGTTTGCCCCAGTGCATTTCTTTATTATTGCAGGCAGATTTGCCATACATGTATCATTAAGTAGCTTGGGGTTTGCCCCAGTATATTTCTTTATTATAAGAGGAAGACATGCCCTACATGGATCATAAAGAAGCTTGGGGTTTGCACCAGTACGTGTTTTTATTATTCCAGGCAGATATGCCATATATGTATCATTAAGTAGCCTGGGGTTTGCCCCAGTACATTTCCATATTATAAGAGGCAGATAAGCCATACATGGATCATAAAGAAGCTTGGGGTTTGCCCCAGTGCATTTCTTTATTATTGCAGGCAGATTTGCCATACATATATCATTAAGTAGCTTGGGGTTTGCCCCAGTACATTTCTTTATTATAAGAGGCAGACATGCCATACATGGATCATAAAGAAGCTTGAGGTTTGCACCAGTACATGTTTTTATTATTCCAGGCAGATATGCCATATATGTATCATTAAGTAGCTTGGGGTTTGCCCCCAGTACATTTCCATATTATAAGAGGCAGATAAGCCATACATGGATCATAAAGAAGCTTGGGGTTTGCCCCAGTGCATTTCTTTATTATTGCAGGCAGATTTGCCATACATGTATCATTAAGTAGCTTGGGGTTTGCCCCAGTACATTATTTTATTATTAGAGGTAGATATGCCATACATAGATCATAAAGAAGCTTGGGGTTTGCCCCAGTGCATTTCTTTATTATAAGAGGCAGATATGCCATACATAGATCATAAAGAAGCTTGGGGTTTGCCCCAGTGCATTTCTTTATTATAAGAGGCAGATATGCCATACATGGATCATTAAGAAGCTTGGGGATTGCCCCAGTACATTTCTTTACTATTAGAGGCAGATATGCCACACATGTATCATTACGTAGCTTGGGGTTTGCCCCAGTGCATTTCTTTAATGTTGCAGGCAGATTTGCCATACAAGTATCATTAAGTAGCTTGGGGTTTGCCCCAGTACATTTCTTTATTATAAGAGGCAGATATGCCATACATAGATCATAAAGAAGCTTGGGGTTTACCCCAGTGCATTTCTTTATTCAAAGAGGCTGATATGCCATACATGTATCAGTAAGTAGCTTAGGGTTTGCCCCAGTACATTTCTTTATTATAAGAGGCAGATATGCCATACATGTATCATTAAGTAGCTTGGGGTTTGCCAAGTACATTTCTTTATTATTAGAGGCAGATATGCCAAACATGTATCATTAAGTAGTTTGGGGTTTGCCCCAGTACATTTCTTTATTATTAGAGGCAGATATTCCATACATGTATCATTAAGTTTGCCCCAGTACATTTCAGTATTATTAGAGGCAGATATACCATACATGTATCATTACGTAGCTTGGGGTTTTCCCCAGTACATTTCTTTATTATAAGAGGCAGATATGCCATACATGTATCATTAAGTAGCTTGGGGTTTGCCAAGTACATTTCTTTATTATTAGAGGCAGATATGCCAAACATGTATCATTAAGTAGCTTGGGGTTTGCCCCCGTACATTTCTTTATTATTAGAGGCAGATATGCCATACATGTATCATTAAGTAGCTTGGGGTTTGTCCCAAAGCATTTCTATATTATTGCAGGCAGATTTGCCATACATGTATCATTAAGTAGCTTGGGGTTTGCCCCAGTATATTTTTTTATTATAAGAGGCAGATATGCCATACATGTATCATTAAGTAGCTTGGGGTTTGCCAAGTACATTTCTTTATTTTTAGAGGCAGATATGCCAAACATGTATCATTAAGTAGCTTGGGGTTTGCCCCAGTACATTTCTTTATTATAAGAGGCAGATATGCCATACATGTATCATTAAGTAGCTTGGGGTTTGCCAAGTACATTTCTTTATTTTTAGAGGCAGATATGCCAAACATGTATCATTAAGTAGCTTGGGGTTTGCCCCAGTACATTTCTTTATTATTAGAGGCAGATATTCCATACATGTATCATTACGTAGCTTGGGGTTTGTCCCAAAGCATTTCTTTATTATTGCAGGCAGATTTGCCATACATGTATCATTAAGTAGCTTTGGGTTTGCCCCAGTATATTTCTTTATTATAAGAGGCAGACATGCCATACATGGATCATAAAGAAGCTTGGGGTTTGCACCAGTACATGTTTTTATTATTCCAGGCAGATATGCCATATATGTATCATTAAGTAGCTTGGGGTTTGTCCCAGTACATTTCTATATTATACGATGCAGATAAGCCATACATGGTTCATAAAGAAGCTTGGGGTTTGCCCCAGTGCATTTCTTTATTATTGCAGTCAGATTTGCCATACATGTATCATTAAGTAGCTTGGGGTTTGCCCCAGTATATTTCTTTATTATAAGAGGCAGACATGCCATACATGGATCATAAAGAAACTTGGGGTTTGCACCAGTACATGTTTTTATTATTCCAGGCAGATATGCCATATATGTATCATTAAGTAGCTTGGGGTTTGTCCCAGTACATTTCTATATTATACGATGCAGATAAGCCATACATGGATCATAAAGAAGCTTGGGGTTTGCCCCAGTGCATTTCTTTATTATTGCAGGCAGATTTGCCATACATGTATCATTAAGTAGCTTGGGGTTTGCCCCAGTATATTTCTTTATTATAAGAGGCAGACATGCCATACATGGATCATAAAGAAGTTTGGGGTTTGCACCAGTACATGTTTTTATTATTTCAGGCAGATATGCCATATATGTATCATTAAGTAGCTTGGGGTTTGCCCCAGTACATTTCCATATTATAAACGGCAGATAAGCCATACATGGATCATAAAGAAGCTTGGGGTTTGCCCCAGTGCATTTCTTTATTATTGCAGGCAGATTTGCCATACATGTATCATTAAGTAGCTTGGGGTTTGCCCCAGTACATTTCTTTATTATTAGAGGCAGATATGCCATACATAGATCATAAAGAAGCTTGGGGTTTGCCCCAGTGCATTTCTTTATTAAAAGAGGCAGATATGCCATACATAGATCATAAGAAAAGCTTGGGGTTTGCCCCAGTGCATTTCTTTATTATAAGAGGCAGATATGCCATACATAGATCATAAAGAAGCTTGGGGTTTGCCCCAGTGCATTTCTTTATTATAAGAGGCAGATATGCCATACATAGATCATAAGAAAAGCTTGGGGTTTGCCCCAGTGCATTTCTTTATTATAAGAGGCAGATATGCCATACATAGATCATAAAGAAGCTTGGGGATTGCCCCAGTACATTTCTTTACTATTAGAGGCAGATATGCCACACATGTATCATTACGTAGCTTGGGGTTTGCCCCAGTGCATTTCTTTAATGTTGCAGGCAGATTTGCCATACAAGTATCATTAAGTAGCTTGGGGTTTGCCCCAGTACATTTCTTTATTATAAGAGGCAGATATGCCATACATAGATCATAAAGAAGCTTGGGGTTTGCCCCAGTGCATTTCTTTATTATTGCTGGCAGATATGCCATATATGTATCATTAAGTAGCTTGGGGTTTGTCCCAGTACATTTCTATATTATAAGAGGCAGATAAGCCATACATGGACCATAAAGAAGCTTGGGGTTTGCCCCAGTGCATTTCTTTATTATTGCAGGCAGATTTGCCATACATGTATCATTAAGTAGCTTGGGGTTTGCCAAGTACATTTCTTTATTTTTAGAGGCAGATATGCCAAACATGTATCATTAAGTAGCTTGGGGTATGCCCCAGTACATTTATTTATTATAAGAGGCAGATATGCCATACATGTATCATTAAGTAGTTTGGGGTTTGCCAAGTACATTTCTTTATTTTTAGAGGCAGATATGCCAGACATGTATCATTAAGTAGCTTGGGGTTTGCCCCAGTTCATTTCTTTATTATTAGAGGCAGATATTCCATACATGTATCATTACGTAGCTTGGGGTTTGTCCCAAAGCATTTCCTTATTATTGCAGGCAGATTTGCCATACATGTATCATTAAGTAGCTTGGGGTTTGCCCCAGTATATTTCTTTATTATAAGAGGCAGATAAGCCATACATGGATCATAAAGAAGCTTGGGGTTTGCCCCAGTGCATTTCTTTATTATTGCTGGCAGATATGCCATATATGTATCATTAAGTAGCTTGGGGTTTGTCCCAGTACATTTCTATATTATAAGAGGCAGATAAGCCATACATGGACCATAAAGAAGCTTGGGGTTTGCCCCAGTGCATTTCTTTATTATTGCAGGCAGATTTGCCATACATGTATCATTAAGTAGCTTGGGGTTTGCCCCAGTATATTTCTTTATTATAAGAGGCAGACATTCCATACATGGATCATAAAGAAGCTTGGGGTTTGCACCAGTACATGTTTTTAATATTCCAGGCAGATATGCCATATATGTATCATTAAGTAGCTTGGGGTTTGCCCCAGTACAATTCCATATTATAAGAGGCAGATAAGCCATACATGGATCATAAAGAAGCTTGGGGTTTGCACCAGTGCATTTCTTTATTATTGCAGGCAGATTTGCCATACATGTATCATTAAGTAGCTTGGTGTTTGCCCCAGTTCATTTCTTTATTATTAGAGGCAGATATGCCATACATAGATCATAAAGAAGCTTGGGGTTTGCCCCAGTGCATTTCTTTATTATAAGAGGCAGATATGCCATACATAGATCATAAAGAAGCTTGGGGTTTGCCCCAGTGCATTTCCTTATTATAAGAGGCAGATATGCCATACATAGATCATAAAGAAGCTTGGGGTTTGCCCCAGTGCATTTCTTTATTATAAGACCCTGTCAGCACACAACAGCGGGCCAACGTCGGACCGATAGCGGTTCGACGTTGCCACGTCGTACCGCTATCGGCCCGACGATGGCCCGGCATTCTTTGCTGGCTGGGGAGGCAGATATGCCATACATGGATCATTAAGAAGCTTGGGGATTACCCCAGTTAATTTCTTTACTATTAGAGGCAGATATGCCAAACATGTATCATTACGTAGCTTGGGGTTTGCCCCAGTGTATTTCTTTAATGTTGCAGGCAGATTTGCCATACATGTATCATTAAGTAGCTTGGGGTTTGCCCCAGTACATTTCTTTATTATAACAGGCAGATATGCCATACATAGATCATAAAGAAGCTTGGGGTTTGCCCCAGATAGTTTCTTTATTATAAGAGGTAGATATGCCATACATGTAACATTAAGTATCTTGGGGTTTGCCCAAGTAGATTTCTTTATTATAAGAGGCAGATAAGCCATACATGGATCATAAAATAGCTTGGGGTTTGCCCCAGTACATTTCTTTATTGTAATAGGCTGATATGCCATACATGGATCGCAAAGAAGCTTGGGATTTGCACCAGTACATGTTTTTGTTATAAGAAGCAGATATGCCATACATGCATCAGTAAGTAGCTTGGGGTTTGCCCCAGTACATTTCATTATTATTAGAGGCAGATATGCCATACATGTATCATTACGTAGCTTGGGGTTTGCCCCAGTATATTTCTTTATTATAAGAGGCAGATATGCCATACATGTATCATTAAGTAGCTTGGAGTTTGCCAAGTACATTTCTTTATTATTAGAGGCAGATATGCCAAACATGTATCATTAAGTAGCTTGGGGTTTGCCCCAGTACATTTCTTTATTATTAGAGGCAGATATGCCATACATGTATCATTACGTAGCTTGGGGTTTGTCCCAAAACTTTTCTTTATTATTGCAGGCAGATTTGCCATACATGTATCATTAAGTAGCTTGGGGTTTGCCCCAGTATATTTCTTTATTATAAGAGGCAGACATGCCATACATGGATCATAAAGAAGCTTGGGGTTTGCCCCAGTTCATTTCTGTATTATAAGAGGCAGATATGACATACATGGATCATAAAGAAGTTTGTGGTTTGCACCAGTACATGTTTTTATTATTGCACGCAGATATGCCATAAATGTATCATTAAGTAGCTTGGGGTTTGCCCCAGTACATTTCTATATTATAAGAGGCAGATAAGCCATACATGGATCATAAAGAAGCTTGGGGTTTGCTCCAGTGCATATCTTTATTATAAGAGGCAGATATGCCATACATGGATCATAAAGAAGCTTGGGGTTTGCCCTAGTGCATTTCTTTATTATAAGAGGCAGATATGCCATATATGTATCATTAAGTAGCTTGGGGTTTGCCCCAGTACATATCTTTATTATTAGAGACAGATATGCCATACATGTATCATTACGTAGCTTGGGGTTTGCCCCAGTACATTATTTTATTATTAGAGGTAGATATGCCATACATAGATCATAAAGAAGCTTGGGGTTTGCCCCAGTGCATTTCTTTATTATAAGAGGCAGATATGCCATACATAGATCATAAAGAAGCTACGGGTTTGCCCCAGTGCATTTCTTTATTATAAGAGGCAGATAAGCCATACATGGATCATAAAGAAGCTTGGGGTTTGCCCCAGTGCATTTCTTTATTATTGCAGGCAGATTTGCCATACATGTATCATTAAGTAGCTTGGGGTTTGCCCCAGTACATTATTTTATTATTATAGGTAGATATGCCATACATAGATCATAAAGAAGCTTGGGGTTTGCCCCAGTGCATTTCTTTATTATAAGAGGCAGATATGCCATACATAGATCATAAAGAAGCTTGGGGTTTGCCCCAGTGCATTTCTTTATTATAAGAGGCAGATATGCCATACATAGATCATACAGAAGCTTGGGGTTTGCCTCAGTGCATTTCTTTATTATAAGATCGAGGCAGATATGCCATACATGGATCATTAAGAAGCTTGGGGATTGCCCCAGTACATTTCTTTACTATTAGAGGCAGATATGCCACACATGTATCATTACGTAGCTTGGGGTTTGCCCCAGTGCATTTCTTTAATGTTGCAGGCAGATTTGCCATACATGTATCATTAAGTAGCTTGGGGTTTGCCCCAGTACATTTCTTTATTATAAGAGGCAGATATGCCATACATAGATCATAAAGAAGCTTGGGGTTTACCCCAGTGCATTTCTTTATTAAAAGAGGCTGATATGCCATACATGTATCAGTAAGTAGCTTCGGGTTTGACCCCGTACATTTCTTTATTATAAGAGACAGATATGCCATACATGTATCATTAAGTAGCTTGGGGTTTGCCAATTACATTTCTTTATTTTAGAGGCAGATATGCCAAACATGTATCATTAAGTAGCTTGGGGTTTGCCCCAGTACATTTATTTATTATAAGAGGCAGATATGCTGTACATGTATCATTAAGTAGCTTGGGGTTTGCCAAGTACATTTCTTTATTTTTAGAGGCAGATATGCCAAACATGTATCATTAAGTAGCTTGGGGTTTGCCCCAGTACATTTCTTTATTATTAGAGGCAGATATTCCATACATGTATCATTACGTAGCTTGGGGTTTGTCCCGAAGCATTTTTTTATTATTGCAGGCAGATTTGCCATACATGTATCATTAAGTAGCTTGGGGTTTGCCCCAGTATATTTACTATAAGAGGCAGACATGCCATACATGGATCATAAAGAAGCTTGGGGTTTGCACCAGTACATGTTTTTATTATTCCAGGCAGATATGCCATATAGGTATCATTAAGTAGCTTGGGGTTTGTCCCAGTACATTTCTATATTATATGAGACAGATAAGCCATACATGGATCATAAAGAAGCTTGGGGTTTGCCCCAGTGCATTTCTTTATTATTGCAGGCAGATTTGCCATACATGTATCATTAAGTAGCTTGGGGTTTGCCCCAGTATATTTCTTTATTATAAGAGGCAGACATGCCATACATGGATCATAAAGAAGCTTGGGGTTTGCACCAGTACATGTTTTTATTATTCCAGGCAGATATGCCATATATGTATCATTAAGTAGCTTGGGGTTTGCCCCAGTACATTTCCATATTATAAGAGGCAGATAAGCCATACATGGATCATAAAGAAGCTTGGGGTTTGCCCCAGTGCATTTCTTTATTATTGCAGGCAGATTTGCCATACATGTATCATTAAGTAGCTTGGGGTTTGCCCCAGTACATTTCTTTATTATTAGAGGCAGATATGCCATACATAGATCATAAAGAAGCTTGGGGTTTGCCCCAGTGCATTTCTTTATTATAAGAGGCAGATATGCCATACATAGATCATAAAGAAGCTTGGGGTTTGCCCCAGTGCATTTCTTTATTATAAGATCGAGGCAGATATGCCATACATGGATCATTAAGAAGCCTGGGGATTACCCCAGTACATTTCTTTACTATTAGAGGCAGATATGCCACACATGTATCATTACGTAGCTTGGGGTTTGCCCCAGTGTATTTCTTTAATGTTGCAGGCAGATTTGCCATACATGTATCATTAAGTAGCTTGGGGTTTGCCCCAGTACATTTCTTTATTATAAGAGGCAGATATGCCATACATAGATCATAAAGAAGCTTGGGGTTTGCCCCAGTGCATTTCTTTATTATAAGAGGCTGATATGCCATACATGTATCAGTAAGTAGCTTGGGGTTTGCCCCAGTACATTTCAGTATTATTAGAGGCAGATATGCCATACATGTATCATAACGTAGCTTGGGGTTTGCCCCAGTACATTTCTTTATTATAAGAGGCAGATATGCCATACATGTATCATTAAGTAGCTTGGGGTTTGCCAAGTACATTTCTTTATTATTAGAGGCAGATATGCCAAACATGTATCATTAAGTAGCTTGGGGTTTGCCCTAGTACATTTCTTTATTATTAGAGGCGGATATTCCATACATGTATCATTACGTAGCTTGGGGTTTGTCCCAAAGCATTTCATTATTATTGCAGGCAGATTTGCCATACATGTATCATTAAGTAGCTTGGGGTTTGCCCCAGTATATTTTTTTATTATAAGAGGCAGACATGCCATACATGGATCATAAAGAAGCTTGGGGTTTGCACCAGTACATGTTTTTATTATTCCAGGCAGATATGCCATATATGTATCATTAAGTAGCTTGGGGTTTGTCCCAGTTCATTTTTATATTATAAGAGGCAGATAAGCCATACATGGATCATAAAGAAGCTTGGGGTTTGCCCCAGTGCATTTCTTTATTATTGCAGGCAGATTTGCCATACATGTATCATTAAGTAGCTTGGGGTTTGCCCCAGTACATTTCTTTATTATTAGAGGCAGATATGCCATACATAGATCATAAAGAAGCTTGGGGTTTGCCCCAGTGCATTTCTTTATTATAAGAGGCAGATATGCCATACATAGATCATAAAGAAGCTTGGGGTTTGCCCCAGTGCATTTCTTTATTATAAGACCCTGTCAGCACACAACAGCGGGCCAACGTCAGGCCGATAGCGGTTCGACGTTGCCACGTCGTACCGCTATCGGCCCGACGATGGCCCGGCATTCTTTGCTGGCTGGGGAGGCAGATATGCCATACATGGATCATTAAGAAGCTTGGGGATTGCCCCAGTACATTTCTTTACTATTAGAGGCAGATATGCCACACATGTATCATTACGTAGCTTGGGGTTTGCCCCAGTGTATTTCTTTAATGTTGCAGGCAGATTTGCCATACATGTATCATTAAGTAGTTTGGTGTTTGCTCCAGTACATTTCTTTATTATAAGAGGCAGATATGCCATACATGGATCATTAAGAAGCTTGGGGTTTGCCCCAGTGCATTTCTTTATTACAAGGGGCAGATATACCATACATGTATCACTAAGTAGCTTGAGGTTTGCCCCAGTGCGTTTCTTTATTATTAGAGGCAGATATGCAATACATGTATCAGTAAATAGCTTGAGGTTTGCCCCAGTGCGTTTCTTTATTATTAGAGGCAGATATGCAATACATGTATCAGTAAGTAGTTTGAGGTTTGCCCCAGTACATTTCTTTATTATAAGAGGCAGATATGCCATACATGTATCAGTAAGTAGCTTGAGGTTTGCCCCAGTGCGTTTCTTTATTATTAGCGGCAGATATGCAATACATGTATCAGTAAGTAGTTTGAGGTTTGCCCAGGTACATTTCTTTATTTTAAGAGGCAGATATGCAATGCATGTATCAGTAAATTATTTGAGGTTTGCCCCAGTACATTTCTTTATTATAAGAGGCAGAGATGCCATACATGTATCAGTAAGTAGCTTGAGGTTTGCCCCAGTACATTTCTTTATTATTGCAGGCAGATATGCCATACATGTATCATTACGTAGCTCAGGGTTTGCCCCAGTGCATTTCTTTATTATTAGATGCAGATATGCAATGCATGTATCAGTAAATTATTTGAGGTTTGCCCCAGTACATTTCTTTATTATAAGAGGCAGAGATGCCATACATGTATCAGTAAGTAGCTTGAGGTTTGCCCCAGTACATTTCTTTATTATTGCAGGCAGATATGCAATACATGTATCATTACGTAGCTTGGGGTTTGCCACAGTACATTTCTTTATTATAAGAGGCAGATATGCCATACATGTATCATAACGTAGCTTGGGGTTTGCCCCAGTGCATTTCTTTATTATTAGAGGCAGATATGTCATACATGTATCATAAAGAAGCTTGGGGTTTGCCCCAGTACATTTCTTTATTATTAGAGGCTGATATGCAATGCATGTATCATTAAGTAGCTTGGGGTTTGCCCCAGTATATTTCTTTATTATAAGAAGCAGATAGGCCATACATGGATCATAAAGAAGCCTGGGGGTTTCCCCAGTTCATTTCTTTATTATAAGAGGCAGATATGACATACATGGATCATACAGAAGCTTGGGATTTGCACCAGTACATGTTTTTATTATTGCAGGCAGATATGCCATATATGTATCCTTAAGTAGCTTGGGGTTTGCCCCCGTACATTTCTATATTATAAGAGGCAGATAAGCCATACATGGATCATAAAGAAGCTTGGGGTTTGCCCCAGTGCATTTCTTTATTATAAGAGGCAAATATGCCATACATGATTTTAAAGAAGTTTGGGATTTGCCCCAGTGCATTTCTTTATTACAAGAGGCAGATATGCCATACATGTATCATTAAGTAGCTTGGAGTTTGCCCCAGTACATATCTTTATTATTAGAGGCAGATATGCCATACATGTATCATTACGAAGCTTGGGGTTTGCCCGAGTGCTTTTCTTTATTATGGCAGGCAGATTTGCCATACATGTATCACTAAGTAGCTTGGGGTTTGCCCCAGTACATTTCTTTATTATAAGAGGCAGATATGACATACATTGATCATAAAGAAGTTTGGGGTTTGCCCCAGTGTATTTCTTCATTATAAGAGGCGGATATGCCATACATGTATCATTAAGTAGCTTCAGGTTTGCCCCAGTACATTTCTTTATTATTAGATGCAGATATGCCATACATGTATCATTACGTAGCTTGGAGTTTGCCCAAGTGCATTTCTTTATTATTGCAGGCAGATTTTCCATACATGTATCATTAAGTAGTTTGAAGTTTGCTCCAGTACATTTCTTTATTATAAGAGGCAGATATGCCATACATGGATCATTAAGAAGCTTGGGGTTTGCCCCAGTGCATTTCTTCATTATAAGAGGCAGATATGCCATACATGGATCATAAAGTAGCTTGGGGTTTGCCCCAGTGCATTTCTTTATTATTATAAGCAGATATGTCATACATGTATCATAAAGAAGCTTAGGGTTTGCCCCAGTACATTTCTTTATTATTAGAGGCCGATATGCAATACATGTATCATTACGTAGCTTGGGGTTTGCCCCAGTGCATTTCTTTATTACAAGAGGCAGATATACCATACATGTATCACTAAGTAGCTTGAGGTTTGCCCCAGTGCGTTTCTTTATTATTAGAGGCAGATATGCAATACATGTATCAGTAAATAGCTTGAGGTTTACCCCAGTGCGTTTCTTTATTATTAGAGGCAGATATGCAATACATGTATCAGTAAGTAGTTTGAGGTTTGCCCCAGTACATTTCTTTATTATAAGGGGCAGATATACCATACATGTATCAGTAAGTAGCTTGAGGTTTGCCCCAGTGCGTTTCTTTATTATTAGCGGCAGATATGCAATACATGTATCAGTAAGTAGTTTGAGGTTTGCCCTGGTACATTTCTTTATTTTAAGAGGCAGATGTGCCATACATGTATCAGTAAGTAGCTTGAGGTTTGCCCCCAGTACATTTCTTTATTATTGCAGGCAGATATGCCATACATGTATCATTACGTAGCTTGGGGTTTGCCCCAGTACATTTCCTTATTATTAGAGGCAGATATGCCATACATGTATCATTACGTAGCTCAGGGTTTGCCCCAGTGCATTTCTTTATTATTAGATGCAGATATGCAATGCATGTATCAGTAAATTATTTGAGGTTTGCCCCAGTACATTTCTTTATTATAAGAGGCAGAGATGCCATACATGTATCAGTAAGTAGCTTGAGGTTTGCCCCAGTACATTTCTTTATTATTGCAGGCAGATATGCCATACATGTATCATTACGTAGCTCAGGGTTTGCCCCAGTGCATTTCTTTATTATTAGATGCAGATATACAATGCATGTATCAGTAAATTATTTGAGGTTTGCCCCAGTACATTTCTTAGTTATAAGAGGCAGATATGCCATACATGGATCATTAAGAAGCTTGGGACTTGCCCCAGTGCATTTCTTCATTATAAGAGGCAGATATGCCATACATGGATCATAAAGTAGCTTGGGGTTTGCCCCAGTGCATTTCTTTATTATTAAAAGCAGATATGTCATACATGTATCATAAAGAAGCTTAGGGTTTGCCCCAGTACATTTCTTTATTATTAGAGGCAGATATGCAATACATGTATCATTACGTAGCTTGGGGTTTGCCCCAGTGCATTTCTTTATTACAAGAGGCAGATATACCATACATGTATCACTAAGTAGCTTGAGGTTTGCCCCAGTGCGTTTCTTTATTATTAGAGGCAGATATGCAATACATGTATCAGTAAATAGCTTGAGGTTTGCCCCAGTGCGTTTCTTTATTATTAGAGGCAGATATGCAATACATGTATCAGTAAGTAGTTTGAGGTTTGCCCCAGTACATTTCTTTATTATAAGAGGCAGATATGCCATACATGTATCAGTAAGTAGCTTGAGGTTTGCCCCAGTGCGTTTCTTTATTATTAGCGGCAGATATGCAATACATGTATCAGTAAGTAGTTTGAGGTTTGCCCAGGTACATTTCTTTATTTTAAGAGGCAGATATGCCATACATGTATCAGTAAGTAGCTTGAGGTTTGCCCCCAGTACATTTCTTTATTATTGCAGGCAGATATGCCATACATGTATCATTACGTAGCTTGGGGTTTGCCCCAGTACATTTCCTTATTATTAGAGGCAGATATGCCATACATGTATCATTACGTAGCTCAGGGTTTGCCCCAGTGCATTTCTTTATTATTAGATGCAGATATGCAATGCATGTATCAGTAAATTATTTGAGGTTTGCCCCAGTACATTTCTTTATTATAAGAGGCAGAGTTGCCATACATGTATCAGTAAGTAGCTTGAGGTTTGCCCCAGTACATTTCTTTATTATTGCAGGCAGATATGCCATACATGTATCATTACGTAGCTTGGGGTTTGCCACAGTACATTTCTTTATTATTAGAGGCAGATATGCCATACATGTATCATTACGTAGCTTGGGGTTTGCCCCATTACATTTCTTTATTATAAGAGGCAGATATACCATACATGTATCATAAACTAGCTTGGGGTTTGTCCCAGTGCATTTCGTTATTATTGCAGGCAGATATGCCATACATGTATCATTGAGTAGCTTGGGGTTTGACCCAGTGCATTTCTGTTTTTTTTATAAAAGCAGATATGCCTACATGGATCATAAAGTAGCTTTTGGTTTGCCCCATTACATTCTGTATTATAAGAGGCAGATATGCCATACATGTATCATAAACTAGCTTGGGGTTTGTCCCAGTGCATTTCTTTATTATAAGAGGCAGATATGCCATACATGTATCATTTAGTAGCTTGGGGTTTGCCCCAGTACATTTCTTTATTATTAGAGGCAGATATGCCAAAAATGTATCATAAAGTAGCTTGGGGTTTGCCCCAGTACATTTCTTTCTTATTAGAGGCAGATATGCCAGACATGTATCATTACGTCGCTTGGGGTTTGCCCAAATACATTTCTTTTGTTATGAGAGGAAGATATGCCATGTATTCGTAGGTAGCTTTGGGTTTGCCCCAGTACATTTCTTTATTATTGCAGGCAGATACGCCATATATGTATCATTAAGTAGCTTGGGGTTTGCCCTAGTACATTCCTTTATTATAAGATATACGCCATACATGGATCATAAAGAAGCTTGGGGTTTGCACCAGTGCATTTCTTTATTATAAGAGGCAGATATGCCATACATGTATCATTAAGTAGCTTTGGGTTTGCTCCAGTACATTTCTTTATTATTAGAGTCAGATATTCCATACATGTATCATTACGTAGCTTTGGGTTTGCCCCAGTACATTTTTATTATTGCGGGCAGATTTGCCATACATGTATCATTAAGTAGCTTTGGGTTTGCCCCAGTACATTTCTTTATTATAAGAGGCAGATATGCCATACATGTATCATTACGTAGCTTGGGGTTTGCCCCAGTACATTTCTTTATTATCAGACGCAGAAATGCCATGCATGTATCGTTACGTAGCTTGGGGGTTGCCCCAGTGCATATCTTTATTATTGGGGGCAGATTTGCCACACATGTATCATTAAGTAGCTTGAGGTTTGCCCCAGTACATTGCTTTATTATAAGAGGTAGATATGCCATACATGTATCATTTCGTAGCTTGGGGCTTGCCCCAGTACATTTCTTTATTATTGCAGGCAGATATGCCACACATGTATCATTAAGTAGCTTGAGGTTTGCCCCAGTGCATTTCTTTATAATAAGAGGCAGATATGCCATACATGTATCAGTAAGTAGCTTGAGGTTTGCCCCAGTCCGTTTCTTTATTATAAGAAGCAGATATGTCATGCATGTATCAGTAAGTAGCTTGAGGTTTGCCCCAGTGCGTTTCTTTACTATTAGAGGCAGATATGCAATACATGTATCAGTAAGTAGCTTGAGGTTTGCCCCAGTACATTTATTTATTATAAGAGGCAGATATGCCATACATGTATCAGTAAGTAGCTTGAGGTTTGCCCCAGTACATTTCATAATTATTAGAGACAGATATGCCATACAGGTATCATTACGTAGCTTTGGGTTTGCCCCAGTGCATTTCTTTATTATAAGAGGCAGATATGCAATACATGTATCATTACGTAGCTTGGAGTTTGCCCTAGTACATTTCTTTATTATTAGAGGCAGATATACCATACATGGATCATCAAGTAGCTTGGGGTTTGCCCCAGTACATTTCTCTATTATAACAGGCAGATACGACATACATGTATCATAAAGCGGTCACCAGTGCATTTTTTTATTATTGCAGGCAGATATGCCATACATGTATCTGTAAGTAGCTTGGGGTTTTGCCCCCAGAACATTTCTTTATTATTAGAGGCAGATATGCCATGCATGTATCGTTACGTAGCTTGGGGGTTTCCCCAGTGCATTTTCTTTATTATTGTTGGCAGATTTGCCACACATGTACCATTAAGTAGCTTGGGGTTTGCCCCAGTACATTGCTTTATTATAAGAGGTGGATATGTCATACATGTATCATTACGTAGCTTGGGGCTTTCCCCAGTGCATTTCTTTATTATTGCAGGCAGATATGCCATACATGTATCATTAAGTAGCTTGAGGTTTACCCCAGTGTATTTCTTTATTATAAGAGGCAGATATGACATACATGTATCAGTAAGTAGCTTGGGTTTTGACTCAGTGCATTTCTTCTTTTTATAAAAAGCAGATATGCCATACATGGATAATAAAGTAGCTTGGGGTTTGCCCCAGTACATTTCTTTATTATTAGAGTCAGATATTCCATACATGTATCATTACGTAGCTTGGGGCTTGCCCCAGTGCATTTCTTTATTATTGCAGGCAGATATGCCATACATGTATCATTAAGTAGCTTGAGCTTTGCCCCAGTGTATTTCTTTATTATAAGAGGCAGATATGCCATACATGTATCAGTAAGTAGCTTGGGGTTTGACCCAGTGCATTACTTCTTTTTATAGAAAGCAGATATGCCATACATGGATAATAAAGTAGCTTGGGGTTTGCCCCAGTACATTTCTTTATTATTAGATGCAGATATGCCAAAAATGTATCATTAAGTAGCTTGGGCTTATGCCCCAGTACATTTCTTTATTATAAGAGGCATATATGCCATACATGTATCATTAAGTAGCTTGGGGTTTGCCCAAGTACATTTCTTTATTTTTAGGTTCAGATATTCCATACATGTATCATTACGTAACTTTGAGTTTGCCCCAGTACATTTTTTATTATTGCGGGCAGATTTGCCATACATGTATCATTAAGTAGCTTGGGGTTTGCCCCACTACATTTCTTTATTATAAGAGGCAGATATGCCATACATGTATCATTACGTAGCTTGGGGTTTGCCCCAGTACATTGCCTTATTATTAGAGGCCGATATGCCATACATGTATCATTACGTAGCTCAGGGTTTGCCCCAGTGCAATTCTTTATTATTAGATACAGATATATCATACATGTATCATTAAAAAGATTGGGGTTTGTCCCAGTACATTTCATTATTATTAGAGGCAGATATGCCATACATGTATCATTACGTAGCTTGGGGATTGCCCCAGGACATTTCTTAATTACAAAAGGCAGATATGCAATACATGTATCATAACGTAGCTTGGGGTTTGCCCCAGTACATTTCTTTATTATAAGAGGCAGATGTAACATACGTGGATCATAAAGTAGCTTGGGGTTTGCCCGAGTTCATTTCTTTATTATTGTAGGCAGATATGCCATACATGTATCATTAAGTAGCTTGGGGTTTGCTCCAGTACATATCTTTATTATAAGAGGCAGATGTGCCATTCATAGATCATAAAGAAGCTTGGGGTTTGCCCCAGTGCCTTTATTCATTATAAGAGGCAGATATGCCATACATGGATCATAAAGAAGCTTTGGGTTTGCCCCAGTGCATTTCATTATTATTAGAAGCAGCTATGTCTTGCATGTATCATAAAGAAGCTTGGGGTTTGCCCCAGTGCATTTCTTTATTATTAGAGGCAGATAAGCAATACATGTATCATTACGTAGCTTGGGGTTTGCCCCATTGCATTTCTTTATTACAAGAGGCAGATATACCATACATGTATCAGTAAGTAGCTTGAGGTTTGCCCCAGTGCGTTTCATTATTATTAGAGGCAGATATGCTATACATGTATCAGTAAGTAGTTTGAGGTTTGCCCCAGTACATTTCTTTATTATAAGAGGCAGATATGCCATACATGTATCAGTAAGTAGCTTGAGGTTTGCCCCAGTGCGTTTCTTTAGTATTAGAGGCAGATATGCAATACATGTATCAGTAAGTAGTTTGAGGTTTACCCAGGTACATTTCTTTATTATAAGAGGCAGACATACCATACATGTATCGGTAAGTAATGTGAGGTTTGCCCCAGTACATTTCTTTATTATTGCAGGCAGATATGCCATACATGTATCATTACGTAGGTTGGGGTTTGCCCCAGTACATTTCCTTATTATTAGAGGCCGATATGCCATACATGTATCATTACGTAGCTCAGGGTTTGCCCCAGTGCAATTCTTTATTATAAGAGGCAGATATATCATACATGTAGCATTAAGAAGATTGGGGTCTGCCCCAGTACATTTCATTATTATTAGAGGCAGATATGCCATACATGTATCATTACGTAGCTTGGGGATTGCCCAAGTACATTTCTTAATTACAAGAGGCAGATATGCAATACATGTATCATTACGTAGCTTGGGGTTTGCCCCAGTACATTTCTTTATTATTAGAGGCAGATGTAACATACGTGGATCATAAAGTAGCTTGGGGTTTGCCCCAGTTCATTTCTTTATTATTGCAGGCAGATATGCCATACATGTATCATTAAGTAGCTTGGGGTTTGCTCCATAACATTTCTTTATTATAAGAGGCCGATATGCCATTCATGGATCATAAAGAAGCTTGGGGTTTGCCCCAGTGCATTTCTTCATTATAAGAGGCAGATATGCCATACATGGATCATAAAGAAGCTTGGGGTTTGCCCCAGTGCATTTCATTATTATTAGAAGCAGCTATGTCATGCATGTATCATAAAGAAGCTTAGGGTTTGTCCTAGTACATTTCTTTATTATTAGAGGCAGATATGCAATACATGTATCAGTAAGTAGCTTGAGGTTTGCCCCAGTTCGTTTCATTATTATTAGAGGCAGATATGCAATACATGTATCAGTAAATAGCTTGAGGTTTGCCCCAGTGCGTTTCTTTATTATTAGAGGCAGATATGCAATACATGTATCAGTAAGTAGTTTGAGGTTTGCCCCAGTACATTTCTTTATTATTCCAGGCAGATATGCCATACATGTATCATTACGTAGCTTGGGGTTTGCCCCAGTACATTTCCTTATTATTAGAGGCCGATATGCCATACATGTATCATTACGTAGCTCAGGGTTTGCCCCAGTGCAATTCTTTATTATTAGAGGCAGATATATCATACATGTATCATTAAGAAGATTGGGGTTTGCCCCAGTATATTTCATTATTATTAGAGGCAGATATGCCATACATGTACCATTATGTAGCTTGGGGATTGCCCCAATACATTTCTTAATTACAAGAGGCAGATATGCAATACATGTATCATTACGTAGCTTGGGGTTTGCCCCAGTAAATTTCTTTAATATTAGAGGCAGATGTAACATACGTGGATCATAAAGTAGCTTGGGGTTTGCCCCAGTTCATTTCTTTATTATTGCAGGCAGATATGCCATATATGTATCATTAAGTAGCTTGGGGTTTGCTCCAGTACATTTCTTTATTATAAGAGGCAGATATGCCATACATGGATCATAAAGAAGCTTGGGGTTTGCCCCAGTGCATTTCTTCATTATAAGAGGCAGATATGCCATACATGGATCATAAAGAAGCTTGGGGTTTGCCCCAGTGCATTTCATTATTATTAGAAGCAGATATGTCATACATGTATCATAAAGAAGCTTGGGGTTTGCCCCAGTACATTTCTTTATTATTAGAGGCAGATATGCAATACATGTATCAGTAAGTAGTTTGAGGTTTGCCCCAGTACATTTCTTTATTATAAGAGGCAGATATGCCATACATGTATCAGTAAGTAGCTTGAGGTTTGCCCCAGTGCGTTTCTTTATTATTAGAGGCAGATATGCAATACATGTATCAGTAAGTAGTTTGAGGTTTGCCCAGGAACATTTCTTTATGATAAGAGGCAGATATGCCATACATGTATCAGTAAGTAGCTTGAGGTTTGCCCCAGTACATTTCTTTATTATTGCAGGCAGATATGCAATACATGTATCAGTATGTAGCTTGGGGTTTGCCCCAGTACATTTCCTTAATATTAGAGGCCGATATGCCATACATGTATCATTACGTAGCTCAGGGTTTGCCCCAGTGCAATTCTTTATTATTAGAGGCAGATATATCATACATGTATCATTAAGAAGATTGGGGTTTGCCCCAGTACATTTCATTATTATTCGAGGCAGATATGCCATACATGTATCATTACGTAGCTTGGGGATTGCCCCAGTACATTTCTTAATTACAAGAGGCAGATATGCAATACATGTATCATTACGTAGCTGGGGGTTTGCCCCAGTACATGTCTTTATTATTAGAGGCAGATGTAACATACGTGGATCATAAAGTAGCTTGGGGTTTGCCCCAGTTCATTTCTTTATTATTGCAGGCAGATATGCCATTCATGTATCATTAAGTAGATTGGGGTTTGCCCCAGTGCATTTCTTTATTATTGGACGCAGATATGCCATACATGTATCATTAAGTAGCTTGCGGATTGTCCCAATGCGTTTCTTTTCTATTGGAGGCAGATATGCCATAAATGGATCCTCAAGTAGCATGAAAATGCTCCAATATAGCACTGTTATTTCAATGATAAGTAGAATGTTGAACGACGAGAAGCTTGGAGTTTGCCCCAGTGCATTTTTTTAATTGTTAGATGCATATTTGCCATACATATATAGTAAAGTAGCTTGGGTGTTTACCCGAGTGCATTTCTTTGTTATTTGAGGCAGATATGCCATACATGTATCATTACGTAGCTTCGGGTTTGCCCCAGTGCATTTCTTTATTTTTGGAGGCAGACATGCCATACATGCATCTTTAAGTAGGTCGTGTTTACTCCAGTGCATTTCTTTATTATAAAGGGCAGATGTGCCATACAAGTATCATTAAGTAACTTTGGGTTTGTTCCAGTGCATTTTGTTTATTATTAGGAGCAGACATCCCATACATGGACCTTTAAGTAGCTTTGGGTTTGCCCAGTGCATTTCTTTATTATTGGAGGCAGATATGCCATACATAGATCTTCACGTAGCTTAGGATTGCTCAAATACAGAACTGTTATTTAAATGATAAGTAGAATGTTGCACGACGAGAAGCTTGGAGTTTGACCCCGTGCATTTTTTTATTATTAGAGGCAGATACGCCATACATGGATCATTAAGTAGCTTGGGGTTTGCCCCAGTCCATTTCCTTATTATTGGAGGCAGACATGCCATGCATGGATCTTTAAGTAGGTTGGGGTTTGCCCCATTGTATTTTGTATTATTAGAGGCAAATATGCCATACATGTATCATTAAGTAGTTTGGGGTTTGCCCAAGTGTATTTATTATTAAGGGTAGATATACCATACATAGATCACTAAGTAGCCTGGGGTTGCCCCAGTGGATTATATTTATTATTAAGGGTAGATATACCATACATAGATCACTAAGTAGCCTGGGGTTGCCCCAGTGGATTATATTTATTATTAGGGGTAGACATACCATACAAGGATCTTTAAGTAGCATGAAATTGCTCCAATATAGTACTGTAATTTAAATGATAAGTAGAATGTTGAACGACGAGAAGCTTGGTGTTTGCCCCAGTGCATTTTATGAATTGTTAGAGGCAGATATGCCATACATGTATCATTAAGTAGCTTGGGGTTTGTCCCAATGCTTTTCTTTATTATTAGAGGCAGATATGCCATACATGTATCATTACGTAGCTTGGGCTTTGCCCCAGTGAATTTCTTTATTTTTGGAGGCAGACATGCCATACATGCATCTTTAAGTAGGTTGGGTTTACTCCAGTGCATTTCTGTATTATAAGGGGCAGATGTGCCATACATGGATCTTAAATAGCTTGGGGATTGCCCCAGTACATGTCTTTATTATTGGTGGCAGATATGCCATAAATGGATATTTAAGTAGCATGAAATTACTCCAATATAGTACTGTAATTTAAATGATAATTAGAATGTTGAACGACGAGAAGCTTGGTGTTTGCCCCAGTGCATTTTATGAAGTGTTAGAGGCAGATATGTCATACATGTATCATTAAGTAGCTTGGGGTTTGTCCCAATGCTTTTCTTTATTTTTGGAGGCAGACATGCCATACATGCATCTTTAAGTAGGTTGGGTTTACTCCAGTGCATTTCTGTATTATAAGGGGCAGATGTGCCATACATGGATCTTAAATAGCTTGGGGTTTGCCCCAGTGCTTTTCTTTATTTTTGGTGGCAGACATACCATACATTGATCTTTAAGTAACTTGGGGTTTCCCCCAGTGCATTTTTATAAGAGGCAGATTTGCCATACATAGATCTTTAAGTAGCTTGGGAGTGCTCCAATATGGTACTGTAATTTAAATGTTAAGCTTAGGTTTACCACAGTGCATTTCTTTGTTATAAGAGGCAGACATGCCATACATGGATCTGTAAGTAGCTTTGGGTGGCTTCAATATAGTACTGTAATTTATATGTAAAGTAGACATCGGCCAGTTGTGCCAACTGCGTCTTAAACGTGCAAACCAGTACACAAAGTTTCATGAACATAGAAACAAAGCAATGATCAGGAATTGATGCAATTCATTTACACCCTCACAAGAGACCCAAATGGAAAGAAGCAAAAACACAAGGTAACCAGACCACAATGGAAACAACAGCATAGGAGAGCCAAAAGGATGGCTACTTTCCCACAAACTGGCCAACTTGCTATCCAACATAAAAAAGGAGATACATATAATAAGTGACAAACAATTACACAAATATCCACAGAAGAACCACATTGTAAGTAAACATACTTCCACTCGGGATATAAATCGATTTACGTTGCTGTATTCCCAGCCCTTACTTCTGAACTATTCTCCTACTATTAGACCCAAGATTTCACATATATAAAAAAATTGTTAGAAGTGACAGCCTCGTTATGGAATTGTAAAGTGGTCTTATATGCAACAAAGTTTAGCCTATCCAGACTACAGGTTTCCTTAAAACCCCGGCCTAAAACAGCCTTAGAACAAACTTTAGCTAATGCTGGATATGAGAATATAATTGGCTATAAATAAACAATTCAATTTACATTCTTTCAAAGATTTATTAAATCATTCAAACCGGCTTTATGTGTATATTTTGAACGTATGAAGCCATCGAACTTATAAACATATAGAAAATGAAATGTGCCTGTATCTCTATGTTCTAAAACGGGTTCACTTCTAAAAGTAGATCATCAGAAGAACATTTACAATATGGAATTAATGCTGTTAACAACTAAAGCAACAGCATTGTAATTGTTCTTATGATGTTCATTTTACTGTGAATCGGATTAGTGATATACAGAAACAGGCACATTTCAGACTTAGACAAATGTCCCAAAACAACATTGTTATATGTAAACAGTAAACAACATCAACACAAGTACTGTTTAATGGTATTTTTATCATTGCTTACCGGTTTCAGATCTTCATGACCTCAAGATCTGAAACCGACTGGCAACAACAAAATATTATTAAATAGCACATATGGTAATGTTCTTTACTGATAATATATCCAGTTTTTTCAACGTTTATTATTATTATTATCGAAGACTCCATACCAGATGAAACTGTAAGTTACAATAAGGAGGGAAAATGCACTCTTTCCAGCAAAAATCTAACCTAGTATGAAAATAGCCTGTTTTCCTTAATCGGTTTCAACACTACACGTAGTGTACACGTACATCGTCAGAAGATCAAATACAATATGGAAGTAAAGATATAGGCGCCAACTGCAAAGACGATATAAAAACAATGTAATTGTTCTTATGATGATCTGCATGTAATTGTGAACCACATTTAGAAAATTTAGGTACGGTGACATTTTTTTATTTCACATATCTTTATATACGCATTTAAATACGAGCGGCATGTGAGGAAAACCTGGCGTACACAGCCATTAAAATCACATGATTAAGTATACACACATTAAAATTGAACTTCTTAAGGCAATTCCTCATATTCCAGTTTCTCCAATTATGGACTCTTTCCAACAATAATGTTCATTATTGGATCGAAGACTACATATCGGATGAAACTGGAAGCTAAATTAAGGAAAGAAATATACCCTTCCTCCAGTATAATTTCAAACGACAATGAAATTTGCCTCTATCGGCATTTTCTAAAAAAGATTCATTACTGAAAGTAGATCATCAGAAGAACAATAACAATATGGAATTAATGCTATTTGCACCTAAGGCAATGGCGTTATAAACAACATGGTAATTGTTTTTATGATGATGAACATTTAGTTGTGAATCGGATTATTGATATACAGAACCAGGCACAATTGAGACTTATACAAATGTCCCCCCAAAAAAGATTGTTATATGTAAAAAGTAAACAGCATGAACACAAGGACTGCTATAATGATTTTTTTTATTGTTTACCGATTTCAGATATTCATGACCTCAAGATCTGAAGCCGGCTGGCAGCAATTAAAATGCCATAAAATATTGCATGTGCTAATGTAGTTTACTGATTACATATATGCACAGAAAAAATTAAGGGAATAGACTTGCGTACACAGCTACACGATAAAAAGCACACAGTAGTGTTCAACAGAATTTTATGAATTCCTTATATTACAATTTCTTCAATGATGGAATCTATTAGCAAATGATGTTAAATATTTTAGCGAAGACTCCATACCAGATGAAACTGTAAGCTACAATTAGGATGAGAAAGGCACTCCCTTCAGTACAAATTTCACATAACATTACATGTGTCTGCATTCTCTAAATCGGTTTCAACAAAACAGGTATATTATGAGAAGAACAATTTTAATATGTAAGTTAAGATATTAGCGTCAACTGCAACGACGTTATAAAAGATTGTATTTGTTCTTTTGGTGCTCTCCATTTAGTTGTGAACCGGATTTAGAAAAAAAAAAAACAGGTACGGGTACATTTATTGTTGCATTTCTACATATCTTTATATAAACAAATATTAATATCACAAGATTAAGTATACACACATATAAAATGAACTTCTTAAAGCAATTCTCATATTCAAGTTTCTCAAAACATGGAATCCTTAAAAAAAATAATGTTCATAATTGGATCTAAACTACATTTCGAATCAAACTGGAAGCTGAAATTAGAAAAGAAATAGACACCTCAACAAGTATAACTTTGAACGAGAATGAAATGTGCCTGAATCTGTATTTTCTAAAACAGCTTTATTACTAAACGTAGATCATCAGACGAACAATTACAATATGGAATCTATGCTGTTAGCAACTAAAGCAACGTAATTATAAAAAAATTGTAATTGTTCTTATGATGATGTACATTTAGTTGTGAATCGGATTAGCGATATATAGATACAGGCACAATTCAGTTTTAGACAAACGTCCCAAAACAAGATTGTTATATGTAAAAAGTAACAACATTAACCCAAGGACTTTTTAATGGTATTTTTATTATTGCTAACCAGTTTCAGATCTTCATGACCTCCAGTTCTGAAACCGTTTGGCAACATTAAAAATCCTATTAATTAGTGAATGTGCTAATGTTGTTTACTGATTACATATATGCGCAGCAAAATGTAGGGAAAGATACTTCGTACATAGCTGCAGGATAAGAAAGCACAGAGTAGTGCACGACATGATTTTCTGAATTTCTCTTATTCAAGTGTCTTCAATTATGGAATCTTTTTGCAAAGAATGTTCATGTTAAGTAAACTAAGGTGAAAAAAGGGACTTCTTCCAGGAGAAATTTAACCTTGCATCAAATGTGCCTGCATATTGTTAATCGGTTTCAACATTACAGGTAGATCTTCAGAAGAACAGTTACAATATGAAAGTAGCAGATATAAGCGTCAGCTGCAACGACGTTATAAAAACATTGTAATTGTTCTTATGATGTTCTGCATTTAGTTGTGAACCGGATTTTTGAAATACAGATAAGGGAACATATATTTTGTCTAATTTCTACAAAAAGTTTACATATACATCTAAATTCGAGCGGCACATGTGAGGAAAAAGTGGCGTACACACCCATTTGTATCACAAAACTAATTTTCACAAGACTAAGTATAAACACATTTAAACTGAACTTCTTAAAGCAATCCTTCATATTCCAGTTTCTCGAACTATGGAATGTTTAAAAAAATGTTCATTATTGGATCGTAGACTACATATCGGATGAAACTGGAAGCTGAAATAAATACAGATTTAGACACTTCTCCCAGTAAAACCTTAAAGGAGAATGAAATGTGCCTCTATCTGTATTTTCTAAAAAGTTTTTTACAACAGGTTTATCATCAGAAGAACAATAACAATATAGCATTAATGATGATAATACCTATAGCAACGACATTATAAACAACATTGTAATTGCTCTTATGATGGTGAGCATTTTGTTGTAAATCGGAATAGTGCTATACAGAACCAAGCACAATTCAGTTTTAAAAAATGTCCCAAAACAAGCTTATTATACGTAAAAAGTAAACAATATTCACACAAGGATTGTTTAATGGTAGTTGTGTTTTTGCTAACCAGTATATGATCTTTATGACCGCAAGATCTGAAACCAATTGGCAACAATAAAAATACTGTCAAATAGTTCATGGGTAATATTGTTTACTGACTACATACAAGCGGAGCAAATATAAAGGAAACAAAACTTGCGTACACAGCTCCGAGATAAGAAAGCACACAGTTGCTAATTCCACACATTCCAACGTCTTCAATTATAGAATCGTTTAGCAAAGATTGTTTATAATTTTATCAAAGACTCATTACCAGCTGAAACTGTAAGGTAAGCTAAGGAGGAAAAAGGCACTCCCTCAAGTATAAATTTCACATAAAATATAATGTGCCTGTATTCTCTAAATCGGTTTCAACACTACAGCTAGATTATCAGAAGAATAATTACCATATGTAAGTTAACTGCAACAGTGTAATTCTTCTTATGGTGATCTGCATTTTCTTTATTTCTACATATCATTATATTCACAGCCATTAATATCACAATATTAAGTACACACACATTAATATTGAACTTCTAAGCAATTCCTCATATACCAGTTTCTCCAAATATGGAATCTTTCAAACAATCATGTTCATTATTGGAACGATGACTATATATCGAAACAAACTGAAAGCCAAATTAAGAGAAGAAATAGACTCTTCCTCCAGTATAACTTTAAACGAGAATGAAATATGCCTCTATCTGTATTTTCTGAAACAGTTTCACAACTTGTAGTATGACTATCTGATTTTCTCTTTGAAATGATGCTGAAATAATTTCGATACAGAACAATAAACTCTGGGCGGAGATTAGAAACCACTGTAGCTGCAAAAGGCGGAGCAAAAAGCGTACAATAAGTTCCCAATTTCGGAAGTTGTTGTACCCCCTTCCTACGGAAATAAAAATTTCGAAACAATAGTTCGCCTGTACTTTTATAGTGTCACCTTGACATATTTACCTAGCAAAATTACACTTCTTTTCACGATAGTTGGTTTGTTTGATTTCGAAGAGGTTTAACACTGTATTGTCACCGACAACATTGTATTGATCATGTAGGAGACGTTGCTTTCGGTTTTGTAGGTCTTGTACCCAAAACTGTGATGAAATGACATCTAAGCCCTGCCACCCAATTAAACCAATAGCGTTACCTGAAAGCGTTTGCCTTACCCTCTTCCCCTTGACAATTAATAAAACAATGAAAAAAAACCCGCCCATCGGAGCTTGGAGAAATAGATTGGACTGCACGATGCTACCACGCAAAGCTGATACCAACCGCACATTATTACTGGTAGCCCGTTTAGAAGGTCTAAGCCTGACCAGGAAAGTTGCTGCGAGTCTGCCCGTCCATGCTTACAAACCTTATTAGTTTCATTGGGCGACAGGACTTGAGATGTCATTTGATCTAAATGTCGAGTAAAAGTCCCACAAAATTGTAAGTAGCGTCTCCAAAAGGACCTAAATATTGTTCGGGGATGTTAAACCTCAAATCAAACAAAATAATACATAAACAAATCCCTTAGAAACAAATATATATAAGGTTGGTTATAATCACAAACAGTGCAAACAAAATAAATGAAAAACTAAGCGCTTTCGGCTTTCACCTTCTTCAGATGTTAAAAACTCTGAAGAAGGCGAAAGCCGAAAGCGCTTAGTTTTTCATTTATTTTGTTTGCACTGTTTGTGATTATATCCAACCTTATACTAACCCCAAATCATAATTGTATCCAGTTATCGGATCCAGTGCCACCGAGTAGTTTTTTTTGTTTGATGTTTTGCCTCATTTCCCCCTTTATATATATACACAAATAAATAAATGAATAAGAAAATTTCTGATGTATCCACACACCACACTGTCCGGTTACAAAATGAAGAAGCTGACATCTGCAGAGCGGAAGTGGGCGGGATTGTCATACTACAAGCCAGTTATGATATTCCGCCTACCTAGAAATTGTAAACTGCTTATGTCTCGTTGAGCATACTATCACTATAACTTAAAGTAGATTTTCAATATGTAATTTATTCTGTTAGCACCTAAAGGCAACGGCGTTATAAACAACTTTATAATTGTTCTTATGATGATGTCCATTTAGTTGAGAATCGGATTAATGATATACAGATATACAGATACAGCACAATTCAGTCTTAGATAAACGTCCCAGAACAAGATTACTATATGTAAAAATAGCCATCGGAAGAGATGGCAAATCCCCCGACCAAAAGCCAATATGGCCTTCAGAAGATTGTTCACCAATAGAAAGTGCAACAGAATTAAACCCGCAATATATCGCAAAAGTATTGCAGTTATGACCATCACAAGATTATACTCTCAGGGGAGATAACTAAAAAACCAGGGCACTCAGAAATGTGGTTCTTGCGCATGACATGCCTGCTTAAGCTCGTGTATTTCTGTTCAAAGTACCATCGATATGTTTCAAAAGGTATTGGAGATATGGTGATCACAAGCTGGTCAAACAGTTATATTGGAAGGGTAGATAACTCAAATACCACAGCACCAACACGTGTGGTTCTTGCACATGACATCCTTTCTGTACCTTGTATACAATTGTGCCAAGTTCCTTCAATATATCTCAAAGGGTGTTGGAGTTATGGCCATCACAAGGTTATATTGCCAGGGGAGATAACTAAAAAACCAGAGCACCCAGAGTTGTAATTCTTGAGCATGACACACCTGCTTAACCTCATGTACATCTTCATTAAGTACCACAAATATGTCTCAAATGGTATTGTAGGTACGATGATCACAAGGTTGTCATACTGTTATATTGGAAGGGGAGATAACTCAAATATCATGGCACCCAGAGTTGTAGTTCTTAGGCATGAAGGGCCGTCTCAACGTTGTATACAATTGTGCCAACTACCATCAATATATCTCAAAGGGTATTGGAGTTATGGCCATCACAAGGTTATATTGTCAGGGGAGATAATTAAAAAATCAGGGCACCCAGAGTTGTGGTTCTTGCACGTGACACACCTGCTTAACCTCGTGTACAACTGTACCAAGTATCATCAATATATCTCAAAGAGTGTTGGAGATGTGGCCATCACAAGGTAGTGATTCTATATTATTGGAAGGGGAGATAACATAAAAAACATGGCACCCAGAGTTGTGGTTCTTGTGCATGACACACCTTCTCAGCCTTGTGAACAACTGTGCCAGGTATCATCAATATATCTTAAAGGGTATTGGAATTATGGCCATCACAAGGTTGTCACTCTATTTTATTGGAAGGGGAGATAACTCCAAAACCATGGCAACCAGAGTTGTGGTTCTTGTGCATGACACGCCGTCTCAGCCTTGCGAACAACTGTGCCAGGTACCATCAATATATCTGAAAGGGTTTTGGAGTTATGGCCATCACAAAATTTCATTCTATTTTATTATAAGGGGAGATAACTAAAAAAGTATGTCATCTAGAGTTCTGGTTCTTGCGCATGACACACCATCTCAGCCTTGTAAACAAATGTGCCAAGAACCATCAATGAGTCTCAAAGGGTATAGGAGTTATGGCCATCACAAGGTTGTCACTCTATTTTATTGGAAGGGGAGATAACTCCAAAACCATGGCAACCAGAGTTGTGGTTCTTGTGCATGACACGCCGTCTCAGCCTTGTGAACAACTGTGCCAGGTACCATCAATATATCTCAAAGGGTATTGGAGTTATGGCCATCACAAAGTAGTCATTCTATTTTATTAAAAGGGGAGATAACTAAAAAAGTATGGTATCCAGAGTTCTGCTTCTTGCGCATGACACACCGTCTCGGCCTTGTGAACAATTCTGCCAATAACCATCAATGAATCTCAAAGGGTATAGGAGTTATGGCCATCACAAGGTTGCGTCTACGGACGGACGGACGGACGGACGTACGGACGCCAGGCTGATCGCTATATCCCCCGAACCTATCCGGTCGGGGGATAAAAAGTGAAGAACATGAACACAAGGACTATTTCATGGTATTCATATATGTGACTTCAGATTCTTTCTTTTCTTGTCATCCTGTCTTGAAATTCTGCTTTTTTTCTTTGGACCTGTAGAAAAATATCAATCGAAAATAAAGAGTACTTAATAGGTTATATGTCTTGCCTTAAATGCCGAAAAATATGAATGCATCAATTAAGGTTTCTGTATCCAGTCGTGCCCTTCGGAGTCTTTCTGTTTTTTTTTTTTTTGTTTTGTTTTTTTTGATCGATTTAAAAACAGAAGTGAATGTAATGATCAGAAATATATACAATTAAATTCCACTGGGGTGCTTAAATCGAAGCCCCGACTGTAATTTTTCAAGTATCAGCTTAAGGCGGTTGTTTTGTCACAATACATACTTGTTAATTTTCGTCTTTGAAAGTACGTATCGCTTTAATATCCTTGTAAAGGTTATTGTCTGTTTTTAAAATATTCACCATTAAGATATCTGAAGGGAGCGTATCGACCGCTGGATTTCTTAACGGTGAAGATTTTAAAAATATGCATTAACCTCCTTTGTGTTTGCCTTTGACACATTGCCCTGATTTATAACAGTCCAATAATAGCTTACCATAAAGTAAGCTGGTTTCTTCTATTTGTGTGCTACAATATAGAACTGTAATTTAAATGTTAAGTAGAAGTAAAACAAAGACCATGAATCGGTACAATTAACTTACTCCATCAACCAAAGACAACAAAGGGAAAGAAACACAAACACGAAGCGACCAGACCATAATGGAAACCTAAACCAAGGAAGGCCATAAGGACAGTTACTTTCCCACAAAATGGCCAAATGGCAATCTTAATTAAAAAGACACAAGTGATACACACAATAAGTAACAAACAATAACATTCTTTCTACTGACCGTTCCAAGGCGTTCGAATCCGGCCACCGCTATCAAGGTGTGTCCGTGGGCAAAATTGAAAAAAGGCGAAATGATCAGGAACTGATACAATCAGATCCCACATCATATCCAAAACATCACAAGGGAAAGTGAAACATAAAATTACATCAATTTACAATAGAGACAACTTATTCCCCGAGTCATGCAGCTCTTTCCCAAACAGGTGGTGACTCAGAGAATAATGCGGAACAAAAGATGTATAAACACACATAATGAATAGAATAAAATTTAAAATTACAAACGCCAATTACATCAAACAGGAAGGAAACACAACACAACCCACTACAAGTGGCAAATTTGAATGTTCAGACCAACAGACATGGACTCCATAAGACACATTATGACACTGCCCCACTCCACCCAGGTGTAAATGGGTAGCAGTGGTGAATAAAGTCACTGCCCTCTCTCACGCGCGTGTAAACATCTGGAATGTGTGTTCGAGAGCAATTCAATAAGCTTGGAAGCTTTCGTCGCAATCGAACTAAAATAAATTAGTATAATTTAAGGCGGTTCTTCTGTGGCGGTTTATTTATGTAATTGTTTGTTTTTGCGATTTGTGATTTGATAAATAAAGTACAATATTATGTTATGATCTTCGATATTTAAATTTCGGAGATGTAACTGGATCTCACTGTATCGTTTCATGATCATTTCTGTATCAATTTAAATGGTGAAACTAATATATTCAATAGTATTGCTATCATACCAATGTTGAGGGCATCAGTAAGTGCCTTATTCAAAGACTTTAACTCAGTCAAAGTACACTCCTTATCCGCGTCTTCATAACTGTCGCCTGTGATAGCCTCAACTACTGCATAGAGTGCTTCTACTGCGAAGACCTGTTCAATGTAGGTATCTGCCAGACTGAAATGAGAATAATTTTGATTAGAAAAGCGACCGAAAAACACGGATGACTTACCTGAAAATAAATTCAAGTTTTGGGCTTAAGCACACAGTGAGAGACAAACGAAAAATCCAATCCATTAATAAAGAAGTTATTAACCAGACATGGAAAAAAGATCATTTTAGAATAAGAATAACCTTGGCATTAGACACAAAGACCTTGGTCCGCACGAACAATCATCACATAGTGCTTAACATTGTTGCCGACTTAGCTCAAATGCATCAAAAATAGGAAAGTTAGTGACTGGACTCGAAAAAAACCTTGTTTATTTGACCTCTTAGTACGCCTGCACGTCTGTATCTGGGTTTCGCCTGTAAAACATCGTCTCAAGATGTTTACCAATTCTGCCAAGTAATTTAAAAAGTATTGACCGTATTTAATTTTGGGAGACGTTTGAACTCTTAGTACCTCTTTGACATTGTAGTTACATATTTTCGATTTCCGCGTATCATGATAGTTTAAGTTTCTACGAAATGATTTGAAACCGCCACCCCGCCCATCGGGGCTTTAAGAAACAGATGGGGTGCATGATGCTTCCACACAGAGCTGAATTCGACCGCGCATGAGTTCTGGCAAATCGCTTAGAGGATCTAGAAAGTAGAAGTAAAACAAAGATCAGGAATCGATAAAATTGACTTACTCCATCCATCAAAGACACAAACGGAAAGGAACACAAACACGAAGCGACTAGACCACAATGGAAACCTAAACAAAGGACGGCAAAAAGGACAGTTACTTTCCCATAAAATGTCCTAATGGCCATCTAAATTCACAAGTGACACACACAATAAGCAACAAATAATAACATAAATAAACCGCCACATAAGAACCGCCTTGGAACGGGCATTGGAAAGAATTCCAAGGGTTGGGGGGGGGGGGGCTTTAATCGATTTTACATGGCCATTATCCTCGCCCTTAATTCTGTCACGGTATAACCACTAATTTTGTTTAGTCCGCGTGAAGACTAAACAAAGACTAAGCCTGCCCAGACAAAGCGGTGCGAGTCAGCGCCAATAACCCTTACTGGTTTCATTTGGCAACAGGGAGTGCTGTTTATTAACTAAGTTTATCAAACTTCGAAGATGAAGATATGTTATCAGCGTCCGGATAGCTCAGTCGGTAGAGCACTTGCTTTGTAAGCGAGGGTTCGCCTGTTCTGGTCGCATTTTTAACTTCATTTCTTATGATTAATCTAATTCAGATGTCATTTCATCTCAATGTCAGGTAAAAGTCCCATAAAACTGGAAGTCACGTCTCCAAAATGTCATATACTGTGTTGACGGGGACGTTAAACCTCAAATCAAACAAAACAAACAAAGAACTTGAATCCTGAAATAACAGGCTCTGTCTCTGGTCGGGCTCATCGGAGTCTAACTGTTGGTTTTCTTTTGCTCCAGCATTTCAGTGGTTTCTTGCTGTCGAGTCCTCACCGTTGTCTCACATCTGTGGTTCTTTGATTTTTGTGTTCACGGAGATGTTGCACTGATGAGTTAGGAGGCCTTCATGCGGACTGAACAAATTATTTGTCTAAATCGCGACGGAAGTAAGGGCGAGGATTGTGGCCACGTAAAATCGATTTAAGCCCCCCAGTGGAAATCTTCCACTGACCGTTCCAAGGCGGCTCTTCTGTGGCGATTTATTTATGTTGTTGTTTGTTACTTGCTGTGTGTATCACTTGTGTCTTTTGGTTTTGGATGGCCATATGGCCATTTTGTGGGAAAGTAACTGTCCTTATGGCCTTCCTTTGTTTAGGTTTCCAGTATGGTCTGGTCGCTTAATGTTTGTATTTCTTTCCCTTTGGTGTCTTTTATGGGTGGAGTAAGTTAATTGTATCAATTCCTGATCTTTGTTTTACTTCTACTTTTAAGTTCGGACCTGTAAATACGATATTGACTTTAGAAATATGGAACCGGGTTCCACTCTTTACACTACACTTCCTCATAATCTTGTAAAAGAAAAGCTTAATGATTTAATTGAATGGGCTTTTCACAGAGAAGATTCTCTCTATCTTGCATGTAATGTCAGAAATGCATTTTTCACTTCTAAAGAGCATAAGAATTATACACTTTGGTCATGTCAGAAAGTGTGTGATGCCCTCATCTTTCTACTTGACAATATTTATATTAGATTCGGTAGTAAGTTATTTAGACAAATTGTGGGTATTCCGATGGGTACTAATTGCGCACCTCTTGTGGCTGATCTGTTCTTGTATTGTTATGAAAGAGACTTCATTTTGTCGCTTTCCATTGATAACCAATCTGAAATTATTGAAGCTTTTAGCTCTACTTCTAGATATTTAGATGATTTATTAAATATTGATAATACCTATTTTGATGGTTTGATCAGTCAGATTTACCCCCTAGAACTTCAGTTGAATAAAGCAAATTCTTCTGATACCGAGGCCCCGTTTTTGGATTTACATCTATCTATTGAAGATGGATTTGTTTCGTGCAAAATTTATGATAAACGCGATGACTTTGATTTTGAGATTGTAAATTTTCCTTTTTTGGATGGTGATGTTCCTCGTGCGCCATCCCATGGCGTTTATATTTCGCAATTAATTCGATTTGCTAGAGTGTGTAGTCATGTAACTGACTTCAACACTCGTAATAAATTATTAACGGCTAAACTCCTTAATCAGGGTTATCGGTTCCATAAACAACGCAAAGCCTTTTCAAAATTTTATAGACGCCATTCTGATTTAATTTCAAAATTCAATATTGGACTTAAATCTCTTCTGCAACAAGGTCTATCGGAACCCGAATTTTATGGTGACTTAGTATATAAATTCAGAAAAATATATAACCGCAATGACTTCAGCACCCAATTTCGTAAAATCATTCTTCGATATAAAAAAATTGGGTACAACACGGATATTATACGACAGACTGCATGCATGGTAGTTAACCCAATCACGGTTGGCAACTTTGCTTCCCTCTTTAATTGCACGCCGGTGGGTCAGGCCTCACATTCTATGACGGCTCCAACGTAAAGGCTTATTGAAAATTAGAGAGATAATGTCGGTTGGTGCCTGATGCTCTGTCTCTGGTCGGGCTCATCGGAGTCTAACTGTTGGTTTTCTTTTGCTCCAGCATTTCAGTGGTTTCTTGCTGTCGAGTCCTCACCGTTGTCTCACCTCTGTGGTTCTTTGATTTTTGTGTTCACGGAGATGTTGCACTGATGAGTTAGGAGGCCTTCATGCGCACTGAACAAATTATTTGTCTAAATCGCGACGGAAGTAAGGGCGAGGATTGTGGCCACGTAAAATCGATTTAAGCCCCCCAGTGGAAATCTTCCACTGACCGTTCCATGGCGGCTCTTCTGTGGCGATTTATTTATGTTGTTGTTTGTTGCTTTCTGTGTGTGTCACTTGTGTCTTTTGGTTTTGGATGGCCATATGGCCATTTTGTGGGAAAGTAACTGTCCTTATGGCCTTCCTTTGTTTAGGTTTCCATTATGGTCTGGTCGCTTAATGTTTGTATTTCTTTCCCTTTGGTGTCTTTTGTGGGTGGAGTGGGTTAATTGTATCAATTCCTGATCTTTGTTTTACTTCTACTTTTCAAGCAGCACTTATCTCATCACGGAAAAGTTTTCTGCAAGAACGGTTGATAAACCATAGAAGTAAGGGAGTCATTGATAGTTTTAGGTGTCAACATGTCCTTTATCGTGGAGGTACGAATCATGAATCGCGCCGGCCATAAATCGACTCCTGATGGTTAAAATTTCTGCCAAATATTTATATTTCTCTCTAGAAATGAGAAAGCTATTTAGCATGTTAACATTTCGGTCACCTTCGACATGTAATAACCACACTAGCCTTGAAGATACTTACTCAAGTTTTGCGAGACACGGTAAGTTAAAGGTTAACACTTCTGCAAAGATACTAAAATCGATATAGAAATAAGACAGAACGGACCTTGAATAAGTTTCGTACACGTTGTGCGTATTATTACTACCTTTAATAAGACAAAATAGTTACTGGCCTGCGTTTTGCACCCGATAAACGTCTCATTAGAGTTAAAAATTATGCAAAGTAATCTAAAATCAATTTACAATTAAGACTGTGACTGACCATGTTAAGTTTGGGACCTCTTTAGCCTCTAAGTACGACTTTGACCTTGCGGCATAGACGTAGAAAAATCGTTGCATGATAGATAACATTAATGCCAAATACATTTTTAAAGAAACTGTACGCAAAACTGCTATCGAATTCGTATTGCGTTCCAAATACCTTGATAACAGGATTAGTACAGTCACTTACTTCATGCATTATAAGTATTTTTGACATACATGTCATCGTTTGTCAGTTTAACTTTGATAACGATACCATAGTGTAGATTGTATTTTCTTGTCCTTTGGGATCATTGATCCCATATAGGAATTTTTAAAATATATGAGGGTTACTGATGAGGCCTATGAGGCCTAACTGGCCGAAACTAGCTAGTTTGGCCAAGAAAACAGGTACACTCCATATTTTTCAGTTCTGTGGTGCAGTCCTTGCTTCCAAAGGATAACCCTTTTATAGAACATGTTCAAAAAAATTCATTTGGGAAGTTTTCAGAAAATCGCGTCCCCGCATGTGCAATATATGACTAAGAGCGAGTCTACAGGTGGGGGTACCCAAGTTCGACGCTCCGGGGGCCATAGCCTGGGAGTTTTCAGAGTGACCATATTTTGTGGGTTTAATGTACCATAGATGGGCAATACACAGAAATGTTTTCAAAAAAATTAATTGGGGACGTTCTGAGCAAATCGCCTCACAATATATGCAATATCTGGCTATATTTTGGGTGGGGTACCCTGGTTCGAGTCTCCGGAAGCCATAGCCTGGGAGTTTTCAGAGTGACCATATTTTGTGGGTATAATGTACCACAGACGGGCAATACACAGAAATGTTTTCAAAAAAATTCATTGGGGAAGTTTTGAGAAAATCGCGTCCCCGCATGTGCAATATATGACTAAGAGCGAGTCTACAGGTGGGGATACCCAAGTTCGACGCTCCGGGGGCCATAGCCTGTGAGTTTTCAGAGTGACCATATTTTGTGGGTTTAATGTACCATAGACGGGCAATACACAGAAATGTTTTCAAAGAAATTCATCGGGGAAGTTCTGAGCAAATCGCCTCACAATATATGCAATATTTGGCTAAATTTTGGGTGGGGTACCCTGGTTCGAGTCTCCGGGAGCCATAGCCTGGGAGTTTTCAGAGTGACCATATTTTGTGGGTATAATGTACCACAGACGGGCAATACACAGAAATGTTTTCAAAAAAATTCATTGGGGAAGTTTTGAGAAAATCGCGTCCCCGCATGTGTAATATATGACTAAGAGCGAGTCTACAGGTGGGGGAACCCAAGTTCGACGCTCCGGGGGCCATAGCCTGTGAGTTTTCAGAGTGACCATATTTTGTGGGTTTAATGTACCATAGACGGGCAATACACAGAAAGTTTTCAAAAAAATTCATTGGGGAAGTTCTGAGCAAATCGCCTCACAATATATGCAATATCTGGCTATATTTTTGGTGGGGTACCCTGGTTCGAGTCTCCGGGAGCCATAGCCTGGGAGTTTTCAGAGTGACCATATTTTGTGGGTAAAATGTACCACAGACGGGCAATACACAAAAATGTTTTCAAAAAAAAATCATTGGGGAAGTTTTCAGAAAATTGCGTCCCCGCATGTGCAATATATGACTACGAGCGAGTCTTCAGGTGGGGGTACCCAAGTTCGACGCTCCGGTGGCCATAGCCTGGGAGTTTTCAGAGTGACCATATTTTGTGGGTTTAAGACGGGCAATACACAGAAATGTTTTCAAAAAAATTCATTGGGGAAGTTCTGAGCAAATCGCCTCACAATATATGCAATATCTGGCTATATTTTGGGTGGGGTACCCTGGTTCGAGTCTCCGGGAGCCATAGCCTGGGAGTTTTCTGAGTGACCATATTTTGTGGGTTTAATGTACCATAGACGGGCAATACACAGAAATGTTTTCACGAAAATTCATTGGGGAAGTATTTTAGAAAATCGCGTCCCCGCATGTGCAATATATGACTAAGAGCGAGTCTACTGGTGGGGATACCCAAGTTCGCCGCTCCGGGGGCCATGGCCTGGGAGTTTTCAGAGTGACCATATTTTGTGGGTTTAATGTACCATAGACGGGCAATACACAGAAAGTTTTCAAAAAAATTCATTGGGGAAGTTCTGAGCAAATCGCCTCACAATATATGCAATATCTAGCTATATTTTGGGTGGGGTACCCTGGTTCGAGTCTCCGGGAGCCATAGCCTGGGAGTTTTCAGGGTGACCATATTTTGTGGGTATAGGGACGATAAGCGGGCAATACTCAGACATGTTTTCACGAAAATTCATTGGGGAAGTTTTGAGAAAATCGCGTCCCCGCATGTGCAATATATGGCTAAAAGCGAGTCTACAGGTGGGGGTACCCAAGTTCGACGCTCTGGGGCCATAGCCTGGGAGTTTTCAGAGTGACCATATTTTGTGGGTTTAATGTACCATAGACGGGCAATACACTGAAATGTTTTCAAAAAAATTCATTGGGGAAGTTCTGAGCAAATCGCCTCACAATATATGCAATATCTGGCTATATTTTGGGTGGGGTACCCTGGTTCGAGTCTCCGGGAGCCATAGCCTGGGAGTTTTCAGAGTGACCATATTTTGTGGGTATAATGTACCACAGCCGGGCAATACACAGAAATGTTTCCAAAAAAATTCATTGGGGAAGTTTTCAGAAAATCGCGTCCAAGCATGTGCAATATATGACTAAGAGCGAGTCTACAGGTGGGGGTACCCAAGTTCGACGCTCCGGTGGCCATAGCCTGGGAGTTTTCAGAGTGACCATATTTTGTGGGTTTAATGTACCATAGACGGGCAATACACAGAAATGTTTTCAAAAAAATTCATAGGGAAGTTCTGAGCAAATCGCCTCACAATATATGCAATATCTGGCTATATTTTGGATGGGGTACCCTGGTTCGAGTCTCCGGGAGCCATAGCCTGGGGGTTTTCAGACTGACCATATTTTGTGGGTATGCGGGGACGCTATTTTCTCAAAACTTCCCCAATGAATTTTCGTGAAAACATTTCTGAGTATTGCCCGCTTATCCCCAATGATTTTTTTTGAAAACATTTCTGTGTATTGCCCGTCTATGGTACATTATACCCACAAAATAGGGTCACTCTGAAAACTCCCAGGCTATGGCCCCCGGAGCGTCGAACTTGGGTACGCCCACCTGTAGACTCGCGCTTAGTCATACATTGTATATGGCACATGCGGGGACGCGATTTTCTCAAAACTTCCCCAATGAATTTTCGTGAAAACATTTCTGAGTATTGCCCGCTTATCGGTCCCTATACCCACAAAATATGGTCACTCTGAAAACTCCCACGCTATGGCTCCCGGAGACTCGAACCAGGGTACCCAACCCAAAATATGGCCTGATATTGCATATATTGTGAGGCGATTTGCTCGGAACTTCCTAAATGATTTTTTTGAAAACATTTCTGTGTATTGCCCGTCTATGGTACATTATACCCACAAAATATGGTCACTCTGAAAACTCCCAGGCCATGGCCCCCAGAGCGTCGAACTTGGGTACCCCCACCTGTAGACTCGCGGTTAGTCATATATGGCACATGCGGGGACGCGATTTTCTCAAAACTTCCCCAATGAATTTTCGTGAAAACATTTCTGAGAATTGCCCGCTTATCGGTCCCTGTACCCACAAAATATGGTCACTCTGAAAACTCTCAGGCTATGGCTCCCGGAGACTCGAACCAGGGTACCCCACCCAAAATATAGCCTGATATTGCATATATTGTGAGGCGATTTGCTCTGAACTTCCCCAATGATTTTTTTTGAAAACATTTCTGTGTAATGCCCGTCTATGGTACATTATACCCACAAAATATGGTCACTCTGAAAACTCACAGGCTATGGCCCCCGGAGCGTCGAACTTGGGTACCCCCACCTGTAGACTCGCGCTTAGTCATATATGGCACATGCGGGGACGCGATTTTCTCAAATCTTCCCCAATGAATTTTCGTGAAAACATTTCTGAGTATTGCCCGCTTATCGGTCCCTATACCCACAAAATATGGTCACTCTGAAAACTCCCAGGCTATGGCTCCCGGAGACTCGAACCAGGGTACCCCATCCAAAATATAGCCTGATATTGCATTTATATTGTGAGGCGATTTGCTCGGAACTTCCCCAATGAATTTTTTTGAAAACATTTCTGTGTATTTCCCGTCTATGGTACATTATACCCACAAAATATGGTCACTCTGAAAACCCCAGGCTATGGCCCCCGGAGCGTCGAACTTGGGAATCCCCACCTGTAGACTCGCGCTTAGTCATATATGGCACATGCAGGGACGCGATTTTCTCAAAACTTCCCCAATGAATTTTCGTGAAAACATTTCTGAGTATTGCCCGCTTATCGGTCCCTACACCAACAAAATATGGTCACTCTGAAAACTCCCAGGCTATGGCTCCCGGAGACTCGAACCAGGGTACCCCACCCAAAATATAGCCTGACATTGCATATATTGTGAGGCGATTTTTTCTGAACTTCCCCACTGAATTTTTTTTAAAAACATTTCTGTGTATTACCCGTCTATGGTACATTATACCCACAAAATATGGTCACTCTGAAAACTCCCAGGCTATGGCCCCCGGAGCGTCGAACTTGGGTACCCCCACCTGTAGACTCGCGCTTAGTCATATATGGCACATGCGGGGACGCGATTTTCTCAAAACTTCCCCAATGAATTTTCGTGAAAACATTTCTGAGTATTGCCCGCTTATCGGTCCCTATACCTACAAAATATGGTCACTCTGAAAACTCCCAGGCTATGGCTCCCGGAGACTCGAACCAGGGTACCCCACCCAAAATATGGCCTGATATTGCATATATTGTGAGGCGATTTGCTCGGAACTTCCCCAATGATTTTTTTGAAAACATTTCTGTGTATTGCCCGTCTATGGTACATTATACCCACAAAATATGGTCACTCTGAAAACTCCCAGGCTATGGCCCCCAGAGCGTCGAACTTGGGTACCCCCACCTGTAGACTCGCGCTTAGTCATATATGGCACATGCGGGGACGCGATTTTCTCCAAACTTCCCCAATGAATTTTCGTGAAAACATTTCTGAGTATTGCCCGTTTATCGGTCCCTATACCCACAAAATATGGTCAATCTGAAAACTCCCAGGCTATGGCTCCCGGAGACTCGAACCAGGGTACCCCACCCAAAATATAGCCTGATATTGCATATATTGTGAGGCGATTTGCTCTGAACTTCCCCAATGATTTTTTTGAAAACATTTCTGTGTAATGCCCGTCTATGGTACATTATACCCACAAAATATGGTCACTCTGAAAACTCCCAGGCTATGGCCCCCGGAGCGTCGAACTTGGGTACCCCCACCTGTAGACTCGCGCTTAGTCATATATGGCACATGCGGGGACGCGATTTTCTCAAAACTTCCCCAATGAATTTTCGTGAAAACATTTCTGAGTATTGCCCGCTTATCGGTCCCTATACCCAAAAAATATGGTCACTCTGAAAACTCCCAGGCTATGGCTCCCGGAGACTCGAACCAGGGTACCACACCCAAAATATAGCCTAATATTGCATTTATATTGTGAGGCGATTTCCTCGGAACTTCCCCAATGATTTTTTTTTTGAAAACATTTCTGTGTAATGCCTGTCTATGGTACATTATACCCACAAAATATGGTCACTCTGAAAACTCCCAGGCTATGGCCCCCGGAGCGTCGAACTTGGGTACCCCCACCTGTAGACTCGCGCTTAGTCATATATGGCACATGCGGGGACGCGATTTTCTCAAATCTTCCCCAATGAATTTTCGTGAAACATTTCTGAGTATTGCCCGCTTATCGGTCCCTATACCCACAAAATATGGTCGCTCTGAAATATCCCTGGCTATGGCTCCCGGAGACTCGAACCAGGGTACCCCACCCAAAATATAGCCTGATATTGCATATATTGGGAGGCGATTTGCTCGGAACTTCCCAAATGATTTTTTTGAAAACATTTCTGTGTATTGCCCGTCTATGGTACATTATACCCACAAAATATGGTCACTCTGAAAACTCCCAGGCTATGGCCCCCGGAGCGTCGAACTTGGGAACCCCCCACCTGTAGACTCGCGCTTTGTCATATATGGCACATGCGGGGTCGCGATTTTCTCAAAACTTCCCCAATGAATTTTCTTGAAAACATGTCTGAGTATTGCCCGCTTATCGGTCCCTATACTCACAAAATATGGTCACTCTGAAATCTCCCAGGCTATGGCTCCCGGAGACTCGAACCAGGGTACCCAACCCAAAATATGGCCTTATAATGCATATATTGTGAGGCGATTTGCTCGGAACTTCCCCAATGAATTTTTTTGAAAACATTTCTGTATATTGCCCGTCTATGGTACATTATACTCACAAAATATGGTCACTCTGAAAACTCCCAGGCTATGGCCCCCAGAGCGTCGAACTTGGGTACCACAACCTGTAGACTCGCGCTTAGTCATATATGGCACATGCGGGGACGCGATTTTCTCAAAACTTCCCCAATGAATTTTTGTGAGAACATTTCTGAGTATTGCCCGCTTATCGGTCCCTATACCCACAAAATATTGTCACTCTGAAAACTCCCAGGCTATGGCTCCCTGAGACTCGAACCAGGGTACCCCACCCAAAATATAGCCTGATATTGCATATATTGAGGCGATTTGCTCGGAACTTCCCCAATGCATTTTTTTTGAAAACATTTCTGTGTATTGCCCGTCTATGGTACATTATACCCACAAAATATGGTCACTCTGAAAACTCCCAGGCTATGGCCCCCGGAGCGTCGAACTTGGGTACCCCCACCTGTAGACTCGCGCTTAGTCATATATGGCACATGCGGGGACGCGATTTTCTCAAAACTTCCCTAATGAATTTTCGTGAAAACATTTCTGAGTATTGCCCGCTTATCGGTCCCTGTACCCACAAAATATGGTCACTCTGAAAACTCCCAGGCTATGGCTCTCGGAGACTCGAACCAGGGTACCCCACCCAAAATATAGCCTGATATTGCATATATTGTGAGGCGATTTGCTCGGAACTTCCCCAATGAATTTTTTTGAAAACATTTCTGTGTATTTCTCGTCTATGGTACATTATACCCACAAAATATGGTCACTCTGAAATCTCCCAGGCTATGGCCCCCGGAGCGTCGAACTTGGGTACCCCCACCTGTAGACCCGGGCTTAGTCATATATGGCACATGCAGGGACGCGATTTTCTCAAAACTTCCCCAATGAATTTTCGTGAAAAGATTTCTGAGTATTGCCCGCTTTTCGGTCCCTATACCCACAAAATATGGTCACTCTGAAAACTCCCAGGCTATGGCTCTCGGAGACTCGAACCAGGTAACCCCACCCAAAATATAGCCTGATATTGCATATATTGTGAGGCGATTTGCTCTGAACTTCCCCAATGAATTTTTTTGAAACCATTTCTGTGTATTGCCCGTCTATGGTTCATTATACCCACAAAATATGGTCACTCTGAAAACTCCGAGGCTATGGCCACCGGAGCGTCGAACTTGGGTACCCCCACCTGTAGACTCGCGCTTAGTCATATATGGCACATGCGGGGACGCGATTTTCTTATAACTTCCCCAATGAATTTTCGTGAAAACATTTCTGAGTATTGCCCGCTTATCGGTCCCTATACCCACAAAATATGGTCACTGAAAACTCCCAGGCTATGGCTCCCGGAGACTCGAACCAGGGTACCCCACCCAAAATATAGCCTGATATTGCATATATTGTGAGGCGATTTGCTCGGAGTTTCCCCAATGATTTTTTTTTTGAAAACGTTTCTGTGTATTGCCCGTCTATGGTACATTATACCCACAAAATATGGTCACTCTGAAAACTCCCAGGATATGGCCCCCGGAGCGTCGAACTTGGGTATCCCCACTCGAGACTCGCGCTTAGTCATATATGGCACATGCGGGGACGCGATTTTCTCAAAACTTCCCTAATGAATTTTCGTGAAAACATTTCTGAGTATCGCCCGCTTATCGGTCCCTATACCTACAAAATATGGTCACTCTGAAAACTCCCAGGCTATGGCTCCCGGAGACTCGAACCAGGGTACCCCACCCAAAATATAGCCTGATATTGCATATATTGTGAGGCGATTTGCTCGGAACTTCCCCAATGAATTTTTTTGAAACCATTTCTGTGTATTGCCCGTCTATGGTACATTATACCCACAAAATATGGTAACTCTGAAAACTCCCAGGCTATGGCCCCCGGAGCGTCGAACTTGGGTACCCCCACCTGTAGACTCGCGCTTAGTCATATATGGCACATGCGGGGACGCGATTTTCTCAAAACTTCCCCAATGAATTTTCGTGAAAACATTTCTGAGTATTGCCCGCTTATCGGTCCCTATACCCACAAAATATGGTCACTCTAAAAAAACTCTCAGGCTATGGGACCCGGAGACTCGAACCAGGGTACCCCACCCATAATATAGCCTGATATTGCATATATTGTGAGGCGATTTGCTCGGAACTTCCCCAATGATTTTTTTTTTTAAAATTTCTGTGTAATGCCCGTCTATGGTACATTATACCCACAAAATATGGTCACTCTGAAAACTCCCAGGCTATGGCCCCCGGAGCGTCGAACTTGGGTACCCCCACCTGTAGACTCTGGCTTAGTCGTATATGGCACATGCGGGGACGCGATTTTTTCAAAACTTCCCCAATGAATTTTCGTGAAAACATTTCTGAGTATTGCCCGCTTATCGGTCCCTATACCCACAAAATATGGTCACTCTAAAAACTCCCAGGCTATGGCTCCCAGAGACTCGAACCAGGGTACCCCACCCAAAATATAGCCTGATATTGCATATATTTTGAGGCGATTTGCTCGGAACTTCCCCAATGAATTTTTTTGAAAACATTTCTGTGTATTGCCCGTCTATGGTTCATTATACTCACAAAATATGGTCACTCTGAAAACTCCCAGGCTATGGCCCCCGGAGCGTCGAACTTGGGTACCCCCACCTGTAGACTCGCGCTTAGTCATATATGGCACATGCGGGGACGCGATTTTCTCAAAACTTCCCCAATGAATTTTCGTGAAAACATTTCTGAGTATTGCCCGCTTATCGGTGCCTATACCCACAAAATATGGTCACTCTGAAAACTCCCAGGCTATGGCTCCCGGAGACTCGAACCAGGGTACCCCACCCAAAATATAGCCTGATATTGCATATATTGTGAGGCGATTTGCTCGGAACTTCCCCAATGATTTTTTTGAAAACATTTCTGTGTATTGCCCGTCTATGGTACATTATACCCACAAAATATGGTCACTCTGAAAACTCCCAGGCTATGGCCCCCGGAGCGTCGAACTTGGGTACCCCCACCTGTAGACTCGCGCTTAGTCATATATGGCACATGCGGGGACGCGATTTTCTCAAAACTTCCCCAATGAATCTTCGTGAAAACATTTCTGAGTATTGCCCGCTTATCGGTCCCTATACCTACAAAATATGGTCACTCTGAAAACTCCCAGGCTATGGCTCCCGGAGACTCGAACCAGGGTACCCCACCCAAAATATGGCCTGATATTGCATATATTGTGAGGCGATTTGCTCGGAACTTCCCCAATGATTTTTTTGAAAACATTTCTGTGTATTGCCCGTCTATGGTACATTATACCCACAAAATATGGTCACTCTGAAAATTCCCAGGCTATGGCCCCCAGAGCGTCGAACTTGGGTACCCCCACCTGTAGACTCGCGCTTAGTCATATATGGCACATGCGGGGACGCGATTTTCTCCAAACTTCCCCAATGAATTTTCGTGAAAACATTTCTGAGTATTGCCCGTTTATCGGTCCCTATACCCACAAAATATGGTCAATCTGAAAACTCCCAGGCTATGGCTCCCGGAGACTCGAACCAGGGTACCCCATCCAAAATATAGCCTGATATTGCATATATTGTGAGGCGATTTGCTCTGAACTTCCCCAATGCTTTTTTTTGAAAACATTTCTGTGTAATGCCCGTCTATGGTACATTATACCCACAAAATATGGTCACTCTGAAAACTCCCAGGCTATGGCCCCCGGAGCGTCGAACTTGGGTACCCCCACCTGTAGACTCGCGCTTAGTCATATATGGCACATGCGGGGACGCGATTTTCTCAAATCTTCCCCAATGAATTTTCGTGAAAACATTTCTGAGTATTGCCCGCTTATCGGTCCCTATACCCACAAAATATGGTCACTCTGAAAACTCCCAGGCTATGGCTCCCGGAGACTCGAACCAGGGTACCCCATCCAAAATATATCCTGATATTGCATATATTGTGAGGCGATTTGCTCGGAACTTCCCAAATGAATTTTTTTGAAAACATTTCTGTGTATTTCCCGTCTATGGTACATTATACCCACAAAATATGGTCACTCTGAAAACTCCCAGGCTATGGCCCCCGGAGCGTCGAACTTGGGAACCCCCACCTGTAGACTCGCGCTTAGTCATATATGGCACATGCAGGGACGCGATTTTCTCAAAACTTCCCCAATGAATTTTCGTGAAAACATTTCTGAGTATTGCCCGCTTATCGGTCCCTATACCCACAAAATATGGTCACTCTGAAAACTCCCAGGCTATGGCTCCCGGAGACTCGAACCAGGGTACCCCACCCAAAATATAGCCTGATATTGCATATATTGTGAGGCGATTTGCTCGGAACTTCCCCAATGAATTTTTTTTTAAATATTTCTGTGTATTGCCCGTCTATGGTACATTATACCCACAAAATATGGTCACTCTGAAATCTCCCAGGCTATGGCCCCCGGAGCGTCGAACTTGGGTACCCCCACCTGTAGACTCGCGCTTAGTCATATATGGCACATGCGGGGACGCGATTTTCTCAAAACTTCCCCAATGAATTTTCGTGAAAACATTTCTGAGTATTGCCCGCTTATCGGTGCCTATACCCACAAAATATGGTCATTCTGAAAACTCCCAGGCTGTGGCTCCCGGAGACTCGAACCAGGGTACCCCACCCAAAATATAGCCTGATATTGCATATATTGTGAGGCGATTTGCTCGAAACTTCCCCAATGAATTTTTTTGAAAACATTTCTGTGTATTGCCCGTTTATGGTACATTATACCTACAAAATATGGTCACTCTGAAAACTCCCAGGATATGGCCCCCGGAGCGTCGAACTTGGGTACCCCCACCTGTAGACTCGCGCTTAGTCATATATGGCACATGCGGGGACGCGATTTTCTCAAAACTTCCCCAATGAATTTTCGTGAAAACATTTCTGAGTATTGCCCGCTTATCGGTCCCTATACCCACAAAATATGGTCACTCTGAAAACTCCCAGGCTATGGCTCCCGGCGACTCGAACCAGGGTACCCCACCCAAAATATAGCCTGATATTGCATATATTGTGAGGCGATTTGCTCAGAACTTCCCCAATGATTTTTTTGAAAACATTTCTGTGTAATGCCCGTCTATGGTACATTATACCCACAAAATATGGTCACTCTGAAAACTCCCAGGCTATGGCCCCCGGAGCGTCGAACTTGGGTACCCCCACCTGTAGACTCGCGCTTAGTCATATATGGCACATGCGGGGACGCGATTTTCTCAAATCTTCCCCAATGAATTTTCGTGAAAACATTTCTGAGTATTGCCCGCTTATCGGTCCCTATACCCACAAAATATGGTCACTCTGAAAACTCCCAGGCTATGGCTCCCGGAGACTCGAACCAGGGTACCCCATCCAAAATATAGCCTGATATTGCATATATTGTGAGGCGATTTGCTCGGAACTTCCCAAATGAATTTTTTTGAAAACATTTCTGTGTATTTCCCGTCTATGGTACATTATACCCACAAAATATGGTCACTCTGAAAACTCCCAGGCTATGGCCCCCGGAGCGTCGAACTTGGGAACCCCCACCTGTAGACTCGCGCTTAGTCATATATGGCACATGCGGGGACGCGATTTTCTCAAATCTTCCCCAATGAATTTTCGTGAAAACATTTCTGAGTATTGCCCGCTTATCGGATCTATACCCACAAAATATGGTCACTCTGAAAACTCCCAGGCTATGGCTCCCGGAGACTCGAACCAGGGTACCCCACCCAAAATATAGCCTGATATTGCATATATTGTGAGGCGATTTGCTCGGAACTTCCCCAATGAATTTTTTTTAAAACATTTCTGTGTATAGCCCGTCTATGGTACATTATACCCACAAAATATGGTCACTTTAAAAACTCCCAGGCTATGGCCCCCGGAGCGTCGAACTTGGGTACCCCCACCTGTAGACTCGCGCTTAGTCATATATGGCACATGCGGGGACGCGATTTTCTCAAAACTTCCCCAATGAATTTTCGTGAAAACATTTCTGAGTATTGCCCGCTTATCGGTGCCTATACCCACAAAATATGGTCACTCTGAAAACTCCCAGGCTATGGCTCCCGGAGACTCGAACCAGGGTACCCCACCCAAAATATAGCCTGATATTGCATAATATTGTGAGGCGATTTGCTCAAAACTTCCCCAATGAATTTTTTTGAAAACATTTCGGTGTATTGCCCGTTTATGGTACATTATACCTACAAAATATGGTCACTCTGAAAACTCCCAGGATATGGCCCCCGGAGCGTTGAACTTGGGTACCCCCACCTGTAGACTCGCGCTTAGTCATATATGGCACATGCAGGGACGCGATTTTCTCAAAACTTCCCCAATGAATTTTCGTGAAAACATTTCTGAGTATTGCCCGCTTATCGGTCCCTATACCCACAAAATATGGTCACTCTGAAAACTCCCAGGCTATGGCTCCCGGGGACTCGAACCAGGGTACACCACCCAAAATATAGCCTGATATTGCATATATTGTGAGGCGATTTGCTCGGAACTTCCCCATAATTTTTTTTTGAAAACATTTCTGTGTAATGCCTGTCTATATGGCACATGCAGGGACGCGATTTTCTCAAAACTTCCCCAATGAATTTTCGTGAAAACATTTCTGAGTATTGCCCGCTTATCGGTCCCTATACCCACAAAATATGGTCACTCTGAAAACTCCCAGGCTATGGCTCCCGGGGACTCGAACCAGGGTACACCACCCAAAATATAGCCTGATATTGCATATATTGTGAGGCGATTTGCTCGGAACTTCCCCATAATTTTTTTTTGAAAACATTTCTGTGTAATGCCTGGCAATGGTACATTATACCCAAAAAATATGGTCACTCTGAAAACTCCCAGTCTATGGTCCCCAGAGCGTCGAACTTGGGTACCCCCACCTGGAGACTCGCGCTTAGTCATATATGGCACATGCGGGGACGCGATTTTCTTAAAACTTCCCCAATGAATTTTCGTGAAAACATTTCTGAGAATTGCCCGCTTATCGGTCCCTATACCCACAAAATATGGTCACTCTGAAAACTCCCAGGCTATGGCTCCCGGAGACTCGAACCAGGGTACCCCACCCAAAATATAGCCTGATATTGCATATATTGTGAGGCGATTTGCTCGGAACTTCCCCAATGATTTTTTTGAAAACATTTCTGTGTATTGCCCGTCTATGGTACATTATACCCACAAAATACGGTCACTCTGAAAACTCCCAGGCTATGGCCCCCGGAGCGTCGAACTTGGGTACCCCCACCTGTAGACTCGCGCTTAGTCATATATGGCACATGCGGGGACGCGATTTTCTCAAAACTTCCCCAATGAATTTTCGTGAAAACATTTCTGAGTATTGCCCGCTTATCGGTCCCTATACCCACAAAATATGGTCACTCTGAAAACTCCCAGGCTATGGCTCCCGGCGACTCGAACCAGGGTACCCCACCCAAAATATAGCCTGATATTGCATATATTGTGAGGCGATTTGCTCCGAACTTCCCCAATGATTTTTTTTGAAAACATTTCTGTGTAATGCCCGTCTATGGTACATTATACCCACAAAATATGGTCACTCTGAAAACTCCCAGGCTATGGCCCCCGGAGCGTCGAACTTGGGTACCCCCACCTGTAGACTCGCGCTTAGTCATATATGGCACATGCAGGGACGCGATTTTCTCAAAACTTCCCCAATGAATTTTCGTGAAAACATTCTGAGTATTGCCCGCTTATCGGTCCCTATACCCAAAACTTCCCCAATGAATTTTCGTGAAAACATTCTGAGTATTGCCCGCTTATCGGTCCCTATACCCACAAAATATGGTCACTCTGAAAACTCCCAGGCTATGGCTCCCGGAGACTCGAACCAGGGTACCCCACCCAAAATATAGCCTGAAATTGCATATATTGTGAGGGGATTTGCTCGGAACTTCCCCAATGAATTTTCACTATGAAAACTTCCAGACTATGGTTCCCGGAGCTTCGAACTTGGGTACCCCCACCTGTAGACTAACATTTCTTTGTTTTGCCCGTCTATAGCTCTTTATGCTCACAAAGTTTAGCCACTCTCGTGCAGCAACATTTGTAATGCTGTCAAAATGCTCGTGTCCTTCATTTGTTAAATAATCGGTTTCTGGTTGTTACTGTTTCATATAAGCCCCACACATAACATTTGAGAGTTGCATTATTTTTAATAGCAGTACAACAAGTCAATTGGCCAACAATTCCGTAATAAAAAATACCCCGCTAAACCCCATTATATATATTATAGAGAAAACTGGGGTTTACGGGGTATATATTATTTTCGTATTTCTGCTGCAATACGTAGGTTGTGTATACTCGTTAGAACCGACTCATACGACATAGGCTGTGGATACTCGTAAGAACCGCCTCAATGAGGCTGTACTAACAAGCACCTACAGCCTATGTTTGCAGTATAAATAAGAAAAATATCATGGATTTTCATCAGAAAAATAACCATTTTGGAGCTGTGAAAAATGTACTATGTCGCACAGGTGTGTTATCGTAACGGAATGTTCCGCTTATGCGAGTCTATCCCACAAGGCATAGGTATGCAGCTCAGGTAAGTTTTAAGTGTCTTGAATGCTATTCGGGCAACCAGGATTCTGAGTATAAGTTTCTTGACATATCAAAAGTTATTCTCATCTGTTCTGTACGGAACCCGGGAAGGGACATGATTTTTTTTTTATTTTATAAGTTGTGCGCACAAGATAATATCTTGTGCGGACAAGATATTATCTTGTTCGGACAACATATTATCTTGTGCGGACAAGATATTATCTTGTGCGGACAACATATTATCTTGTGCAGACAAGATATTATCTTGTCCGCACAAGATATTAAGTTGTGCGAACAAGATATTATCTTGTCCGCACAAGATAATATCTTGTCTGCACAACATAGATCTTGTGCAGACAAGATATTATCTTGTGCGCACAAGATAATATGTTGTCCGAACAAGATAATATCTTGTCCGCACAAGATAATATCTTGTTCGCACAACTTCCCAAGATATATGTTGTGCAAACAAGATAATATGTTGTGCGGACAAGATATTATCTTGTGCGGACAAGATATTATCTTGTTCGCACAAGATAATATGTTGTGCGGACAAGATAATATCTTGTCCGCACAAGATAATATGTTGTCCGAACAAGATAATATCTTGTCCGCTCAAGATATTATCTTGTTCGCACAACATAATAAAAATAAAAAATCATGTCCCTTCCCGGGTTCCATAGTTCTGTGTATTTTGCGAATCGGGAATAAGTATTCCCGATTCGAATCGGGAATAGGGAAACGGGAATAAGTAACCAACTTGATGTCAATACGAAATATCCTATTTTTGACCTCTGGTGACCCCCAGACATGCCCCCAGGGCAACATTTTTGCATCAGCATATTCTACTCTTCATTACCTTCAATTTGATATGCAACATGACTATGTTTGAAGAAAAAGAATTTTTACCCCTCGGGCAAAGTTGGGCCCCACCCCCTGCCTGGGGGTCAGATCAAAATTCTTACTATATTGCTGTAGTCCTCAGCCATATATAGAGCTATTGTCTGTGAGTTTCGAGATTCTAGATTATATGGTGTAGGAGATTTGGTGCGACATTACAGACGAACGTATGGACGGACGACGGGTAATACATTATCCGCGCTTTTTCGAAGTACCCCTCATCCTGTAGGTGGGGGGATTGGTTACAAATGACTGGTGCATTACATATACGAAAAGGAAAAGTCTGGATAGGTTAACAGACTGGCTAAAAAAATGACCTAGATATTGTTAGCTGGACTGTAAACTCCAAAACAAACAAACAATCTTCAGTTTTTGTTTGATTTGAGGTTTAACGTCCCCGTCAACACTATTTAGGTCATTTTGGAGACATGGCTTCCAATTTTGTGGGACTTTTACCCGACACTGTGATGAAATGACATCTAAATCCCTGCCACCCATTTACAAGCATGGATCCTCAATCCTCAATCCACGGCCTCAACGGCACAGTTTGTCGCCTATGTAGATTGCCTCCTATGTATCTTCTTCACTCATTGTAACTGTCCTCGATTGTACTTTAAATAAGAAAGATGGTGGACTGAGGATTAAGGTGATGGTGGAGGGCCAGCGGTATACTCGAACTTGAAGCGGCCCGTAGCCTCGATGTATGTGGCTAGCTCCTGTCGTATGACCTCTCTCCAGTTTGGTAGTTCTGGGTGTTGGTCGTCACTCAGTAGTAAGTATAGGTCTGGTCCGTGTATTCCTAGTTGGGATGACAGGTTCCTCCATAAGGTCTCACGCTGTTGCTGATAGATAGGACAATGGGTGAGGAAGTGTTCAGTGGTCTCTATAGCTCCACACTGACACGTGTTATTTTCACACTGTCCTAGCTTGTGTCTATACTCATTAAGTTTGCAGTAGCCGGTCTGTAATTGAAGTATAGCACAGAAGCCTGACCTGTTCGGGCTGTCAACAAATCTCTTGGTATCGACCTTGGGGACATGTTCGTAGTATGTCCTCCCTTGCTGTGAGTTATCCCACTTGGATTGCCATCTTGAAATCTGGCTCCGCTTGTTGGCTTCTCTGATTTCTTGGATGGTGGTATTTCTTGTCCCTTCTGGCTGGTCATTTGCTTCTTTGGCAGCTTCTTTGGCTAACTGGTCTGCCAACTCATTCCCTGCTATGCTCGAATGGCCTGGAGTCCACTCGATCTCCACAGTTGAGCCCTTCTCCTGTATAGCCTTGATGGTCTGTCTTATTTCTCCAGTGACGGCTCTGTAGCTCATGTCCTTCCAGTTCAGAGTAAGGATACCTACAGCTGATTGGCTATCACTGAAGATACTCAGCATTTTGCTTCCCAGGCTGGATATATGTTGTAGTAAGTACTCAACTGCGACCAAGATAGCAACAAGTTCTCCAAGTAGTATGGAACCTCTTCGACATACTGGTCTCTTCAGTGGGACCGGGTCTTGCGTGGGTGGGTACAATACAGCACCTGCACCACAAGGGCCAGGATTGGTAAGACATGATCCATCCGTGAAGGCGAATGTTGTTTCCTTATCGGTGTCCAACATCTTGTCTGTGATCAGCTGTTTTCCGAGTTCCACCTGTTCTTGGTTCCGTGTCTTAGATGATCCCAAGCGACTCCAGTAAGCTGGGACATTCTTCACCATGGCCAGACAGCCAGCTTCGTAGTCGGCTTCTGGTTCCATTCTAGTGATGTCGATTTCTGTTTGGGCTGTCATTTCCTGTACTTGAGACATTGCCAGTGACATAGGGGAGATGTGTCGAACTGGTGCTTCTGCCTGCATACAACTGATAAGGGTCTGCTTTATCGGTTGGTCTATGGCCTTAGACTGTATCTTAGCCATGTCCCTTATAGCTGCCTCAGCAAAACGTAGTTCCAGTGGGAGGATACCTGCCGCAACTTCCATAGCTTCAATGCCTGCTGTGTTTGGTAGGCCAAGACATAATGCAAGGGCCTTGCGTTGGACTTTGTTCAGGATGCTGACATTGCTCCCACCTTGCCATATTGTAGAGCCATACTCTATCACTGATCTGATGAGGGTACTGTACAGTCTTAGTAGCTTTCTCGTTGAGATATTTCCTACTCCTTTAACTTCCCTAATCACTTTGAGAGCTTTTGATGCCTTCCTCTCTGTGTTCACAATGTGCTGCGAAAAGGTTAGACTTTCGTCAAGAGTTATCCCCAGGATTTTTGGTGTTGAGTTATACTTCAACGTTGTGTCATTGATCTTAAAGCCATCTCTCTGGGTTTCCGTCTGCTCCCTTGAGAAGACTGTGCACTCTGTTTTCGGGAAGCTTACATCCATTCTCCATTGGCCACACCATCTGATGACTGTACCAAACATTCTACACACTGTGCTCACCGCTATATCCAGACATGTCTGTGTATCCCACATAGTGCCATCATCAGCATACTTGACGTGCATCCCGTCCCTTCTACATGCTTCATACATCTCTCTGGTGAAGATGTTGAATAGGACTGGTGAGAGTACACTCCCTTGAGGTAAACCGACAGTGGTGTGAAATGTTGGTCCTGTGATGTCTGCCACAAAGCATCTTGCTGATCTATTGGTTAGGAAACTCTCAATCCATTTCAGCAGTCTGCCGTTTACCCCTATCTTGTGCAGCTGATAGATGAGACCTTTCCTCCACACTCTGTCGTATGCCCCTTTCAAGTCTACAAATATGGCTGCCGTGGACTTGCCCTCATTGAAGCCATCAAAGATTGACTGTGTCAGCCGCAATACAGCGTTGACTGTAGAGTGGTTCTTCCTGAAGCCCTCCTGCTCTGGATCCATCAGCTTGTTACCTTCCACATGGGACTGGATGGGCCCACTCGCAGCAGTTTTCCTATTTCATAACATAACTGTATCTAAATGCCAATACACTATACCTCCATTTCCAAATCCTTTTGAACTTTTAATGCACGAAAATCTTACGTTCTCTGTTACTTCGTGCCCTCGAAGATATTCGAGGGCATCTTCTAACTGCGTCCATGTTGTCACGGACGCCATTTCCAAAGAGAAATGTTCGGGATATTTGTAACCTAACACCGGTGGTAAAACACAGTCATCGGTTGGCTGCAACCGCCGTCTTGCGGTTGGAAAAAAGGGCTTCCCGTTTATTCTCGGTGCGTAAACTGGTAACAAGACGTTTCGCCCCCAAGACGTTTCCCCCCTGGTCGTTTCCCCCCTAGTCGTTTCGCCTCCCTTTTTGGCCCCTAGTCGTTTCGCCCCCAAACCCTAGTCGTTTCGCCCCCAAAATATTTTCCTATTTTTTAAATATATATATATATAAGATTTATTATCTCCATGTGTGACAGAGACAAAGGGAGAGAAAGAGTAAGAGAAGAACATGTAATTTAAATGAAATTATGATGTATTACCTGTATTTGATCAATACCGTCAATCACATTGTTAATTTGATTTGACACATTAATCACGCAATTGATGCGATTAATGACGAGGTGTGAAAACACGTGCTCTTTGCAAGGTTATATGTCTTTAATTATCGCTTAAGCACCTTTACAGGTTTTGTTTTAAATTGGTCGGTTGGTTCGTCAAGAGAGTCGGTCAGCAAAGATTAATGCTGAGGTGCGAAAACACGTGCTCTATGAAAAAATAATTGTCTTTAAATTGGTAGGTTGGTTCTTTAACAGTGTCGGCAAGCAACGGTTGAAAATGGTAAAATTGTCACAATTGGTTCATCTTTAGTTTCTAGAAAATCTTTCAAACGCCGACGATAGCAATATATAAGCTTCGCCCAAAGATCCCAGCATCATTCATCTTTGAATTCGCCAAATACATTTATCAAGGTCTTCTGAAGTAGAATAGTGTCCTTTTTGTGTGTCGCATGTCAGAAGGAAGTAGATGGCCGCCGCCATTCTATTTCTTGTGATGTGTGTGTGTCTGTGTGAGCGATGGGAGCATCGCCTATGTGGGACAGATAAGACTGATTTATTGATTTATTTATCGCTCAAGTTACACGTTCATGTTTTTAATTTAATGTTTTATTTTTTCTTATTATTTTTAGCTCACCAGAGCCGAAGGCTCCGGGGGAGCTTATAGGATAGGCAGTTGTCCGGCGTCGTCGTCGTCGTTGTCGTCGTCGTCAACACTTTCAAACATCTTCTTCTCTGAAGCCACTGGACCGATTCAGCCCAAATTTTATCTGTAGCATCCTTGGGCTGGGGGATTGAAAGTTTGTGTTTTTTATGAAATTCGGCTCATTGGTTTGGTTGCTATGGCAACTTAGAGTTTCCATAGACTTATAATGGGGAAAATTGAAAAATGGCATTTACTGCCAAGCCACTGCAGATATTTTGACAAAACTTTCATAGAAATATTCCTTAGGCAATCTACTATCTGCCATATGATTTTAGGCCAACTGCTCATTTGTATTGGTTGCCATGGAAACCAAAATGAAAAAATAGAAAAAAAAATACTTAAAAAATCATCTCCTCAGAAACTGTATGCTCTATGAGGCTGAAAGTTTATGGAAATATTCACCATATTTGCCTTAACAGGTTTTGTGTTTTTTATGAAATTCGGCTCTTTAGTTTGGTTGCTATGGCAACTTAGATTTTCCATAGACTTATAATGGGGAAAATTGAAAAATGGCATTAACTACAAAGCCTTTGCAGATATTTTGACAAAACTTTCATAGAACTGTTCCTTTAGTAAACTTCTCTCAGCCATATGCTTTTATGTCAACCTGGGGGTCCAGTAGGTTGTGCCGGGGCCATGCCACGCCCCCAGTACTTCATAAAATGACCTATATCTCAGAAACCTTACAGATCCCCACCCCTAAACCATATATATTCTTGTTCCTATTGATAAGACGCATTCAGTGACACCAACCTGGAGGTCCTCCGGGATGTGCCGAGGCCATGCCCCACCCCCTCCACTTCATAAAAGGCCCAATATCTCGGAAACCATTCAGATCCCCACCCCTGAACCCTATATACTCTTGTTCCTTATGATAAGACGCATTCAGTGACATCAAACTGGGGGTCCCCCGGGATGCGCCGGGGCCATGTCCCGCCCCTCCATTTCATAAAAGGCCCAATATCTCGGAAACCTTACAGATCCCCACCCCTAAACCATATATATTCTTGCTCCTTATGATAAGACACATTCATTGACCCCAAATTGGGGGTCTTCCGGGGTGCGCCGGAGCCATGCCCCACCCCTTCACTTCACAAAAGGCCATATATCTCAGAAACTGTTCAGATCCCCACCCCTAAACCATATATGTTCTTGTTCATTATGATGAGACACATTCAGTGACACCAACCTGGGGGTCCCCAGGGATGTGCTGGGGCCATGCCCCACCCCCTCCATTTCATAATATCACAATATCTCAGAAACCTTACAGATCCCCACCCCTAAACCATATATATTCTTGTTCCTTATGATAAGACACTTTCATTGACACCAACCTGGGGGTCTCCCTGGGCCTTGCCCCACCCCTGCACTTCACAAAAGGCCTTATATCTCAGAAACTGTTCAGAGCCCACCCCTAAACCATATATATTCATCTTCCTTATGATAAGGCACATTCATTGACACCAGCTTGTGAGTCCCCGGGGCATGCCCGGGCCTTGCTCCACCGCTTGACTTCATTAAAAGCCACATATCTCAGAAATAGTTAGATCCCCACCCCTAAACCATATATATTCTTGTTCTTTATGATAAGACTCATTCAGTCACACCAACTTGGGGTTCTCTTTGTGCTGAGGCAATGTGCCCCGCCCTTCCACTTCATAAAAGGCCATATATTTCAGAAACCATTCAAATCCCCACCCCATATTCATATGTTATGTTCTTGTTCCTTATTATTAGCACACCTACTGTAGGGGTGTCCGCAGGGGCCAGTCCTCTCCTTTATCACTTCATGAAAGGATATCTTGGAAACCGTTCAGATTCCCACCCCTAAACCATATATATACTTGGTCCTTATGATGAGACACATTTAGGGACAACAATCTTGGGCTTTCCTGGGAACGACAGGGCATGCTCCAACCCCTCCTCTTTTATCTCCAGCCATGCAGATCCCCACTGCTAAACCATATATATTCTTGTTCTTTGTGATAAGACACATTTAGTGATACCAACCAGGGCTCCATTGGGTCCATGCCCCACCCCCTCTACTTCATAAAAGGCCTAATGTTTCATATACTGAGTCCACATTGATGCTCATTTGGATATGGGGGTTCATTTGGCAGATTAAAATGATATCATGTTAAAATACATGGCTGCAATTTGGCAGTGCCCACCTGAGCTCTGGTGAGCATAGTGGCCCATGGGCCTCTTGTTTGTTAATTGTACTCTGTTTTTGTTATAATATTTTTTTTCAGACCAGACAAAGTACTTGTAAAGCTATATATTGCAAACATGGTTTGAGAATTCTTGTTACAGCCGCTATATTGGGAGGATTCTAACGAGTGCACACAGCCTATGACTTTGAACGGAAATAAGTAAAATAATGAACACCCCGTAAACATCAGTTTTCTCTATATAAAGTGAGGTTAAGGTGGATGTTTTTGAAGTAAACAGCCTCAATGATTTTAGTGTAACAAGTCCTAGTCACACCTCTCCGAGTGGCCACTTTTAAGGCCCGGTTCCAGCCGGTAACTAAGGACAAGTTATCCTTAAGCTGACGTGACAGGGACATGATGCTTCTTAAATATTTGCCTCTTCTCACCTCTTATAAAAGTGAAACTTAGTTTTACAGGAAAAAGTGGGCGAAACGACTAGGGGGCGAAACGACCAGGGGGGCGAAACGACTAGGGAGGAAACGACCTGGGAGGAATCGTCTTGGGGGCGAAACGACTAGGGGAGGAAATGGTTTGGGGGCGAAACGTCCCGGAATCCGTAAACTTACCGGAACGAACCTAATTACCGGAACGTACCGGAACGGACCCATTTTTTTCCCCCCATTTTAGGCATTTTTTTAAATACTTTTTTTATTTTTTCACCTGCATATTGAGTTGTTCGACCATTTACACTTCCTTCATACCTAATTAAAAGACCGAAATATCGTCTTATAAACACCTAAGATAATTAGATTATCCTTACCTACTCAGGCACACTTTCAGGTTTATTGGTTTGCTTTACAAAGATTATCACTGTTATATAGGAGGTTTTAGGAATTCCGTTTATGACGTCATTCTTGCGCATGCGCAAAGTACTGGCCGTCAATTGAAACGGCCATCGCTATTCAAATGTATTGGCGGAACTTAAAATGCTAACAATATTCAGACATTTTGAGAGAAAATAAACCCGTTTTCATTGAAATAATGCCTCGGGAAGGAAAGAATGATATTTTACTTTCATTACCGAAATTCATTTATCCTAAATCCGTTTTTAATTGACGAAAACCTTTTCGTGTCGGAATGACCCATGTCAATGGCTTGATATACCGTTATTCACAAAATAAGTTTTTACGTAACTTTCGTTTTATTCGCTATCTATCTATCTATCTATCTATCTATCTATCTATCTATCTATCTATCTATCTATCTATCTATCTATCTATCTATCTATCTATCTATCTATCTATCTATCTATCTATCTATCTATCTATAGATAGTATCTATCTATCTATCTATCTATCTATCTATCTATCTATCTATCTATCTATCTAAAATAAGTTTTTACGTAACTTTCATTTTATTCTCTATCTATCTATCTATCTTTCTATCTGTCTGTCTGTCTGTCTGTCTGTCTGTCTGTCCAACGATCTGTCTACATGTGCAATTTAAATGTCCATACTGACAGTCGAAATAAACTAATGAGTGGACTGACGGAGGGGCGTTGAGTCAATGTTGGTTCGACGTCATGCCGTCGACACCCGCTCCAACTCACTTCATTGTCACATGACCGTTGGCATGAGAGAGAGACAGAGAGAGACAGAGAGAGACAGAGGGGGGTTTGACTGACAGTAGACAGACAGACGACACACAGATCGACTGACTGAATGACTGACTAACAGACGAGCGGACAGACAAATAAACATACTAGCAGTCGAAAAAGAAAACAATCAATGAGTGGAATTACAGACGGGGGTCGAGTCAACGTTGGCTCGACGTCATGCCGTCGACAACCACTCCAACCCACTTCAATGGCACGTGACCGTTGAGATGGTTTGACTGATCCCTGTATCAAAGAAGCCCATAACCCTTTTCGTACCAAATGGAATCTTCCTCCTAATATATAGCAGGAGTCATTTTCAAAATTTATTTGGAAAATGGCCGAACTTTTTGCAAACAGTGTAGGCCCTGATCAGACGCCGCGTTCTGCGGCGTCTGATCTGGGCCTGCCCTGTTTGTCACTTACTCCTTTTGAGGTTTCCGGTACCAAATGGGTTAATTTAGACCTAAGGGCTGGGCAAGTTGAGCCAACGACAAATCTACCAGATTTTACTGTAAAATCTTGCACTTGCGAATGAGTGTTTAACATTCTTATGCTCTGAAAGGGTGTTCTACGTTTGTTTTGCATTTAATGTTCAAATCGCACTGAGTCTTGATGGGTCCGAGCACTGGGCAAATGACATTTTATCGCCAACGAAAAGTTGTGACGTTTCATCGACGTTGCAATGTCAAATTCAATGTATCGCTTTGAAATTGGTTTGATGTAGACACGACGTTGTTGACACGCTACATGGCGGTTGACGTAGCGTCATTTAATAACAAACTGTAATTTATATTTGCCTGCGCTCGCTAATTGTTGGTGCGCAAAGAGAGAGAGAGAGAGAGAGAGAGAGAGAGAGAGAGAGAGAGAGAGAGAGAGAGAGAGAGAGAGAGAGAGAGAGAGAGAGAGAGAGAGAGAGAGAAATCGTATATACAATTTATCATTTTCGTAATGCGAAATTTCACATCTGGCAGCATATCGGTGTTTCTCCCATTATCTTACATTAGAATTCCCCAAAAGTTTAAAAGAATTCCACTGTTTTACGCTGTAATTAACACTTTATCCGTCCCACTGCCTTTGAAGCAATATGACAGATGACGGCCAGGGCTTTTCCCGTTCTATTTATAGAACCGGAAGTACGTCACGAAAAAATCTCCTATACAAGATACAAGAAACTTTATTTTGTGTCGGTTACATACAACAAGTAACATTAGCTGCAAGAGCTATTTTCCGACAAAACATATAAATATAGAAAAGGTCAAATTCAACAAGTGTAAAGCAACAAATGTAAAACAGCTAAAAGAGAAGAAAGAGGTTAATACATAAGATCTTATACATAATTACATCTATATATATTAAATATATAGGAGCTTTTTTCGTGACGTACTTCCGGTTCTAAAAATAGAACGGGAAAAGCCCTGGCCGTCAACTGTTGTATTGTTTCAATGCAGTGGGACAGATAAAGTGTTAATTACAGCGTAAAACAGTGGAATTCTTTCAAACTTTTGGCAAATTCTAATGTAAGATAATAGGAGAAACGCTGATATGCTTCCATGTGTGAAATTTCGCATTACGAAATCATACCTATGCAAATACATTATCAATTTTTCGGCCAAAACATGGAAATTTTAAGATGAAAAATTGTGATATTTTTTCTTATTTCTGCTCAAAACATAGATTGCGGGAACTCGATAGAACCGGCTCGACGAAATAAGAAAAATAATGTTTACCCCTGTAAACCCCAGTTTTACTATATAAAACTGGGGTTTGAGGGGGTAAAAATTGCATATGCGTGTTTTCTCATGACGGCAAATCCCAAGTGTTATTCTTTTGACCACTCTTTAAGTTAACTGCTGCTCTTAAAGATATATTGCATGTACGACTCAACAGCGTCCTCTCTCTCTCTCTCTCTCTCTCTCTCTCTCTCTCTCTCTCTCTCTCTCTCTCTGAGTGTGCCATGGTCTACATGTTGCTCTCTCTCTCTCTCTCTCAGCGAACCAGCAATTATCGAGCGTAAGTAAATGTAAATTACACTTTATTGTTAAATAACTCCACGTCAACCGACATTTAACGTGTCAACAACGTCGTGTCTACATCAAACCAACATCAAAGCGATGCACTGAATTTGACTTTGCAACGTCGATGAAACGTCAGAACGTTGCGTTGGCGATAATACGGTGTTGCTTAATAAGTATCATTTGCCCAGTTCTCGGACCCATCAAGACTCAGTGGGATTGGAACATTAAATTCTAAACAAACGTAGAACACCCTTTCAGTGCATGAGAATGAAACACTCCTTCGCAAGTTCAAGATTTTACAGTAAAATCTGGTAGATTTGTTCAACCTGCCCAGTCCTTACATTAACCCATTTGGTACAGGAAAACCCAAAATAGTTAAGTGGCAAACAGTGCAGACCCAGATCAGACGCAGCAGAACGCGGCCTCTGATCAGAACCTACACTGTTTGCAAAAAGTTCAGCCATTTTCAAACCACTCTCATCTCAACGGTAACGTGACATTGAAGTTAATTGGAGCGGGTGTCGACGGCATGACGTCGAGCCAACGTTGACTCGACGTCCGTCTGTCAGTCCACTCATAAGTTTTTTCGACCGTCAGTATGTTTATTCGTCTGTCTAACTGTCCGTTCGTTCGTCTGTTAGTCAGTCATTCAGCCACTCGGTCTGTCTGTCGTCGTCAGTTTGTCAGTCAAACCTCCCTCTCTCATCTCAACGGTCATGTGACATTGAAGTCAGTTGGAGTGGGTGTCGACGGATAGATAGATAGATAGATAGATAGATAGATAGATAGATAGATAGATAGATAGATAGATAGATAGATAGATAGATAGATAGATAGATACGTAAAAACTTATTTTGTAAGTAAGCTTTCCTGAATATCGGTATCTCAGGTCATATTGACATGGGTCATTCACGTAGAGATTTTCGTCAATTAAAAACAGTTCCAGGAAAAATGAACTTCAGTAATAAAAGCAAAATATCATTCTTTCCTTCTCGAGGCATTATTTCAATGTAAACGGGTATATTTTCTTTCAAAATGTCTGAATATTGTTAGCAGTTTAAGTTCCGCCAATGCCTTTGAATAGCGATGGCCATTTCAATTGACGGCCAGTGCTTTGCGCATGCGCAAGAATGACGTCATAAACGGAATTCCTAAAACCTCCTATTGAAAAATAAATAAGTAAATAAATAACATAATAATAATAATAGAAAATAATATTAATAATAATAAATAAATAATAATAATAATAATAATTCATGTATACATATATACAGGCACATATATACACACATATACATACATATACATACACATATACACATACATACACACATATATATGACGAGGCATCATATTTCTCTCTCAGGCACTCTTTGACCCGAAAGAAAGTCGAAAGGGGAATTTGATAAACAAGGATCTATTGCCAATATTGACTACAGGTCCTTGTTCCGAACTGGCGGAATTTAAATCGTCTGACAAATTATTGTGTGCCATTTTATTTTATCTTTTTAGTATTATTATTTATTCATTTATTTTTAGATTATCATCAAATTATCAAACTCCAGGGGACGGGAAATTTTGATTTGAAATAAAAGTATTTTGAGATAAAAGGATTCGAAATCTAATAAAAAAAATAGAAGAACTCTGAAAAGTGCCCCAAATCTAGCTTCACTTAAGCTTAGCTTGAGATATCAGTGTAACGAGATAACGAGAATCAACTGTAACATAACTCAAAATAGTGAAAGAACGTCAAGTTAACAAGTTCCTGAAATAATGACCCGACAAACCTCACTTATACGGAGAAAATTGGGGTCCACGGGGGTATTCATTGTTCTCCTTACTTTTGCTCAAAAACATAGATTGTGGGTACTCGTTAGAACCGCCTCGACGGGACGGGCATGACGAGCACCCAAAACTTATGTTTGCAGTATAAATAAGCAAAAAATATCACAGATTTTCATCGGAAAAATCAACATTTTTGAGATAAGAAAGAATGCATTCTGTCCCACGGATGTGTTATCGTAATGTTAATTAATAAATGGATTCGTCAAATGGTGAGATATTTATATAAAAAGGCATGCGCCTATTCCCGATATATACATTAGAGTGCCATACCATCTGGTTCTAGAAATAACTATTTGGATGAATATCGCTTCAACATATTGCTGATGTTGTGTTAAATAGTTACGTTGTTTGTTAACCTAGTCGGTAAATAGCTCCTAGCTAATGTTCTCTCGTTATGTAAAACCGACTCAAAATAAAGATTCTTGTATCTTGTATCTTGTATCTTGCTCCAAACACCACTAGGGAAATTGCTTGTGGTGGCTCAGACGCACTAGGTGCGATTATTGTGAACTGATTCATATTCCACATTTTACAAATTAATTTGTGAAAAAGAGCATGCACAATGTGGTTATAAAATGAAAATAGTGTGTATTTTATACAAATTTCCTAAAAATATGGTGGAAACCGGGGTGAAAATGTTTCGTTCCGGTAATTAGGTCCGTTAAGGTAAATATACGCACCCGTTTATTCTGAACATCTCCGACCGAATAGGAATTCAATGAACCGCATCGGTCTCACTATTAAGCGACAAAGAGCGATAAGAAGCGACAAGAACGTTTTTAAACATTTTACATATACATGTGAGGCAGATTTGATTATATTTGACATTTACAATCTATCTTACCTATCTATTTTTGTCATCATAATTTACTTAGATGCCCTTAAAGTGTTCTCCGAACAACTGTGCAATCCCGGCTGTGAAAAGCTTTGTCAAGTATTGAGCGACAAGAAAACGTCAAGAACATATTTTAACACTTTTGCTGGGTATTTCTGGTAATTCAATAAGACAAAACAGTTTATATACCTATGCCTTGTATAGAGAGAGACCAAGTTTTACGTATAATTTTGTGTTGATAAGGCTTCTTAGAACAACACAGTGGCCCAAAACAGTGCCGGACAAGTATTGAGAAACAAGAAAGTGTCAAGAAAATATTTGGACAATTTTTCAGATTGTTTGCCAGGTTTGTGACACCTGCATTTCACGTATCATTATGGGTCAATGTAGCTCATTTATAAGACCTCTCCGGAAAAACAAAAACAACTTCAGGCCGTTATACTTAAAGAAAAAGTTCCACCTTCTACAGGTTGTTATTCCGCTGACCAGAAAAAAGCGACAAGAAAATATATCACAACCGAAATCGTTAATTACTTTCACTCAGTTTGAGTTTTTTTAAGTTGAATTACTCAATCATTATGGCTTGGGAGTATGACTTGAGTTAATTGCATCTGATAAAATCAATAGGCTTGTATTCCTTCATAGCGCGCTACAACTATCTTTCTTTCTTTCTTTCTTTTCAGAGTACCAGATAAGAATAAGTGCAGTTGATGATATTTCATTTTTTTTTTCATAAAATGCTGCGTTGCGGGTTTTTAAGAATCCCTTGTGAGATGTTTGTAACGAGGACCCAATGCATATTTTCTTTCTTTTTCATGTTGTGGATACTCTTTATAATACTTTGTGAGACGGTTATTATATGCACCCACGAGATGTTTCTTTTTTCCCGTTTAATCTTGATTTCTTTTTCTATCCGCCAAAAGAACCGATAAGCATACCAGCAGTTATCGGAGATGTTCCAAAATTTAAAAAAAAAAATAGAAAATACGTTGTGGGTAATTGATAGAATCCTAAACAAGGATACTTGTCCTCATAATTGTTAGATGAAAACCAAAAAAAATCTATCTCAATTTGTTTTTAGAGAGAGAGAGAGAGAGAGAGAGAGAGAGAGAGAGAGAGAGAGAGAACATTCCTGCTTCAAAAGAGCACCCGCAATCTATCTTATCTATATTCACTTTTGGGTCGTCCTGTAAAGTCTTCTTGCCCTTTTTTGTACTCAAATCGCCCCGCTATTTCTTCTTGTCGCTTATTCATGTCACCTTATAAACCATGTCAACAAGTCCATGTAATAGATACAAATGTAAATACCACTAAGACGCATAGTTTGTGGGTACTGATTAACACCGCGTCACAGAAGCCGTTCAAACGAGCACCCGCAATCTATCTTACCTATATCTATATTTTTTGGTCGCAAAATCTTCTTGTCGCTTTTCTCAGTACTCATATCGCCCCGTTATTTCTTCTTGTCGCATTTTTAATGTCACTTTATAAACCACGTCAACAATTCCATGTAATAGATACACATGTAAATCCCACTAAGACCCATAGTTTGTGGGTACTCATTAACACCGCCTCACAGAGGCCGTTCAAACGAGCACCCGCAATCTATCTTACCTATCTATATTTTTGGGTCGCCCCGCAAAGTAGAAGTAAAACAAAGATCAGGAATCGATACAATTAACTTACTCCACCCATCAAAGTCACCAAAGGGGGAAAAAACACAAACATGAAGCCACCAGACCAAAATCTTCTTGTCGATTTTTTCAGTACTTACATCACCCCGTTATTTCTTCTTGTCGCTTTTTCATGTCACTTTATAAACCACGTCAACAAGTCCATGTAATGGATACACATTTAACCCCTCCCCTCAGAACCATAGTTTGTGGGTACTCATTAGCACCGCCTCACAGAGGCCGTTCAACGAGAACCTACAATCTGTCTTTAGTTTTGGGACGGAAGTAAGGGCGAGGATTGAGGCCACGTAAAATCGATTTAAGCCCCCCAGTGGAAATCTTCCACTGACCGTTCCAAGGCGGCTCTTCTGTGGCGATTTATTTATGTTGTTGTTTGTTTCTTACTGTGTGTATCACTTGTGTCTTTTGGTTTTGGATGGCCATATGGCCATTTTGTGGAAAAGTAACTGTCCATATGGCTTTCCTTTGTTTAGGTTTCCATTATGGTCTGGTCGCTTAATGTTTGTATTTCTTTCCCTTTGGTGTCTTTTATGGGTGGAGAAAGTTAATTGTATCAATTCCTGATCTTTGTTTTACTTCTACTTTACATCCCACCTCAAAGTAGCGCCCGCAATCTACCTTTATTTTTTGGTCATCCCGCAAAATCTTGTTCTCGCTTTTTTTCAGTACTCAAATCGCCCCGTTATTTCTTCTCGCTTTTTCATGTCACTTTATAAACCATGTCAACAAGTACATGTAACGGATACACATGTAAATCCCACTTATTTTACTTCTCATCTAATCCAAAGTTTGTGGATACTCATTAACACCGCCTCACGGCGGCCGTTCAAACGAGCACCCACAATCTGTCATGTCGCCTTTTTAGGACTCATATAGCCCCGTAAAAATTTCTTGTCGCTTATTCAGCTCTAGAGAATATTGTGCAGTTTGTCATTTATTTTCTAACGAGCTGATTGTCCGATGCTATTTTGCGATTTAATGCCTGAACTGCATATTTGCGAATTTTCTTGTCGCTTTTAAGCTCTAGGTGTTATTGTGCGGTTTGTCAGTTTTCCCCGTAAATCTTCTTGTCGCATTTTCAGGACTCATATATCCCCGTTGAATGTTCTTGTCGCTTTTTCAGCCCTCGGTGTTATTGTGCGGTTTGTCATTTTTTCATACCAGCTGATTGTCTACTTTGCGATTTTATGCTTGAAATGAATTTTTGATTTCGATTCTTAAGTCTCTTCATCTTTATGTAGCTGTTGTTAAATATGTTCTATAAAAGGGTTATCATTTGGAAGCAAGGAATACACCACAGAACTGAAAAATATGGAGTGCATATGTTTGCTGGGCGAGACTAGCTAGTTTCGACCAATTAGGCCTCATCAGTGACCCTAAGATATTTTAACAATTTCACTTTTTCATGGACTCATGCCAGTCCGTTGAAGTTTAGTGTATCTTATTAAGAACTCATTGTAATCGGGTGATATGCATACTTTCTTACCCCATGATGCGTTTTCTACGCATTTGATGCCGTAAATTAATACCAGACCATATTCCATACGCTTCATGACGCCCCTTGTCACCTCTTCAACTGTGAAAAATCTTCTTGTAGCTTTTTCTAGGACTCACATCGTCCCGTAAAATCTTCTTGTCGCTTTTTCAGCACACCAGGTTCTTGTGTGGTTGGGTTTTTTTCTTACACCCTGCATTTCAATGCACTTAATGCATAGTGCATATATAACACAAATAGACATACATGTATATGGCTTCAATTCGAGAAAAAACCAAGACTAACATCTGACATCTTCTCTTTTCAGTCCGAGCATTTTCTCAAGCGCACGCGGTTACACACGCGATTTAACTGTCTTATTTTGTCTCAGAAAATGCAATATTTTTGGAACTATTTAAATCTGATACTTTATAATACTTTATTCATTCATGAATTATTATTTTTTTATATAGAAACGTAGGGACAATCCCTTTAAATTTTATTACGTCAAGCTCCTGTGGTATGCATATATTTAATGGAATAAGATCATGACGCTTCTTGACGCTTCTTGTCGCTTTATAGTGAGACCCCTACGCGTTGATCCAAACCCGATGGTCACGGGTCGTTTCGCCCGTGAGACGTTTCGTCCGTGGTTCATTTCGCCCTGGGTCGTTTCGCCCGTGCGTCGTTTCGCCCCAATTTGGTGGGTCGGTTCGCCATAATTTTATTTAGGTCCTTCATTCAGATGCTTGGTCTGTACAGGAGAATAATAAAAATCTAAAATGAGTTCCTTTAAGAGCAATTAAAATATTCATAAGAAAGAAGATGGGTCATACTACGTAGTTTCGGCTAATTAAGCCTCATCAGTGACCCTGTAATGATCCGGCAAAGAAAGCCAGAGGAAACATACTGCAATTTTGCGAATTTCGAATAGGCAGTCGATTCAAAGACTGATATAAATCAAAATGGGGTCCAAATAAATAAAACCTGTCTAGAATATGAGTCTAAACCAATAATATATTTCTGATTTCTAAGAATATTCACGCTGATCTCAAAGGACCAAAAGTAAAATATAAACTGCACTATGGTTGATGTACGGGGAGACGTTTTACTGCCGCCACACGGCACAACACCAGCTGCAGTGAAGGCAAATAAAAATCTAAAATGAGTTCCTTTAAGAGCAATTAAAACATTCATAAGAAAGAAGATGGGTCATACTACGTAGTTTCGGCTAATTAAGCCTCATCAGTGACCCTGTAATGATCCGGCAAAGAACGCCAGAGGAAACATACTGCAATTTTGCGAACTTCGAATAGGCAGTCGATTCAAAGACTGATATAAATCAAAATGGGGTCCAAATAAATAAAAACCTGTCTAGAATATGAGTCTAAACCAATAAACTTTGGTTTGATAACTAATTCATTCACACCGACCGAAAATCATATCTCCTCAAAAACTGGAGGGTCTGTATCCTCTATTCCCTGGATCACACCAGAGATAAGAAGAAAATTCGGAGAAGGAATAAGGTTCATGCAAAGACAAAAAGGTCGGGAAGTGGTAAACTCCGGACAAAATTTGAAAACTTGAGACGTGAAATCAAGACCGATATAAAAAAAAATCAGTATGATCTGTATGTGAATAACCTGGCAGGTGATGTAAGGCAAATCCAAGAGATTTCTACAGATTTATCAATAGCCGGCAGAAAGACAGGCAAGGTATCCCGCCCCTTAATAAAAAAAGGAGAGAACGGGGTTGCTGAATCAGACTAGTTGGTCAATTCAATGATGCGTTTAATAAAACTGAGTTCATGGAGGTTCCATTGACTGGAAGATCGGCCCCATTCATGGATAATATTTTTGTGTCAGCTGCAGAAGTGATCAAGTTAAGGGGCCCAGCCACCTAGTAACTCTGCAAGGGGGAGCTGTGCTGTCGGGGACGTATGGGCCCTGGTACCGCCACGAAAGGCAGAGAGGTCTTTACTTAGTGAGCCAAAAGTGGCTGGGACAACTTTCTTCCTTCTCTCTTATTTATGTTGTACCTCTTTGCTTATATATTATATTATTTTTTTTAGTCCTATTTCTTGTTATTTTTACGCTAATTTATGACTAAATTCTACTTCTTGCTGACTGTATTCTCTTGCTTTTCATCTTTCTAGCGCTAACCATAATGAAGTCATACTCGTTGAGTAATAGTCAAGATTGACGGACCAACGTAGAGATGTAGATGTAGAAGTTACTTCAAGGCTTAAAAACCCCAGTAAGGCCTTAGGACCTGATGAGCTTCATCCTAGAGTCCTGAAGGAACTAGCAAATGAGTTAGGTTCAGTTTTTGCACACTTGTTTCAACAGTCTCTTGATAGGGGTGAAATCCCCAAAGAATTGCTCTTAGCAAACATCTGTCCACTCTTCAAAAAAGGAGATAGGGCTCTTGCCTGTAATAATCGGCCAGTGTCTCGGACTTCTGTTCTGTGTAAATTGCTTGAACATACAGTTTGCTCAAACATCATGGCCCACTTGCATGAACATAAACTTTTGTCAGACAGACAACATGCATTTAGGAAAAGGCATATTTTTGAAACTCAGCTGAGCACAGTTATAAATGACCGGGCAAAATCTTGGACAAAGGGAGACAGTTTGACACATTTATTCTGGACTTAGAGAAGAATTTTGACACCCCTCCTCATGAACTAATTAAATCTAAAGTAGAAGTAAAACAAAGATCAGGAATTGATACAATTAACTTACTCCATCCATAAAAGACACCAAAGGGAAAGAAATACAAACATTAAGCGACCAGACCATAATGGAAACCTAAACAAAGGAAGGCCATATGGACAGTTACTTTCCCACAAAATGGCAATATGGCCATCCAAAATTAAAAGACACAAGTGATACACACAGTAAGTATCAAACAACAACATAAATAAATCGCCACAGAAGAGCCGCCTTGGAACGGTCAGTGGAAGATTTCCACTGGGGGGCTTAAATCGATTTTACGTGGCCACAATCCTCGCCCTTACTTCCGTCGCGATTTAGACAAATAATTTGTTCAGTCCGCATGAAGGCCTCCTAACTCATCAGTGCATAAAGTCTGGCATTCTGGAAATATTACCCTCATGATAAATGTTGTCATTAAATCCCAGTGGAAAAGGGGTCTGTAAAAATTTAATCCATTTCAGTTCAGCTTCATGTCTTTTGTTATTTGGTTGCGGGATTGGGGGAAGACCCTCAAATGTTGCTACAGAAAACAGCGAGTTGTTGTTAATGGTGAATCTTCGGAGTGGGCTCCAGTTTTGTCTGGAATCTTGGTCCACTATTGTTCTCCCTGTACATCAATGATATTTCCACTGACATTGACTCTGAAATAAGAATGTTCGCAGACGACTGCGTTTGTTACCGGGAAATTATAATACATATGACTCACTGAAACTTCAGACTGACATAGATAGATCAGGATGTTGGGCCCGAAAATTGGACATGAGATTTCAGCCAGTTAAATGCAATATTATTAAGATAACTGGAAAGAGATCTAATAAAGTTTGTGGCTTCTTACATCTTAGAGGGAACGGTCCTCGAGAATGTGGACTCCATTTAAAATACCTTGGAGTGACAATCACACACAACTTGAGGTGGAATACTCATATTAGTAACATGTGTACTAAGGCAAATAGAACGCTTGGTTTCCTGAGGCGAAATCTTCATCAGTGCCCCCAGGATGTAAAAGAGGCAGCATATAAAGGTCTTGTTCGCCCAATCTTGGAATATGGTAGTTGTATCTGGGACCCCAGTGGAGTGGTCCTTAACGAAGAAATTGAGACAAGTCAAAATAGAGCTGCTAGATTTGTAATAGGCAATTACTGCTTTGAAACTGGGAGCGTGACTGAAATACTTGGAAAATTAAAATGGGAGTCTCTCAAGAAATGGAGAAAGATAGTAGGCTCATCCTTTTATACAAAGGTCTAAAGGGTGGTGCCAGCATTCCAACAGATCCTTGTTCCCCCAGCTAGACACTGTAGAAATCCCAATTCGTTGGCGTTTCAGACCTTTACTACAAGAACTGACATTTTATAAAGAGTCGTTCTTCCCCAGAAACATTAAAGATTGGAATGCCCTTCCCGATTCGATTATTTCGACAGCTGAAGGTGCTGATGATTGTGTAGCTAAATTTACCTCTTTGGTTAGAGATAGGGACTAATTTCCCACACCACAGGTCCTGGTGTATGAATGTCATTTGACGTGTCACCAGTAACAATCCTGATTCTGATTTATATGCATGGATGGCCCGACCAATTAACATAGTTTGATTCTGTCGGTTACGGTTAAAAAACCCTATTAATCCAGATAATCACGCGCCAAATAACTCTTTGATACCTGGGGATTAGTATATAAAGCGGTAGCGAACGCGCTTACTTATACACACATTTAAAAATATTGTGAATACGCAGCAGAAGCACGATCATGATCAGACTGCATAAATGTCCTCTCTGTTCGTTATGAGCCACTCTGTGAGGTTCCAGAATGTGTTGGTGGACCAATGATTGTTGGTCGTATTTTATTCATTGGTTTCCGATTTTAGTTCTCTGTTGTAAAATTTGATATATATTGAAAATTTAATAAATGCACACACAGTCAGTTTCTGGCGAAGAATGTGCACTGTACTGGTTAAACGCTTTCGTATAAGCCTGTCCAGGAAATGTGTAGATAGGTAAACTGACCGGCTCAAAATGGCGTAAAATAGTGTTGACTGGCCCGTTATACTCCAATGCAAACAAACAAATGCACACAGAGCGCCCCGAACAAGCTACAGATCCGGACCTTTGCTGGCAACATAGATTTGTTAACACGTTTTCTCATGGCATGGCACATATCGGACTGCTTCTTTCTTTAGTTTAATAAGTTGATTTTTGTATATATACACTGTGTTTTCATATACTGTATACATTGTTTTGAGAGAGAGAGAGAGAGAGAGAGAGAGAGAGAGAGAGAGAGTTATAAAACGTTTTTACAGTGAATTGATGAATGATGAAATAAAACTTGGCAATAATGAAACATGTCTTGCTATATTTCATCACCATTTGTCCTCTTTCGTTCTCTGTTCAGAATATAAAGTAGAAGTAAAACAAAGATCAGGAATTGATACAATTAACTTACTCCACCCATAAAAGACACCAAAGGGAAAGAAATACAAACATTAAGCGACCAGACCATAATGGAAACCTAAACAAAGGAAGGCCATAAGGACAGTTACTTTCCCACAAAATGGCCATATGGCCATCCAAAACCAAAAGACACAAGTGATACACACAGCAAGTAACAAACAACAACATAAATAAATCGCCACAGAAGAGCCGCCCTGGAACGGCCAGTGGAAGACTTCCACTGGGGGGCTTAAAAACCTATAAACCGGTGCATTACAGACCAACATAACCTTATCTGTTCATTGGGCTGTTAGCCACATAATATCAGACGGGGAAAAGGCATGGGACGGACAGAATCACTACACTGATATTAACACTTAAGAGCACGCTGGGTAAAACATTTCAGATAATATTTTATTATTTTGAAATATTTTCCAAGTTACGATTTTGACAGCCCATGTTTATCGTCTCCAACAGAGACACTTTGCTGGAAATGTCGGATCTTTTTAGCTCACCTGGACCGAAGGCTCCAGGGGAGCTTATAGTATAGTGGGTCCTCCGTCGTCCGTCCGTCCGTCGTCCGTCCACACATTCGAGCAGCTATATCTCTGCAGCCTGCAGGCTGATCTCAATCATTTCTCATCTGTAGCATGCCTCTGGTGGGGCATTGATGACATAAGTTTTTTTTTTGAAATCGCATGAAAACTTTGGTTGCTATGGCAATCACAAGATCCCATAGACTTACAATGGGAAATGCTTGTCATCACCGTAGCCCCTTCAGTTTTGTTCGGATCTTTCTGAAACTTATATATAAGGTGGCTGGGAATAAAACCTCGGATGAATTCGAAAACCGGCCAAGTCGGCCCATTTATCATAGAGTTACGTCCCTTTGATTGCTGAAAATGCCGATTTTTGACCTTGTCATCACCGTAGCCCCTTCAGTTTTAATCGAATCTTTCTGAAACTTATATGTAAGGTGGCTGGGGATAAAATCTCGGAGGAGTTCGAAAACAGACCAAGTCGGCCCATTTATCGTATAGTAACGTCCCTTTGATTGCTGAAAATGCTGATTTTTGACCTTGTCATCACCGTAGCCCTTTCAGTTTTGATCGAATCTTTCTGAAACTTATATGTAAAGTGGCTGGAGATAAAATCTCGGACGAGTTCGAAAACCAGCCAAGCTGGTCCATTAATCACAGAGTAACGTCCCTTTGATTGCTGAAAATGCCGTTTTTGACCTTGTCATCACCGTAGCCCTTTCAGTTTTGATCGGATCTTTCTGAAACTTATATGTAAGATGGCTGGAGATAAAACTCGGATGAGTTTGTAAACCGGCCAAGTCGCCCCATTTACTATATAGTTATGTCCCTTTGATGGCTGAAAATGTCGATTTCTATCCTTGTCATTACCGTATCCCCTTCAGTTTTGATCGGATCTTTCTGAAACTTATATGAAAGGTGACTGGGAATAAAGCCTAGTATGAGTTCGAATACCGGCCAAGTTGGCCCATTTATCATAGATTTACGTCCCTTTGACTGCTGAAAATGCCGATTTTTGACCTTGTCATCACCATAGCCCCTTCAGTTTTAATCGGATCTTTCTAAAACTTATGTGTAAGGTGGCTGGGGGTAAACCCTCGGATGAGTTCGAAAACAGGCCAAGTCAGCCCATTTATCGTAGAGTTATGTCCCTTTGATGGCTGAAAATGTTGATTTTTGACCTTGTCATCACCGTAGCCCCTTAAGTTTTGATCGGATTTTTCTGAAACTTATATGTAAGGTGGCTGGGGATGAAACCTCAGATGAGTTCGAAAACTGGCCAAGTCGGCCCATTTATCTTAGAGTAACACCCCTTCGATTGCTAAAAATGCCAAATTTTGACCTTGTCATCACTGTAGCCCCTTCAGTTTTGATCGGATCTTTCTGAAACTTATACGTAAGGTGGCTGGGAAAAAAACCTTGTATGAGTTTGAATACTGACCAAGTCGGCACATTTATTATAGAGTTACATGCCTTTGACTGCTTAAAAATACTTATTTTCGACTTTGTTAGCACTGCTGCCCCTTCAGTTTTGATCGGATCTTCATGAAACTTACAAACAAATAAGTCAGGCGGAAAAGCTGGGAGGAGTTTGAAAACCCATGAAGTTTGCCTATTTGTCACAGAGTAACATCCCTTTGATTGCAGCAGTTAATTGCTTATTTTTGAACTTGTCATCACCATAGCCCCATCAGTTTATATCGGATCTTCTTAGCAAGTCAGGAATAAAAGCTTGAATGCGTTTGAAAACTGGTGAGGTCAGCCTATTTATCATAGAGTTCTACTTGATTTGCAGAAATTGCTTACCCTGTCATCACCATGTCCTTCCATTAATCCTTCAGTAAAGGTTGGCACTTCCTGAAACTTTGAATCTGTTAGCTCAGGTGAGCGATACAGGACCAGCTTGGTCCTCCTATTTTTAGAAGGAAGAATATGCAAAATTTCTTCATTTTGTCATCAGAAGAGTTATATCAGTGAGTGGCAACATCAAAATAAACATCTCTTCAATGATTACTTGTATGAATATGCGGAACACATTTTATAGAACGATGGACTGCGATTAGTTTATTGTATAATTGTAAGATCAGATTTATTAGTAACAGCATTCTACACAATAAAAAACTGCAATTAAGTCATAAATATGATTTTTAATAATATAAAATAAAATTTTTAAGTGTGTTCCGGTAAATTTATACCAGTGTGTTCCAGTGTTTTGGTGTGTTCCGTTATTTCTACGAAACCAACTATTGATAGAGGTAAGGTATGTTCACACTGGTAAAGGCAAGCGCGCATGGTAAGGAACAAACGCACAGGATAAGGAATTTTTCCGCTCAGGATAAGGAAGAAAATGGCGTAATCGGTATCACATGTGCAGGTTTATCACATGTCTTTGGTCGGGCCCCTCGGAGTCTAACTGTTGGTTTCTTTTGCTCCAGCAATTCTGTTGTTGTATGCTGCCGAGTCCTCATCCTTGTTTCATCACTGTAGTTTTTATTTGTATGACTTCGGGAAGTTACACTGATGAGTTAGGAAGCCTTCATGCGGACTAAACAAAATTAGTGTATACCGCGACAGAGGTAAGGGGGAGGATTATGGCCATGTAAAATCGATTTAAGCCCCCCAGTGGAATTCTTTCCACTGACCGTTCCAAGGCGGTTTTTCTGTTGCGGTTTATTTATGTTGTTGTTTGTTACTTACTGTGTGTATCAATTGTGTCTTTTTTATTTTGGATGCCCTTTTGGCCATTTTGTGGGAAAGTAACTGTCCTTATGACCTTCCTTTGTTTAGGTTTCCATTATGATCTGGTCGCTTCATGTTTGTGTTTCTTTCACTTTGGTGTCTTTGATGGGTGGAGTAAGTTAATTGTATCGATTCCTGATCTTTGTTTTACTTCTACTTACTGTTGTTCTAGATCTCGTGTTATGGTTGTTGATCAATACGCCTGTTCACATTAGCTGCACGGAAGACACATGTTATTCACAAATTTATCTTCGATGGTCCAAATTCGACAGTTACAGCCAGTCAAACGGAGAACCGGACACAGTGGAGCTACTCAACCACGAAATCTCATTATTTTACATGAAACACTCTTCTGGGAAGATGGCATGTACTTTTTTGTTGGTTGTAAACATACACATGATAAATCGGACTGTTGCAAAGACTATTAATGAAAATTTGAAATTGGAAGACCAACAGTGAAAAATCCTAGTTCTATTTCCAATACAACGCCCACGGACAAGGAAATGGGTACAACGCATATGATAAGTTTCATTCCAGGTTAGGTTTTCCTACATTAACAATTAGTCCTAGATAGTTTAAAGCACCAGTTGGTACCTTTAGGAAACGTTCAAAGTTTGTGTGCCTTGTCTTGGCATGTGCATTGCTCTGGTTCTAGCAATATATCCCACTCCTCCCCTATTTGACGCTAGGACGATTTGGCCCGGACGATCTGGCCTAGGACAATTCGGCCTAGGACAATTTGGCTAGCTAAAAATATTGGGTAGGGCAATTTGGCCAGGTTAATAAAATGTCCAGTTCAAATTGACAATTTATTGTTTGGGTTTGTTTTCAGTAATGCTTGTGGAAGGAACAGTTTAAAGAAGATTTCAATCAAAATCAATTAGGAATTTTAGTGTGTTTTTAAACTATACCTTTAAGCCTGTGATATTATTACTGGCCAAAATCGTTGGTGGTAAAGAAATAATAATTGATAACTATACAAAACAAAATAGATGAATTCAATGATTTTGTTTAAATTTGTTGGAAGACAAGATCAATTAGGAATTGGTTAACTGGCTGACTGATTTGTTGACAGGTCATGTTTCCTTGCTTTCTTAATTACCCTTTTCACACTAAAGTTGTTGGTTTTGTTTGTTTGTGTATACATTGTGATATTTTTCATTAACACTTAACATGAACCCACAACATATAAAACAAAGTAGAAGTAATACAAAGATCAGGAATTGATACAATTAACTTACTCCACCCATAAAAGATACCAAAGGGAAAGAAATACAAACATTAAGCGACCAGACCATAATGGAAACCTAAACAAAGGAAGGCCATAAGGACAGTTACTTTCCCACAAAATGGCCATATGGCCATCCAAAACCAAAAGACACAAGTGATACACACCGTATGTAACAAACGACAACAAAAATAAATCGCCACAGAAGAGCCGCCTTGGAACGGTCAGTGGAAGATTTCCACTGGGGGGCTTAAATCGATTTTACGTGGCCACAATCCTCGCCCTTACTTCCGTCGGGATTTAGACAAATAATTTGTTCAGTCCGCATGAAGGCCTCCTAACTCATCAGTGCAACATCTCCGGGAACACAAAAATCAAAGAACCACAGAGGTGAGACAACGGTGAGGACTCGACAGCAAGAAACCACTGAAATGCTGGAGCAAAAGAAAACCAACAGTTAGACTCCGATGAGCCCGACCAGAAACAGAGCATCAGGCACCAACCAACATTATCTCTCTAATTTTCAATAAGCCTTTACGTTGGAGCCGTCATAGAATCTGAGGCCTGACCCACCGGCGTGCAATTAAAGAGGGAAGCAAAGTTGCCAACCGTGATAGGGTTAACTACCATGCATGCAGTCTGTCGTATAATATCCATGTTGTACCCAATCTTTTTATATCGAAGAATGATTTTACGAAATTGGGTGCTGAAGTCATTGCGGTTATATATTTTTCTGAATTTATATACTAAGTCACCATAAAATTCGGGTTCCGATAGACCTTGTTGCAGAAGAGATTTAAGTCCAATATTGAATTTTGAAATTAAATCAGAATGGCGTCTATAAAATTTTGAAAAGGCTTTGCGTAGTTTATGGTACCGATAACCCTGATTAAGGAGTTTAGGAAACCCTTATTAGGATGTGTTCCAAAGATAATTTGGGATCAACTTCCTTATTTCTTGTCAGTAGAATATGTTAGCGCTGCACGTTATAATCGCCTTGGATTCTGCAACAGTTTACTCTGTACCCACAACAATGTTTTGAATAATGTTTGCAAACAGTATGGATCAAGATCAGTCTGCACACACAATTTTGAATGAAATAGACACAATTTAGTTTGACTGTATATTAAATGAATTGAAGGTATCTGAGTATTTTCTGTTTTATTTTATTTTTGTCTCCCCTATCTCTCTAGGCCGGCCACGGTAGCTCAGTCGGGTGCGCGTCTGACTGGACGTGGGTTCGATACCTAACGGGGTCGGCAACATTCTTTCGTGGAGATTGATCAGGAATGTGCACCATTCTGGTTAACCGCTTACGTTCAGGTAAACTGACCTGCTCATTTTTGAGTCGGTCAGTTTACCTATCCACATTTTTCCTGAGCAAGCGTATATGTAAGCGGTTAGCCAGTACAGTGCACATTCTTTCGCCAGAAATTGACAACTGCCCTTCTTGAATCAACGAAAGGTAGAGAATGGCCGTAGAAAAGGTTTCATGATCAATATCCACGAATGAATGTTGCCGACCCCGGCTCCTGATCATCAGTCAGACGCGCATCTGGCTGAGCTACCGAGGCCGACATAAAAATTCAGTTACCAATACATGTACATACTTTAATTTTGCCTAAAATCCGGCAACGAACTGCGTACAAATGGTCTGGTAAGATTTCCCATTATATCTGCCCCCCCCCCCCCCCCCCCCCCCCACCCCCATCTGAATATTTGTTTCATAAATGTTTTTATGGTGATAGCCAAATTATGTTTAATGAAAAGATACAACTTCACAGAAAAACAAAAAAGTGTTTTGCCATTTACAAATAAGGTATGTTTTTACCATGACTTTACCCCTACCCCCAGCTGATTTTGACCAAAAGTTTGCTATCTTTGTGGCTTTCAAAATACACCAGCCTAGGAACGTGGGAAGATGCTCACTACCAGGTTGTTATGCCAGGGGTATCAAAAAACCAAACTAGATCAACGCTAAAGAAGTTCTATGGAAGGCACCATGATCTTGTTGAGTCAAGTTATTCTGAAAATATATATATGAAGACGAAACAATTTGTTTCGTATGTTTCCATTGACTAAGCTTGTTAGCAAGTGAAACGATGCACACTGAAGAGGATTTGAGTGGGGCCAAAAAGGAGCCAAATTATATCAGGCCCTTTAATGACCATGCAATAGGAATATCTCACGAATTTGTTTCGTATGTTTCCATTAACTAAGCTTGTTAGCTAGTGAAACGATGCACACTGAAGAGGATTTGAGTGGGGCCAAAAAGGAGCCAAATTATATCAGGCCCTTTAATGACCATGCAATAGGAATATCTCACGAATTTGGCGAAGTTATCTACCTTATTTTCAGCATACAAGTTTCTAATGGACATATATATCATTGCTCTAATTCATGATCGCGATGAACCCAATCCATCTTTCCCTCATAGGAGCTGATTATAGGTAGCATTACACTAAATACTGGCAGGTACCGGGTTTTATCACTTTGGGACAGAGCTTTTAGTTGCGTTCTAAATACCAGACTTAGACTTGCTTCCATTGGATATATATCCCATGTTTTATTTCAATGTGAGAAAATGATAGGTATAAGGGACTAAAATGATGCATGTTTTATAAATATATCTGCAAGCTCAAAGAAATTTTTTGCTGATTTTATATGGTCACCCCTCCTTTAAAAAGTTGGTTTTATTTACTCCGTTCTAGCAGGTCAACAAACATGGTTGATTATAACTTGAAAATGAGCCGGACAACATGTGGATTTTTTCTCATTAACTTGTTGGGCTAGGATGGCTCTATAAACAAGTAAGGTTGAAAAGTTTTGTATGTGTAGTTTTTGTGGGAGCAGGTAAAAGGTTACTATTGTCGCCTATGGAAAACATTTAGTGGAAAGCTACCTATAGCAAAAGTAGACCACTATCCTGTTTTCAGTCATTACATACTATTTCCACACATTTGTAGGTTCTGTCCAATTCTGTTTCATAAAATGTATCCTCATGACTTTCATTTTGACATAGATACTGTAAAAAATGTGATGGTAATGCTAATTTACTAACTGGATGTATTTGATGTATTTTTGCCTCTGACCTATGTTCTTGGGGTGGGGGGGGGGGTACTTTGGAGCCATGTAAATCAGTTTTTATTGATGTGTTTGGAAAGGAGACTTGCAGTAATTGTATTTGCACAAACACAAGAAAGAATCAACTCCATCTGGAATATAAGTGTAAGGTTTCATGGCACTAGGACTATGTCTCAAACCAAAGCAAAACTTCAAAATTGTCTCTCCAAACAGCCCGCTGCAATATCCGGATAAGTTTTCTCATCCGTTATAAGTTCTATTTCATTGTATTCATGTAAAAGGATGTGGACAGATATATTCAGCTATTCCTCATGGCATTAAGGCATTTATTAACATTTTCTTGGCATTTTTGTCCTCAAAATATCCTCAAAATGCCATTTTTACTTTAAATAGGGGGTGTAGGTGTGAAAATAGCCATAAAAATGAGTATTGGTGCTATTTAGGCATAATTCTCTGCATTTTAGGATTGAATTGTTTCAAAGACATTGGAGAAGAACCACTGATGCAAGCCGGTGTCTGGGTTCCATTCCAGAAAGAGATAAACTTTTGCGCTTTTCAAAAACTATGGTTTGTTCGGCTTTCATTGTTGAATCTGAAAGCGATGACTTTATCGCAAACTTGAAAGATTCTGTGTGACTGAACTTTTATTATGCATGACTAAATTATTACATATGACCTAAATTTCTATTTAGCAATTCTTTTGATGCAACATAAAGAAAATAAGGGTTTGGTATAGGTAGCATTACACTAAATACTGGCAGGTACCGGGTTTTATCACTTTGGGACAGAGCTTTTAGTTGCGTTCTAAATACCAGACTTGCTTCCATTGGATATATATCCCATGTTTTATTTCAATGTGAGAAAATGATAGGTATAAGGGACTAAAATGATGCATGTTTTATAAATATATCTGCAAGCTCAAAGAAATTTTTTGCTGATTTTATATGGTCACCCCTCCTTTAAAAAAGTTGGTTTTATTTACTCCGTTCTAGCAGGTCAACAAACATGGTTGATTATAACTTGAAAATGAGCCGGACAACATGTGGATTTTTTCTCATTAACTTGTTGGGCTAGGATGGCTCTATAAACAAGTAAGGTTTGAAAAGTTTTGTATGTGTAGTTTTTGTGGGAGCAGGTAAAAGGTTACTATTGTCGCCTATGGAAAACATTTAGTGGAAAGCTACCTATAGCAAAAGTAGACCACTATCCTGTTTTCAGTCATTACATACTATTTCCACACATTTGTAGGTTCTGTCCAATTCTGTTTCATAAAATGTATCCTCATGACTTTCATTTTGACATAGATACTGTAAAAAATGTGATGGTAATGCTAATTTAGGTCTAACTGGATGTATTTGATGTATTTTTGCCTCTGACCTATGTTCTTGGGGTGGGGGGGGGGGGGGTACTTTGGAGCCATGTAAATCAGTTTTTATTGATGTGTTTGGAAAGGAGACTTGCAGTAATTGTATTTGCACAAACACAAGAAAGAATCAACTCCATCTGGAATATAAGTGTAAGGTTTCATGGCACTAGGACTATGTCTCAAACCAAAGCAAAACTTCAAAATTGTCTCTCCAAACAGCCCGCTGCAATATCCGGATAAGTTTTCTCATCCGTTATAAGTTCTATTTCATTGTATTCATGTAAAAGGATGTGGACAGATATATTCAGCTATTCCTCATGGCATTAAGGCATTTATTAACATTTTCTTGGCATTTTTGTCCTCAAAATATCCTCAAAATGCCATTTTTACTTTAAATAGGGGGTGTAGGTGTGAAAATAGCCATAAAAATGAGTATTGGTGCTATTTAGGCATAATTCTCTGCATTTTAGGATTGAATTGTTTCAAAGACATTGGAGAAGAACCACTGATGCAAGCCGGTGTCTGGGTTCCATTCCAGAAAGAGATAAACTTTTGCGCTTTTCAAAAACTATGGTTTGTTCGGCTTTCATTGTTGAATCTGAAAGCGATGACTTTATCGCAAACTTGAAAGATTCTGTGTGACTGAACTTTTATTATGCATGACTAAATTATTACATATGACCTAAATTTCTATTTAGCAATTCTTTTGATGCAACATAAAGAAAATAAGGGTTTGGTATAGGTAGCATTACACTAAATACTGGCAGGTACCGGGTTTTATCACTTTGGGACAGAGCTTTTAGTTGCGTTCTAAATACCAGACTTGCTTCCATTGGATATATATCCCATGTTTTATTTCAATGTGAGAAAATGATAGGTATAAGGGACTAAAATGATGCATGTTTTATAAATATATCTGCAAGCTCAAAGAAATTTTTTGCTGATTTTATATGGTCACCCCTCCTTTAAAAAAGTTGGTTTTATTTACTCCGTTCTAGCAGGTCAACAAACATGGTTGATTATAACTTGAAAATGAGCCGGACAACATGTGGATTTTTTCTCATTAACTTGTTGGGCTAGGATGGCTCTATAAACAAGTAAGGTTTGAAAAGTTTTGTATGTGTAGTTTTTGTGGGAGCAGGTAAAAGGTTACTATTGTCGCCTATGGAAAACATTTAGTGGAAAGCTACCTATAGCAAAAGTAGACCACTATCCTGTTTTCAGTCATTACATACTATTTCCACACATTTGTAGGTTCTGTCCAATTCTGTTTCATAAAATGTATCCTCATGACTTTCATTTTGACATAGATACTGTAAAAAATGTGATGGTAATGCTAATTTAGGTCTAACTGGATGTATTTGATGTATTTTTGCCTCTGACCTATGTTCTTGGGGTGGGGGGGGGGGGTACTTTGGAGCCATGTAAATCAGTTTTTATTGATGTGTTTGGAAAGGAGACTTGCAGTAATTGTATTTGCACAAACACAAGAAAGAATCAACTCCATCTGGAATATAAGTGTAAGGTTTCATGGCACTAGGACTATGTCTCAAACCAAAGCAAAACTTCAAAATTGTCTCTCCAAACAGCCCGCTGCAATATCCGGATAAGTTTTCTCATCCGTTATAAGTTCTATTTCATTGTATTCATGTAAAAGGATGTGGACAGATATATTCAGCTATTCCTCATGGCATTAAGGCATTTATTAACATTTTCTTGGCATTTTTGTCCTCAAAATATCCTCAAAATGCCATTTTTACTTTAAATAGGGGGTGTAGGTGTGAAAATAGCCATAAAAATGAGTATTGGTGCTATTTAGGCATAATTCTCTGCATTTTAGGATTGAATTGTTTCAAAGACATTGGAGAAGAACCACTGATGCAAGCCGGTGTCTGGGTTCCATTCCAGAAAGAGATAAACTTTTGCGCTTTTCAAAAACTATGGTTTGTTCGGCTTTCATTGTTGAATCTGAAAGCGATGACTTTATCGCAAACTTGAAAGATTCTGTGTGACTGAACTTTTATTATGCATGACTAAATTATTACATATGACCTAAATTTCTATTTAGCAATTCTTTTGATGCAACATAAAGAAAATAAGGGTTTGGTATAGCAAAAGTAGACCACTATCCTGTTTTCAGTCATTACATACTATTTCCACACATTTGTAGGTTCTGTCCAATTCTGTTTCATAAAATGTATCCTCATGACTTTCATTTTGACATAGATACTGTAAAAAATGTGATGGTAATGCTAATTTAGGTCTAACTGGATGTATTTGATGTATTTTTGCCTCTGACCTATGTTCTTGGGGTGGGGGGGGGGGGGGTACTTTGGAGCCATGTAAATCAGTTTTTATTGATGTGTTTGGAAAGGAGACTTGCAGTAATTGTATTTGCACAAACACAAGAAAGAATCAACTCCATCTGGAATATAAGTGTAAGGTTTCATGGCACTAGGACTATGTCTCAAACCAAAGCAAAACTTCAAAATTGTCTCTCCAAACAGCCCGCTGCAATATCCGGATAAGTTTTCTCATCCGTTATAAGTTCTATTTCATTGTATTCATGTAAAAGGATGTGGACAGATATATTCAGCTATTCCTCATGGCATTAAGGCATTTATTAACATTTTCTTGGCATTTTTGTCCTCAAAATATCCTCAAAATGCCATTTTTACTTTAAATAGGGGGTGTAGGTGTGAAAATAGCCATAAAAATGAGTATTGGTGCTATTTAGGCATAATTCTCTGCATTTTAGGATTGAATTGTTTCAAAGACATTGGAGAAGAACCACTGATGCAAGCCGGTGTCTGGGTTCCATTCCAGAAAGAGATAAACTTTTGCGCTTTTCAAAAACTATGGTTTGTTCGGCTTTCATTGTTGAATCTGAAAGCGATGACTTTATCGCAAACTTGAAAGATTCTGTGTGACTGAACTTTTATTATGCATGACTAAATTATTACATATGACCTAAATTTCTATTTAGCAATTCTTTTGATGCAACATAAAGAAAATAAGGGTTTGGTATAGGTAGCATTACACTAAATACTGGCAGGTACCGGGTTTTATCACTTTGGGACAGAGCTTTTAGTTGCGTTCTAAATACCAGACTTGCTTCCATTGGATATATATCCCATGTTTTATTTCAATGTGAGAAAATGATAGGTATAAGGGACTAAAATGATGCATGTTTTATAAATATATCTGCAAGCTCAAAGAAATTTTTTGCTGATTTTATATGGTCACCCCTCCTTTAAAAAAGTTGGTTTTATTTACTCCGTTCTAGCAGGTCAACAAACATGGTTGATTATAACTTGAAAATGAGCCGGACAACATGTGGATTTTTTCTCATTAACTTGTTGGGCTAGGATGGCTCTATAAACAAGTAAGGTTTGAAAAGTTTTGTATGTGTAGTTTTTGTGGGAGCAGGTAAAAGGTTACTATTGTCGCCTATGGAAAACATTTAGTGGAAAGCTACCTATAGCAAAAGTAGACCACTATCCTGTTTTCAGTCATTACATACTATTTCCACACATTTGTAGGTTCTGTCCAATTCTGTTTCATAAAATGTATCCTCATGACTTTCATTTTGACATAGATACTGTAAAAAATGTGATGGTAATGCTAATTTAGGTCTAACTGGATGTATTTGATGTATTTTTGCCTCTGACCTATGTTCTTGGGGTGGGGGGGGGGGGGTACTTTGGAGCCATGTAAATCAGTTTTTATTGATGTGTTTGGAAAGGAGACTTGCAGTAATTGTATTTGCACAAACACAAGAAAGAATCAACTCCATCTGGAATATAAGTGTAAGGTTTCATGGCACTAGGACTATGTCTCAAACCAAAGCAAAACTTCAAAATTGTCTCTCCAAACAGCCCGCTGCAATATCCGGATAAGTTTTCTCATCCGTTATAAGTTCTATTTCATTGTATTCATGTAAAAGGATGTGGACAGATATATTCAGCTATTCCTCATGGCATTAAGGCATTTATTAACATTTTCTTGGCATTTTTGTCCTCAAAATATCCTCAAAATGCCATTTTTACTTTAAATAGGGGGTGTAGGTGTGAAAATAGCCATAAAAATGAGTATTGGTGCTATTTAGGCATAATTCTCTGCATTTTAGGATTGAATTGTTTCAAAGACATTGGAGAAGAACCACTGATGCAAGCCGGTGTCTGGGTTCCATTCCAGAAAGAGATAAACTTTTGCGCTTTTCAAAAACTATGGTTTGTTCGGCTTTCATTGTTGAATCTGAAAGCGATGACTTTATCGCAAACTTGAAAGATTCTGTGTGACTGAACTTTTATTATGCATGACTAAATTATTACATATGACCTAAATTTCTATTTAGCAATTCTTTTGATGCAACATAAAGAAAATAAGGGTTTGGTATAGGTAGCATTACACTAAATACTGGCAGGTACCGGGTTTTATCACTTTGGGACAGAGCTTTTAGTTGCGTTCTAAATACCAGACTTGCTTCCATTGGATATATATCCCATGTTTTATTTCAATGTGAGAAAATGATAGGTATAAGGGACTAAAATGATGCATGTTTTATAAATATATCTGCAAGCTCAAAGAAATTTTTTGCTGATTTTATATGGTCACCCCTCCTTTAAAAAAGTTGGTTTTATTTACTCCGTTCTAGCAGGTCAACAAACATGGTTGATTATAACTTGAAAATGAGCCGGACAACATGTGGATTTTTTCTCATTAACTTGTTGGGCTAGGATGGCTCTATAAACAAGTAAGGTTTGAAAAGTTTTGTATGTGTAGTTTTTGTGGGAGCAGGTAAAAGGTTACTATTGTCGCCTATGGAAAACATTTAGTGGAAAGCTACCTATAGCAAAAGTAGACCACTATCCTGTTTTCAGTCATTACATACTATTTCCACACATTTGTAGGTTCTGTCCAATTCTGTTTCATAAAATGTATCCTCATGACTTTCATTTTGACATAGATACTGTAAAAAATGTGATGGTAATGCTAATTTAGGTCTAACTGGATGTATTTGATGTATTTTTGCCTCTGACCTATGTTCTTGGGGTGGGGGGGGGGGGGGGTACTTTGGAGCCATGTAAATCAGTTTTTATTGATGTGTTTGGAAAGGAGACTTGCAGTAATTGTATTTGCACAAACACAAGAAAGAATCAACTCCATCTGGAATATAAGTGTAAGGTTTCATGGCACTAGGACTATGTCTCAAACCAAAGCAAAACTTCAAAATTGTCTCTCCAAACAGCCCGCTGCAATATCCGGATAAGTTTTCTCATCCGTTATAAGTTCTATTTCATTGTATTCATGTAAAAGGATGTGGACAGATATATTCAGCTATTCCTCATGGCATTAAGGCATTTATTAACATTTTCTTGGCATTTTTGTCCTCAAAATATCCTCAAAATGCCATTTTTACTTTAAATAGGGGGTGTAGGTGTGAAAATAGCCATAAAAATGAGTATTGGTGCTATTTAGGCATAATTCTCTGCATTTTAGGATTGAATTGTTTCAAAGACATTGGAGAAGAACCACTGATGCAAGCCGGTGTCTGGGTTCCATTCCAGAAAGAGATAAACTTTTGCGCTTTTCAAAAACTATGGTTTGTTCGGCTTTCATTGTTGAATCTGAAAGCGATGACTTTATCGCAAACTTGAAAGATTCTGTGTGACTGAACTTTTATTATGCATGACTAAATTATTACATATGACCTAAATTTCTATTTAGCAATTCTTTTGATGCAACATAAAGAAAATAAGGGTTTGGTATAGGTAGCATTACACTAAATACTGGCAGGTACCGGGTTTTATCACTTTGGGACAGAGCTTTTAGTTGCGTTCTAAATACCAGACTTGCTTCCATTGGATATATATCCCATGTTTTATTTCAATGTGAGAAAATGATAGGTATAAGGGACTAAAATGATGCATGTTTTATAAATATATCTGCAAGCTCAAAGAAATTTTTTGCTGATTTTATATGGTCACCCCTCCTTTAAAAAAGTTGGTTTTATTTACTCCGTTCTAGCAGGTCAACAAACATGGTTGATTATAACTTGAAAATGAGCCGGACAACATGTGGATTTTTTCTCATTAACTTGTTGGGCTAGGATGGCTCTATAAACAAGTAAGGTTTGAAAAGTTTTGTATGTGTAGTTTTTGTGGGAGCAGGTAAAAGGTTACTATTGTCGCCTATGGAAAACATTTAGTGGAAAGCTACCTATATTGCTAGAACCAGAGCAATGCGCATGCCAAGACAAGGCACACAAACTTTGAACGTTTCCTGAAGGTCACAATTGGTGCTTTAAACTACATTGTATGTAGGACTAATTATTAATATCGGGAAACCTAATCTGAGATGGAAATTTACTAGTGCTAGGACAATACAACTACAACTACCATTTTCCCTGGCAAATTTTGTGTCTAGAGAGATCTAATTCAAGGTAATGTTGGTTGGTACCTGATGCTATATCTCTGGTCGGGCCCATCGGAGTCTAACTGTTGGTTTTCTTTTGCTCCAGCATTTCAGTGGTTTCTCGATGTGGAGTCCTCACCGTTGTTTCATATCTGTGGTTGATTGATTATTTGTGTTCACGGAGATGTTGCACTGATGAGTTAGGAGGCCTTCATGCGGACTGAAAAAAGTATTTGTCTAAATCGCGACGGAAGTAAGGGCGAGGATTGTGGCCACGTAAAATCCATTTAAGCCTCCAAGTGGAATTCGTTTCCTCTGACCCTTCCAAAGCGATTCCTCTTTCGCGGTTTATTTTGTTATGGTTTGTCTTTGGATGTTTGTGTCGCTTGTGTTGTTTTATTTTGGATAGCCTATTGGCCATTTTGTGGGAAAGTAACTGTCCTTTTGGCTTTCCGCTATTGATGTTTTCATTAGGGTCTGTTGCTTCATGTTTGTGTTTCTTTCCCTTTGGTGTCTCTGACGGGAGCTGTGGGTTAATTGTATCGATTCCTTAGCATCGCCTCGACTCGGGAAACGACCCGGAGTCTTCCCGATTATCTTCTTCGATTATCTCGACAGCTGAAGGTGCTGAGGTTTACCTCTGTCTTTAGAGCTAGGGACTAACTTCCCATATCACAGGTCCCGGTGTATGAATGTCATTTGACAATCAGTAACAATCCTGATTCTGATTCTGATTGTCCCGCAGCAAAGCAGCTGTTCTTTCTACCTTCATATACTGAGACCGTAACATTTGGCCATTATCGATCAGAATGACCTGATTAACTTTTGACTTAATTCCGAAAAACACTACATGAGTTATGGCTGTTTGTCACTTTGGGTATTTGTACATTGTATGCTTTGTGATGCATAGCATAACTTAAGAGAGTTTTGAAATTTCATATATGGATTCCTCATGGAAAATTAGGTGACGCCTTTTTGTCATCCAGATTATGCCCCTTTCAAGAGTTATTGTCCCTTGAAATTTGTTTTATAGAATCTTGTCAGCAAAATTTCTCAAAATCTAATGGAACTAGAGCCTTGAATAGATTGGTGGTGATGCGTAGATGATGTGATAAATTTTTGACTCAATTCAGAAAAATACTCTGGGTATTTGTACATTGTATACTTTGTGGTACATAGCATATTGTATTCTAGGGTTTTGAAATTTCATGTATATGGATCCCTCACGGAAAATTAGCTGCCATATATTTTTTTCTCATCTAGATAATGTCGCTTTTGAGCGTTCTTTCCCTTTGAACATTTTTTATAAAATCTTGCCAGCAAAAATATCTCAATAACTATTGGAGCTACAGAATAGAAGTTGAGGAATGATCAGGAATCGATACAATTAATCCAAAACTCCCATCAGAGACACCAAAGGGAAAGAAACACAAACATGAAACAACAGACCCTAATGGAAACATCAATAGCGGAAAGCCAAAAGGACAGTTACCTTACCACAAAACGGCCAATAATATAAGCGGCACAAACACCCAAAGACAAACCATAACAAAAATAAACCGCGACAGAAGAGAATATATATAATGCCCCTAACCAAATATGCGTCAGCTAATTTTCATTGCATTGTGTTTTGCAACACCATTTCAAGTTTCATGTTTGTGTTTCTATTCCTTGGCGGTATGTGTTAAATGGGTCGATTACTGATCATTGTTTATACTTCTATTTTGTCAGAATCAGAATCAGAATTGTTACTGGTGACACGTCAAATGACATTCATACACCAGGACCTGTGATATGGGGAGTTAGTCCCTAGCTCTAACCAAAGATGTAAACTTAGCTACACAATCCTCAGCACCTTCAGCCGTCAAAATAATAGAATCGGGAAGGGCATTCCAATCTCTAATGGTTCGGGGGAAAAACGATTCTTTATAAATAGCCGTTCTTGCAGTAAGGGTCTGAAACGTCATTGAATGGTGTTTTCTACAGTGCCTAGCCGGGGGAACAATGTCATCTGTTGGAATGCTGGCAGCACCCTTTAGACCTTTGTATAAGAGTATGAGCCTACTGTCTCTTCTCCTTTTCTTGAGAGACTCCGAACTTAATTTTCCTAGAATTCCAGTCATGCTCCCAGTTTCAAAGCAATAATTTCCTGTTACAAATCTAGCAGCTCTATTCTGAACTTCTTCATTAAGGACCACTCCGCTTGGGTCCCAGATGCAACTACCATATTCCAAGATTGGGCGAACAAGTCCCCTGTATGCTGTCTCTTTCACATCCTGAGGACACTGATGAAGATTTCGCCTCAGGAAACCAAGTGTTCTATTCGCCTTTGTACACATATTGCTAATGTGATGATATTGTCTCTGGATTTTTGAAAATCTTCATACCACCTATAAAGAAACCTCGTAGAAAGGTGTACTTATATCAAAAGGGTGACTATGAAACTATGAGGAAGGATGCCCTAAAATTTGCAAGAGAGAAATACTTTAATGGTCATTCAGACGCTCGGTCTGTCCAGGAGAACTTTGATTTGATAAAGTCTTTCATTCAAGCTTCGTCCGAAAATCATATCCCCTCCAAAACTAGCAGGTCTGTATCTTCAATTCCTTGGATCACACCAGAAATAAGAAGAAAAATTCGGAGGAGAAATAAGATTCATGCTAAGGCAAAAAAGTCGGGAAGTGGTAAACTCAGAGCAAAATTTGAAAACTTGAGACGAGAAATTAAAAATGACATCAAAAATCAGCATGATCAGTATGTAAATAACTTGGTAGGTGATGTAAAGGCGAATCCCAGAGACTTCTACAGATATATCAATAGCCAGAAGAAAGATAGGCAAGGTATCCCACCCCTTAATAAAAGAGGAGGGAACGGGGTCGCTGAATCGGACTCTGAAAGGGCAGAGGAATTGGTTGGTCAATTCAATGATGCATTTAATAAAACTGAGTTCAACGAGGTTCCATTGACTGGAAGATCGGCCCCTTTCATGGAAAATATTGTTGTATCCTCTGCGGGAGTGATCAAATTACTTAAAGGCTTGAACCCTTCTAAAGCTTTAGGGCCTGATGAGCTTCATCCTAGAGTCCTGAATGAACTAGCAAACGAGTTAGGTCCAGTTTTTGCTCATCTTTTCCAACAATCTCTCGATACGGGTGAAATTCCCAAAGAATGGCTCCTAGCGAACATCTGTCCACTTTTCAAAAAAGGGGACAGGGCTCTTGCTCGTAATTATCGCCCGGTGCCACTGATCTGTGTTCTATGTAAATTGCTTGAACACATAGTCTGCTCAAACATCATGGCCCACTTGGATGAACATAAACTTTTGTCAGACAGACAACATGCATTTAGGAAAAGGCATAGTTGCGAAACTCAGTTGAGCACGGTTATTAATGATTGGGCAAAAATCCTGGACAAAGGGGGGGCAGGTGGACACATTTATTCTGGACTTTGAGAAGGCTTTTGACACCCCTCCTCATGAACTACTTTAATCCAAATTATTTGGTTATGGAATTGGTGGGAAGACTCTTAAATGGATAGATTCCTTCCTTTGCTACAGAAAACAGCGTGTTGTTGTTAATGGTGAATCTTCAGTATGGGCGCCAGTTTTGTCTGGAGTCCCACAAGGGACCGTTATTGGTCCACTATTGTTCTCCCTGTACATCAATGATATTTCCACTGATATTGACTCAGAAATAAGACTGTTCGCAGATGACTGTGTTTGTTACCGGGAAATTAGAGATACAGATGACTCACTGAAACTTCAGGCTGACATAGATAGATTAGGATGTTGGGCCAGAAAACGGGGCATGAGATTTCAACCAGTTAAATGCAATATTATGCAGATAACAAGGAAGAGATCTAATAAAGTTGAGGCTTCTTACACCTTAGAGGGAACGGTCCTCGAAAATGTGAATTCCGTTAAATACCTTGGTGTGACAATCACTCACGATTTGAGATGGAATACACACATTAGCAATATGTGTACAAAGGCGAATAGAACACTTGGTTTCCTGAGGCGAAATCTTCATCAGTGTCCTCAGGATGTGAAAGAAACAGCATACAGGGGACTTGTTCGCCCAATCTTGGAATATGGTAGTTGCATCTGGGACCCAAGCGGAGTGGTCCTAAATGAAGAAATTGAAAAAGTTCAGAATAGAGCTGCTAGATTTGTAACTGGAAATTATTGCTTTGAAACTGGGAGCATGACTGGAATTCTAGGAAAATTAAGATGGGAGTCTCTCAAGAAAAGGAGAAGAGACAGTAGGCTCATACTCTTATACAAAGGTCTAAAGGGTGCTGCCAGCATTCCAACAGATGACCTTGTTCCCCCAGCTAGGCATTGTAGAAAACACCATTCAATGACGTTTCAGACCCTTACTGCAAGAACGGATATTTATAAAGAATCGTTTTTCCCCCGAACCATTAGAGATTGGAATGCCCTTCCCGATTCTATTATTTTGACGGCTGAAGGTGCTGAGGATTCTGTAGCTAAGTTTACATCTTTGGTTAGAGCTAGGGACTAACTTCCCATATCACAGGTCCTGGTGTATGAATGTCATTTGACGTGTCACCAGTAACAATTCTGATTCTGATTCTGAATGTGTGTATTCCATCTCAAATCGTGAGTGATTGTCACACCAAGGTATTTAATGGAATTCACATTTTCGAGGACCGTTCCCTCTAAGGTGTAAGAAGCCTCAACTTTATTAGATCTCTTCCTTGTTATCTGCATAATATTGCATTTAACTGGTTGAAATCTCATGCCCCATTTTCTGGCCCAACATCCTAATCTATCTATGCCAGCCTGAAGTTTCAGTGAGTCATCTGTATCTCTAATTTCCCGGTAACAAACACAGTCATCTGCGAACAGTCTTATTTCTGAGTCAATGTCAGTGGAAATATCATTGATGTACAGGGAGAACAATAGAGGACCAAGAACAGCCCCTTGTGGAACTCCAGACAAAACTGGCGCCCATACTGAAGATTCACCATTAACAACAACACGCTGTTTTCTGTAGCAAAGGAAGGAATCTATCCATTTAAGAGTCTTCCCACCAATTCCATAACCAAATAATTTGGATTAAAGTAGTTCATGAGGAGGGGTGTCAAAAGCCTTCTCAAAGTCCAGAATAAATGTGTCCACCTGCCCCCCTTTGTCCAGGATTTTTGCCCAATCATTAATAACCGTGCTCAACTGAGTTTCGCAACTATGCCTTTTCCTAAATGCATGTTGTCTGTCTGACAAAAGTTTATGTTCATCCAAGTGGGCCATGATGTTTGAGCAGACTATGTGTTCAAGCAGTTTACATAGAACACAGATCAGTGACACCGGGCGATAATTACGAGCCCTGTCCCCTTTTTTAAAAAGTGGACATATGTTCGCTAGGAGCCATTCTTTGGGAATTTCACCCGTATCGAGAGTTTGTTGGAAAAGATGAGCAAAAACTGGGCCTAACTCGTTTGCTAGTTCCTTCAGGACTCTAGGATGAAGCTCATCAGGCCCTAAAGCTTTAGAAGGGTTCAAGCCTTTAAGTAACTTGATCACTCCCGCAGAGGATACAACAATATTTTCCATGAAAGGGACCGATCTTCCAGTCAATGGAACCTCGTTGAACTCAGTTTTATTAAATGCATCATTTAATTGACCAACCAATTCCTCTGCCCTTTCAGAGTCCGATTCAGCGACCCCGTTCTCTCCTCTTTTATTAAGGGGTGGGATACCTTGCATATCTTTCTTCTGGCTATTGATATATCTGTAGAAGTCTCTGGGATTCGCCTTTACATCACCTACCAAGTTATTTACATACTGATCATGCTGATTTTTGATGTCATTTTTAATTTCTCGTCTCAAGTTTTCAAATTTTGCTCTGAGTTTACCACTTCCCGACTTTTTTGCCTTAGCATGAATCTTATTTCTCCTCCGAATTTTTCTTCTTATTTCTGGTGTGGTCCAAGGAATTAAAGATACAGACCTGCTAGTTTTGGAGGGGATATGATTTTCGGACGAAGCTTGAATGAAAGACTTTATTAAATCAAATTTCTCCTGGACAGACAGAGCGTCTGAATGACCATTAAAGTATTTCTCTCTTGCAAAATTTAGGGCATCCTTCCTCATAGTTTCATAGTCACCCTTTTGATATAAGTACACCTTTCTAGTAGTTTCTACGAGGTTTCTTTATAGGTGGTAGGAAGATTTCATTTTAACTTTTGGATATAAGAGTTTTCTCTGGCTGAACAGTCCCATAACATAGGAGTAATCTACTCGTCAGCCAATATAGCATTCTCTGAGAACCACACAAAATATAGGGCATTGTGGGTTTATTAAGTAGGTCAATCAAAGTGCATGTGGGTTTATCTTCCTTGTTTTCGTGTTTTCACAAATTTTCAAAGTTAAGATTCATTTTTGAACGAATTTGATTTATCTAAATTTTATTGTCTTTAACCTTTTATCTGCGTCATTATTGGTTTTTGTCCAAGTCAACAACATAGAATAAAATATATGTTTGCATAATATTACAGGATTTGCATTGAAAAGGCCAAACATTATTTTTAATAAAATTTTGATCATTTGTAGGGGAACAAGACAGTTCCCCGACAAGACAGTTCCCCGACACGGTTTTTGGAGACAGTTCCCCGACACATTTGAAGACAGTTCCCCGACACTTTTGAAGACAGTTCCCCGACACTATTGTTCATAGTTAAATGACATGTGACTGATAATTATAATTGACAATTAGTTCTCAGACACTTTTAAAGACAGTTCCCCGACACTATTGTTCATAGTCTTAATGTCCATTTTGAATAGATTAAGTATACCTGTGATTTGGAGAGGCAATGTCTTTCTGTGTCGGGGAATTGTTTCAAGATATATGAGTTATTATTTGCATGTTTCTTGCTATGGAAACTATATATTAATGAGTTGCCTGAAATTTCCTCGTTGATTTCAAGACAGTTCGCCGACATTTGTTCTGACTATGGTCTGTCAGGAAGTCTAAGCCAGAGGAGAGGTAATGTTCTTATACTTTAATAATATTTATTTAAAACAAAAACTTTGAACTCAGCTTTGTCAGCTACATTTTTCAAATGTTTATTATATTAGAAATATACTATTTCGTTTCCTAGAAGACATTTTTGTTTTGTTTAAATGTGTGCAGGTTCATTAACTGAACATGCTAGTTCGCTTAATTTTATGTGTATTCATTACACTTATTGATAATGGTATCAAGTATGAGATTTTATTTTATACATTTAAAAGTGGAGCGCTTTGGTGCAGTGGTAGCGCATCGGATTAGTGATCAAGAGGTTGCGGGTTCGAGTCTCACGCTGACCAAAGTGTTGTGCCCTTGAGCAAGGCACTTCATCCACATTGCTTAAAAAAAAGAAAACAGAAAGTACTGGTTACCACCCAGGAAATCCTGCTCGTAATGCTCAGATGTGAGCGAGTAGCAGTAATAGGAGAAAAAAAGTCTGTCAGGGGAACTGTCTTCAAAAATGTCGATAAACCCATAATTTAATATTTCTAAACGTCTGTCGGTGAATTGTCTTCAAAATATTGATGAACACATAATAACTATCAATTATGATAATCATCATGATATGTCAAAGGTCATTTGACTTTGAACAATAGTGTCGGGGAACTGTCTTCAAAAGTGTCGGGGAACTGTCTTCAAATGTGTCGGGGAACTGTCTCCAAAAACCGTGTCGGGGAACTGTCTTGTCGGGGAACTGTCTTGATTCCATTTGTAGAACGGTTCTAATTTTTGATGTTACCTAGAGTCCCTGGTGCTTGGGTGGAAACCAAATTTAACCGATTTTAGTCCTGTACGACAAGACTCTACTGACATTCAGTCACTCTGTAGCATCAATGGCAAGTGCACTAACCAATTAACTACCACGCTCCATATCGTATAACTTTTTATGGTTAACAGAGGATTTTGTCCTGGTGTATGAATGTCATTTGACGTGTCACCAGTAACAATTCTGATTCTGATTCGCCACCAAACAAGTTCGGCATCGGATTCCAGGGACCAGCCTAGTCCTGTACAACAAGACCCTACTAACGTTCAGTGACTCCATACAGGAAAGCAGCGTAGCGTAATGTATGGAAGATCATGAGTTCAGGACTAGGACCAGCCCCGATAGCTCAGTTGGTAGGGTGTCCGTTCCGGGGAACAGGTCACGGGTTCAATCCCGGGCCGCGACATACCAAAGTCGTTAACAATGGTACTAGCTGCGCCTTGCTTGGCACTCAGATTTACTGGGTAGGGCTAGTCGACCCAGTGTCAGGATAATGTTACTGGGTGTAGTGTCATGTAATGTGTCTGGGACATGATACTTCAGTTAGGCAGCACAATAAAAGTGAGCATTGAGCTCCCTGTCGCAACTAGACACCATCGTGATATGACTGAAAAATTGTTGAAAGCGACGTTAAACCCGAATTCACACACAAACACCCTCCTAGGTATTTCTAAGGTGTAAGAAGCCTCAATTTTATTAGATCTCTTCCTAGTTATCTGCATAATATTGCATTTAGCCTGGAAACCCATAACTCCGTTCACCTAAGGTTGAGCAATCCTGCTTACAATTTTTTGTTGCAAGAACAATTTTCTGCAGGTATTTTCTAAACATTTGACTAAATGCCTATGAGAATCTCAATATTTAAGAAAATAAATATCACTTCTGTTTATTCTACAGCCGTCTAGAAATGCAGGGCGTGTTTGGGACATGTTCTCATAACTCCGTTCACCCAAATTTATTTGAATATTATAAGTACTCAGATTTATTCTATGAATATTACACATGATGAGCATTTTATTTAGACTGTGTACTATTCTAATTTGTTGATATTTTTTATTTTCAATCACATGCTTGTCACTGGTTAGAGATTATTTTGGGGGACCCCTAAAATATTAAGCATTTTGTAATAAATTTCGATTTCTGTCAATCAAATTGTAAATCAAAACAGATTTTCTTAAAAACAGGTTGCAATGTTAGTTATTAATTACTAATTCTGATGTGTGATAACAGTAAAAATTATTCCTTTTCATATTAATCAAAAACGAGGGTGAACAGAGTTATGAGACTGAACGGAGATATGAGAAAAGGGGATAACTGGCTGAAATCTCATGCCCCATTTTCGGGCCCAACATCCTTATCTATGTCAGCCTGAAGTTTCAATGAGTCATCTGTATCTCTAATTCCCTGGTAACAAACACAGTCTTCGGCGAACAGTCTTATTTCTGAGTCAATGTCGGTGGAAATATCATTGATGTACAGGGAGAACAAAAGTGGACCAAGAACAGTCCCTTGCAGGACTCCAGACAGAACTGGAGCCCACTCTGAAGATTCACCATTAACAGCAACCCCCTGTTTTCTGTAGCAAAGAAAGGAATCTATCCATTTGAGGATCTTTCCCCAATTCCATAACCAAACAAAGAGAATTCGAAAAGCGACAGTCTCAAACATTACAAAACCAGGTTTTCCCGCCGCTCATTTTCTTTGTAAAGGTACTTTTAGAGAGGAGGTTTATCATTATATCTTTGGGACCTGTTGTTCTGTCATGTATATGTTCTGTATGCATAAGTTAAAAATGACTGCTTGATTTCAGAAAATGTACAGTGACTGCAATATCCCAATTCATTTGAAAATGAGTGAGAATGTTGCAGCTAAAACAAAATTTGTAGTAAAATGTATCAGAATCTTTTTTTAAGGCAAGAAATAATTCAAATACATTGCTTGTCATTTCTGTATGTATCATGATATAGTGTTTCCCCAGCTCCCAAAAAAGGCATGGTGCTGGTCAGGAAAAAGGGCACTTTCAACGTGCGAAAATATGTAAAAAGGGCACTTTAAATATGCAAAGCAATGTAAAAAGGGCAAACTCAGATGCACAACCTTGCTAAAAGGGCACATCTTTCAACTTGAAATAAAAAGATCCTTCTGGCACCATGCTTACCCTTTGTCTTTTATGCATAGTTTTATTATGATAACTGAAGAGATATAATACATTCCCCATTGGTGTCAATAAGTTTAAGTTTTGTAACAAGTTTGGGCCACAGCTCCCATTCTCTAATACAACAAACATTGATATGATTCTGGTCAGGCACACTTTCACACTTCAATTGTTTAATTGGTGTCACTCACACTTGTTATCAAAACACAGTTATGACTTCTAAAAGTGAGTTAATTCAGTACAATAAACAAGGGGATTAGCAGTCAACCAAAAATTTATTGCTAAAAAGTGTCTAAAATAGTCCTTATTCAAACAGGCATAACTTTTTTATTTTTTGGTCAATTTCAGTGATTTTTGTACCAAAATGTAGGGCAACATTTACTCTATCTGAAAAAGGGCATGGCGCTTGTAAAAAGGGCATGGCACTAGAGAAAAGAGGCATGGCACCGCACCATGCTAAAAAGGGCTGGGGGAAACACTCGATACAGCACCAAGTGTATCGATACATGTATCAGCAAGTCTGTATCGGGATGCATCAATCAATTAATTGATGTATTATCCCAGCCCTGTGATGGGGATGTTTACTGGAGGTCCCTGTGTAGGTAAAAGATCCCTACTGTAATTGTAGGCTTTCAATTTGTAGTTAACCCAATCACTGTTGACAACTTGGCTTCCCTCTTTAATTGCACGCCGGTGGGTCAGGCCTCAGATTCTATGACGGTTCCAGTGTAAAGGCGTATGTTGGTTGGTACCTGATCAGGGCCCGAGAAAATGCCCGTTTTCCGGTTCTGGACCGAATTTGGCCTCCATAAACCGATTTGGACTTCAGAAGAAGATAAAAAAATCGGTCCGTAACTCTATAACATTTTAAAAAAATCGGTTCAAAAATTTTCGCTAAATCATTATGTTGTAAAAACAAGCTGACCGTTTGCCACTGATAATCCAAGCATATATACAAAACGCCTGCAACACAAGGTGTTAGACCGGTTCATTATCTAACTAGGTGAAAATTGGACAAGTCCACGTCGGGTTCTTTGATCTTATCGCAGCGCAATTTGACCTGTGTGTCAAAAGTATTAATCCGTGAAAACTGGCCTGAGGCGTTATCGGCCAGCTGGCAAGGTGAGAAAATAAGGTCAATAAATGCAGGACATACGCTAGTTTGATTAGACAAGTCATTAATTTATGGCTTACTATAGAACCGGTATTTGAATATAATTTTTTTTTTTCACAGGGCGCAATTTTTAATACACACCTGTCATGTCTGAACATTGCGTGTTATGCCTTCGAGGGAAAATGCCTTATTTCACCCATTCTAAACGATATTTTTATTTAAGAATACGCTTCATTGAAACCAATAACATAAACCACGTCATTTGAAGACAAAGCGATTTGTTTCAGGCTTGTGTAATCATGAAATATGTATTTATATTCTTTTAAACACGGTTCGGCCATGTAAGATTTTCAATGACTCTCGTTCGGCCATGTTTTGTTTTGAGAGTAAAGAAATGTTTTTCGATTTTTTAACGCGTTCAAAACGATTTTTTTTAGAAATACGCTCTATTAAAATCAATCACTTAAAACAGGTGTGTGGGTTACGTCATTGACTGCATTAATGTGTATTGTGTAAACGGAAACCGTATGACGTCATTTTCGACCACGTTGCTGCACGTTGTCGCCATTTGTAAACAAAGCAATTTGGGCAAAATAAAATGCGTGAAATAATAGAAATATTTTAAAGGTTTTAAAAAGGGGGAAAAAATATAGTGACCATCGAACTGGTCTTTTTCTTTCCCACGTCGGTTGTTTCCCTTTAGCAGTCTTCAGGTTCTGAGTGACCCGGATATTGGGAAAATGAAGGATGAAATCTGGCGTAGAAAATGAAAGTAGATGAAATCGGAACGATGTGAGCAATAATTGCTGTTTATAATCAAGATACTGGTGCTCATATCCGTTGACAAGTGTAAGAGCAACATCGGTATGTCATTCGTTACGCGTATAACACATTTTGAAATTGAAAATCGGCAATTGAGTTTACGGAAATTACCGAAACCGATTGGCAATTTCCGTAATTTTTTTGCGAAATCTGGCTGGACCGATTTGGATTCTTCAGTTTCTCGAGCCCTGTACCTGATGCTCTGTCTGTGGTCAGGCCCATCTGAGTCTAACTGTTGGTTTTATTTTGCTCCAGCATTTCAGTGGTTTCTTGCTGTTGAGTCATCACCGTTGTTTCATCTCTGTGGTTGTTTGAGTTTTGTGTTCACGGAGATGTTGCACTGATGAGTTAGGAGGCCTTCATACGGACTGAACAAATTATTTGTCTTAATCTGTACGGAAGTGTGGGCGAGGATTGTGGCCATGTGGGGTCGATTTAAGCCCCCGGCAGGAGTTCCTTTCCACTGACCGTTCCAAGGCGGTTTATTTTATTTTGGATAGCCTATAAGCCATTTTGTGGGAAAGTAACTGTCCTTTTGGCTTTTCGCTGTTGATGTTTCAATTAGGGTCTGTTGTTTCGTGTTTGTTTCTTTCCCTTTGGTGTCTCTGATGGGAGCTGTGGGTTAATTGAATCGATTCCTGATCATTGCCTCCACTTCTATTTCATCCTGGAAACCTGGAGTGTATGTAATGTACACCTGCATGTAATCCTCATGAGGGGGTGTTGCAGTATGCATATAGAAAGAAAGAAAGAGGAACGTTCCCTCTAAGGTGTGAAAAGCTTCAAATTTATTGGTTCTCTTCATGGTTGTCTGCATTATCTATCTTCATATACTGGGTCGGTCATACTTGGCTATTACCTCAGTTAGGTGGTGTGCTAAATTTAGAATTTAGCAAAAAAACAAAACAAAAAAAATCTTTGGATGAGTTCTTAAAACTAATTACAATCTGCTTACAGAGGTATACTAAAACGTATACCTCTGAATCCCTATCTATACCATGCGGGCTTTGAATTCCTCTGCAGTTTTGGCATTAACCATGGAGGAGGGAAGGCGATTCCACTGAGGAATAGTTCCAGAGAAAAGGAAATTCTTTAGGGATCACTATAGGCCTGGTACTTGATTTATTGACTGTTGTTTAATTTTGATGCCCTTGTTTGAGTTGAAATTGTCACAGGAGTCAAGTATTTATCTTTATTAAAAGAGAAACTGCATCAGAATGTATCTTACAAGAGAAGGTTGAAGAGGACTGCTCGTGATTGGACCTCCAATGATTGCCATTCCAGCTCATCAAGCAACACTACTTTTGTTTTGCCATCGCCATCGGGCAGCTGTCCTCTGAACCTACTCAATCTGTTGAACCTGAGTTTTAACATGGGGATGACAACAGGTGATGCTTACTCAAGGTAAGGTTGAACCAATGTTTTGTATGCAACATCCTTTGTCTGCCTAGGTGCAAATGTCCTAGTTACCATGGATGTAATCTCAGAGATATGTTTACCCCAGTCAGGATTATCAGTGATGGTGATGCCAAGATATTTTGTGGATTGGACATGCTCCAATATAAATAATTATGCTGATGTAGTGAGTAGTCGAATTTAATCTGCTTGTGACACCCTCATTGCATGACATTTGGCCACATTGAACTTCATTTGCCAATCGGCCTCCCAACGTGCTAGGCTATCCAGATCATCTTGTAAGATAAAGCAGTCAGAAGGAGTATATATATATTTACAAAATACAATCATCAGCAAACAAACAAACAGATGACATGATGTTCTAATCTGAATGATCATTGATAAACACCAAGAAATGGACCAGTCTGAGGGACACCAGATAAAACAGGGACTGGATCCGATGCTTGGCCATCAAGTACAACATGTTATGAGCACCCAGAGAGCCATGAGCTAATCCACTTCAGTGTGGATCCACTTATCCCATAATAATCCAGTTTATACAATAGCCTCCTGTGAGGTACCTTGTCGAAGGCCTTGGCAAAATCTATGATGATAAGGTCGGTTTGTTTGTGGCCACGATTAATGGCCCCATCCAGAATTGGACCCCTTAGCCCATGCTTGGAAACCTCATGCTACTCACAAAATGCCACATGTCATGTTAAACTGGAAGCTTCCATGCAAAATTTGCATGCAAATTGCACAATTCTATACAAAGTTGGTGCAAAAGTACATAATAGAAACACTGAAAATTTAATTTAAAAAAATCATGCTTGATGTACAAACCATTGAAACAGGGCTTCATATCCCATCCTGATTGCCCATATTTGTTAAAATAAATGCTTTATAAAGTATTACACCATTTTTATAATTAGTAAATGACACAACATTCTTAGACTGACTGATAAAAAAAAAAAATGAAATTTGTTAATTTGCCAAGGTAATTCATCATTGCAGTTTGTCCAGATGTGATAAAATTAACAAATAGATCTATGGAGGTATCTCATGGCCCAAGTCCCTTTGAAAAGTAATGAATAATTCTTTCACTTTCTGATCCTTTAACTTTTGTGTTCTGATTTGCTTTTCAGTCTGGTTTCAAGCTTTCATATGGATCATAGCTTTTTTCATCCGAAAAGTACTAATATTTTTATTACAGTAGAACTTCAATGGCTTGAACACCGATGGCTCGTTTACCATGGCTGGGTCGAACCCGTTCTTGAGTCCCTAGGGAATTTCTCTACATAAGAAATAGGGAGGGTAATATTCAGGATATTTTCGTGTTTTATCATGAAAATGTATGCTGTGTGTACTCATTAGAATTGCCTCGATGAGGCGATTCTAATGAGTACACACAACATACCATTTTCAATACAGAAAACCGAAAAGATGTCCAAAAGTATCTCGTTATGCCCCTTGGCTGTAGCTCTCAGTGGCTCGAACTACCGCTGTCTCGAACAGATTTTCATGGTCCCAAAGGTGTTCGAGCCATTGAAGTTCGACTGTATTTCTGCACTGGGTATTCATTAGAAGCCTCTGGGTGAGACCCTTCTGATGAGTACCCAGGAGTTCGCAGTGTATGTTTTGTGCACATTACGCAAAAAAGCCTATACAAATACATTGCCACCTATATCGCCGAAAAAATGAAATTTTATGATGAAAAATTGTGATATTTTTCTTATTTCTGCTCAAAATATAGATTGTGGGCACTCGTTAGAACCGCCTCAATGAGGCGGTTCTAACGAGTGCCCACAATCTATATTTTAGATAAGATATAAGAAAAATAAAGTATACCCCCGGAAACCCCAGTTTTACTATATAAAAGTGGGGTTCAAGGGGGTCAAAATTATATAGGCGTGTTTTCGTGATATTAAATAAGGGAAACACCTGTAGTATCTGGATATACCTAAGGCTGGCACAATTAATCGGATAATCTATTGATCAATCAATAAATTCCACAAAAACGATTATCATTACTGATCTGCTTGTAATTGATTGTTTGATAAGTACAATTTACTATGTACCTTAATTTGTGCCTAAAATAGCTGGATGAGTGGCAAACAGTGCAGATCCTGACGAGATGCCGCGTTCTGCGGTGTCTCATCTGGGTCTACACTATTTGCTCGGGCCTGTCTGTTCAAATACATTGTGTAAACTACAAAAAATAGTAGGTGTCATGCTCAGACAGAAAGCCAGACAGGTAATTTAACTATGACCAAATCTTCAGTGATTACTAATCAGTTATCGATCACAATGGCAGGACTGATAAACGATTATCTTTTCAGCTCTGATTAGCCAGCTCTAGATCTGGTGCTAGGTAAAGAGTCAGATTGGTAAAAACAGGATCCTGCTAGTTCTTGTGGACAATGTTTAATTTGTGACATTGTATAGATTCAAACAACAACAAGAAACATGGGGACAGTGGAACCGTTGTCAAGAGCTGGTGTGGCTTTGGACCTGATTCTAAAGACATTAATTTCATCACAAGATTTCAATGATATTGAGAGCAAAAATTGGGAGGCGATATCTAAACTTATACCAGGGACAACAGCAGGGACGGTAAGAATTTTTCGTCATATTAACAAAATAGAAGTGGAGGCAATGATCAGGAATCGATACAATTAACCCACAGCTCCCATCAGAGACACCAAAGGGAAAGAAACACAAACATGAAACAACAAACCCTAATGGAAACATCAATAGCGGAAAGCCAAAAGGACAGTTACTTTCCCACAAAATGGCCAATAGGCTATCTCAAATAAAATAATATAAGCAACACAAACACCCAAAGACAAACCATAACAAAAATAAACCGCGATAGAAGAACCACCTTTGAACGGTCTGCGGAAACGAATTCCACTGTGAGGCTTAAATAACAAGTCCATGAAATGGACTCCTCTATAATCCCAACTTTTCAAAGGGAAAAGTGAAGATTACAGGAGTATACATTATTCTACTTATTTCTGCTGCAAAACATAGGTTGTGGGTACTCATTAGTAATGCCTCAGTGACCTGCCCCAATAGCTCAGTTGGTAGAGTGTCCGCTCCGGGGAACGGGAGGTCACGGGTTCGATCCCGGGCCGCTACATACCAGTCATTAAAAAATGGTACTAGCTGCTCCTCGCTTGGCACTCAGATTTACGGGGTAGAGCTAAGACTGGTCGACTCGGTGTCAGGATAATGTCACTGGATGTGGTATCATGTAATGTGTCTGGGACATGATACTTCAGTGAGACAGCACCATAAAAGTAAGCATTGAGCTCCCTGTCGCAACCAGATACCGTCGTGATATGACTGAAAACTTGTTGAAAGCGATGTTAAACCCGAATTCACACACATGCATGCACACACGCACACACACACACACACACTACCTCAGTAAGGTGGTTTTAAAGAGGACCCACAACCTACATGTATGTTTGAGGCACCAGATGGAAAAAATACCACCAAAATAATCATTTTATGAGAAATGAAAGATTTGTTTGTTTGTTTGATTTGAGGTTTAACATCCCTGTCAATACTATTTAGGTAATTTTTGAGGCATTGCTTCCAATTTTGTGGGACTCTTGCCCGACATTGAGATGAAATGACATCTCAAGCCCTGCTGCCCAATGAAACCAATAGGGTTTATATGCATGGACTTGCACAGCTTTGCCTAGGCAGGCTTAGATCTTCTAAGCGGTTTACCAGTAAATCCTGCATGCTGTCGGTTTCAGCTCTGCATTGAAGCATCATGCAGCCCAATCTATTTCTTCAAGCCCCCATTGGCAAGAAATGAAAGATGGCACATGAATGTGTTATCATGTTGAGAAAAATGGGCCCTATCTTTCAAAGCTAACAAAATCATTAGTGAACTTAATATTGAAAATTTGATCATTTACGTAACCCGTTTTTTACCGAATGGAATCTGCACTCCCACCCATCAGGGCATGGAGAAATAAACTAGGCTGCAAGATGCTTTCATGCACAGCTGAAACATACCAATCTTTTGAGTACTGGTATACCGCTTAGAAAGAAAGCCTGCCCAGGAGAAATGGTGTGAGTTGGGCAACCTCTTGAACTCTATGGGTTTCTTTGGGTGATAGGGCCTGAGATGTCATTTCATCTCAGTGTCTGGTAAAAGTCTACAAAATGACCTAAATAGTGAAGCAATGTCTCCAAAATGACCCAAATAGTGTTGACACGGACACAAAACCCCATATAAAACCTCAACACAAACAAACAGGTTGAGTTGATTTTAGAAATGGATCTAAAAAACTCCCCAAAAAAACCCTTGTTGTAAACAGTTAAGGCCCTGATCACTGTGGTGTCTGATCTGGGCCTGCACTGTTTGCCAGTGTCCCTTTTTGGGGTTTCTGAATAGTATGGGTTTATACATGTACATGCCAAAGGCTCAGGATGAGCTATTGTTATCACCCTGTGTCCGTTTTCATCTGGGGTCCGTCATTGAGGTCACAGTTTTGAGGTCACAGTTTGACCTAATCTTAACCAAACTTGCTCAGAATATTAGCATCTATGAAATCTAGGTCAGTTTAGATACTGGGTCATGTCCGGTCAAAAAGTAGGTCTAATCACAGAAAACCTTGTTAACACATCTAGAGGCCACAATCATCGAACTTGCTCGAGAATTATCATCTTGACAATATCTTGGTCAGGTGGGGTATTTATGTCCCCCCACCCGAAAGGGAGGGGGACATATTGGTTTTGGTGCGGATCCTGTCGGCGTCGGCGTTGGCGTTGCCTCTTGTCTGCACTCTATCTCCTGAATGGATGGATGGATTTTGATTAAACTTACACAGATACACCATTGGGAGGGGGAAAAGTACTGATTAGATTTTGGTGACCTTGACCTAATTTTCAAGGTCATAGGGCTGAAACCATTGTCAAATTTTAGACCAAAAAAGCTTGTCTGCACTCTAACTCCTGAACCAATGGAAGGATTTGGTTCATACTTGATACATTATATCAGTGGGATGGTCTTAAGAACTGATTAGCTTTTGGTGACCTTGACCTAATTTTCAAGGTCACAACGGGAGTTAGACTTTTAAAAATTGGCTTGTCTGCACTCTTTCTCCTGAACCAGTGGATGAATTTTGATCAAACTTGGTACATTATATCAGTGGGCTGGTCTTAAGAACTGATTAGTTGTTGGTGACCTTGACCTAATTTTCAAGGTCACCACGGGACTTAGACTGTTGAAAATTGCCTTGTCTGCACTCTATCTCCTGAACCAGTGGATGGTTTGGTTCAAACTAGGTACATTATATCAGTGGGCTGATCTTAAGAACTGATTAGATTTTGGTGACCTTGACCTAATTTTCAAGGTCACAGGGCTGCAATAATGGGTGTGGTGGGGGGACATCTGTTTTCTTAGAAAACAATTCTAGTTTATGAATAGACTGGTACCTTTTTACATGAGAAGTCTGTAAAGGATATGAAGGTGTCGTCAAACTCAGTACTAGGAACCACCTTTTGTCACCACAAGGAATTGTAAGTTACTAGGAACCACCCTTTGTCACCACAAGGCATGGTTAGTTACTAGGAACCACCCATCTGTCACCACAAGGCATTGTAAGTTACTAGGAACCACCCTTTGTCACCACAAGGCATTGTAAGTTAGACTGAGTCCATTCATCTCCCTCTGGTGCACTAGGACCTGTCCCTCAATGTTCACAAGGTGCCCAGATAGTGACATACAAGTCAGCTCTGTATTGTCAAAGGGAACCCCTCCTTCCCCCCACCCCCTTGGCATCATTAGTCCTTGTTAGCCTGACCCTTACTGTCACAAGGTTCCCAGATAGTGAAATACAAGTCAGCTCTGTATTATCAAAGGGGTCCACACACAGACACACACCCTCCCCCTTGTAACCATGAGTCATTGTTAGTTAGACTGAGCTCGTTCATCTCCATCTTGTGCATCCGGCCCTCACTGTCCACAAGGTGCCTGGATAGTGACATACAAGTCAGCCCTACATTGTCAAAGGGATCCCCCTCTGATCTGGGCTGGCACTGTTTGCCAATTATGGCCCCTGCCCATTGGGGCTTAAAGAAATAGATGGGCTGCATGATGCTTCCATCGGACCGCCCATACTTATAAACCCTATTGCCTATTGGTTTCATTGGGCAACAGGGCTTGAGTTGTCATTTCATCTCAGTGTCGGGTAAAAGTCCCACAAAATTGGAGCAATGTCTCCAAAATGACCTAAATAGTGTTGACAGAGACGTTAAACCTCAAATCAAACAAACAGGGTTTCCTGTATAAAATGGGCTAAGTAGCTGATACGTTGCTTGACAAGACATTTGTGCATTTGTGCATTTGAACATTTGAACATTTGCAACCAAAAAAGGGATTTTTGATACTTTCTAATCATGTTTTCTCATATAACATCGCTGTTATTTACTGGATAATGTCATGTCATAAAAATCATATGAGCCCCGTCAAGCAATTTTGGTACTTATTGCCTGATACAAGCAGTGAATCAAGAGGAACCTTCAGACAGAAAGCCATATCCCTGGCCCCTCTGAATGGTTGGGTATGCACAGTTAAAATTTGTCATGACGGAATGCTCGAAGACACAAATTCGCTTGGCAGGGCTCAATTATGATCATGTGTAATAACATAGCCAGTGGCGCGTAATGTCATGATGCCATCCGTGACAAGCCAGTGTTTTCTAATGAAATTCTTTGGCAATAAAATCTGATTTAACCCTTATCTTGCTGAATATTCATTTAAGCCACACCCATTTCTGTCTATCAACCACTCAAATTACTTCATGTAATTTATTGCTACAAATTCATAAACTGAATGCCAAACAGTGTAGATCCTGATCAGATGGCTTCTTCAGAAGCCATCTGATCTGGATCTACACTGTTTCCAAAGGTATGGGTTGTCGTGAACAGCATGATAAGAGTTAAAATCGTTATATGATAAACAGAATTTTATACTCGTGGTCATTTCATATCAAATTTATGAAACTCGCCAAAGGCTCATTTCATAAATTTCATGTGAAATGACCACTCCTGTATGCCAGTAAATATTGTACAATTCTAGGTGGCAAGGCGTTATGAAGAGTTGCTGTACAGCGGAGACCTGTTTGTGTTTGACCGGTTCGAGAAGAATATGGGCGGACAGGGTGTGACAATTCCATCAAGCATGTCTGACTCTGACCTTGGGAATAAGCTGAGTAGGCCTAGTTCTGCCAATAAACAGAAAGGTTTGTAACTTTAAACTTTAATAGTCATTTTGTGGTACTGATGCACCTTGAGAGTATGCCATTCAGTCCAAGGTATTTTTGTTTTGCATATCAGTTGGCATTCCCCTAAAAATGTTGGTCTCTGAAGTAAAACTAGGGTTAATTACATGCCCCAAGCTCTTTATTACATGGTTCACTATAACACCATTTTGGATATAAAATGTTTTTATAGATGAATCCTAAAATTGTAATGATTAAATGTATATAGAAAAATGACCATTTTTGTCGCGCCTGCTATTAGCATGGCGCGATATAGGCGCCCGGTTTTCCGTTCGTCCGTTCGTCAAGGCGTCAACATTTGCGACCACCCTAGCGTTCACCCTAATGGTCAAGTTTATTTCTCAAGAACTATAAGAGCTTCATTAATGATACTTGGTACAAACTTGTATCTGGGGATTACAACTTACATGCAAGCATCCATATTTGACCTTGACCTACATTTCATGGTTCACTGACTTTGTAAAATATTGCGACCACCCTAGCGTTCACCCTAATGGTCAAGTTTATTTCTCAAGAGCTATAAGAGCTTCATTAATGATATGTGGTACAAACTTGTATCTGTGGATGGCAACTTAAATGCGAGCATCCATATTTGACCTTGACCTATATTTCATGGTTCACTGACTTTGTAAAATATTGCGACCACCCTAGCGTTCACCCTAATGGTCAAGTTTATTTCTCAAGAACTATAAGAGCTTCATTAATGATATTTGGTGCAAACTTGAATCTGGGAATGGCAACTTAAATGCAAGCATCCATATTTGACCTTGACCTAAATTTCATGGTTCACTGACTTTGTAAAATATTGCGACCACCCTAGTGTTCCCCCTAATGGTTAAGTTCATTTCTCAAGAATTATTAGAGCTTCATTAATGATACCTAGTACAAGCTTTCATTTGAGAATGGAATCTTTTGTGCAAGCATCTGTGGTTGACCTTGACCTACATGTCATGCTTCGATGACTTTGCACCCCCACAGGCGCGACATAGCCTTCGGCGGAATTCTTGTTCTTATAATGTACACATTTTTGTTGCTCTTGATTTAAACAAGGGGAGAGATAGGAGTTTGGTTTTCCATCCATAATTCATTCTTTCATTATTCCATCAAGCCATCAACATTTGTGACAACTCTAATTTCAGCCTTATGTTCAAGTCCATTTCTCATGGACTATAATATCTTTTCTAGTGATACTTGGTACAAACTTACATCTGGGGATAACAACTATAATGCAAGTAGGGCTGGCTAATCGGAGCTGAAAAGATAATCGATTATCAGTCCTGTCATTGCGATCGATAAGCGATTAGAAATCGCTAAGGTTTTTGTCATTATTTTACCTGTCTGGCTTTCTGTCTGAGCATGACTCTTACCATATGTTGCACTTTACCATATGTATATTTGAACAGACAGGCCTGAGCAAGCAGTGTAGACCCAAATGAGACGCCGCATAATGCGGCGTCTTATCAGGGTCTGAACTGTTTGCCACTCATCCAGCTATTTTAGGCATAACTTTGGGTAGTAAATTGTACCTATCAAGTAATCGATTAAAAGCAAATCAGAAATGATAATCATTTTTGTGGAATTTATCGATCAGTTAATCGATTATACGATTAATCGTGTCAGCCTTAAATGCAAGCATCTATATTTGACCTTGACCTGTATTTTATAGCTCACTGACTTTGCGAACTATTGCATCAACCCTGTCTTTCACCTTAATATTCAAGTTCATTTCACAAGAACTTTAAAAGCCTCATTAATGATACAGTAGAACTTCGGTGGCTCGAACACCGATGGCTCGTTTACCATGGCTGAGTCGAACCCACTATTGAGTCCCTAGCGAAATCCTCTACATAAGAAAAAGTGGGGGATAATTAAGGAGATTTAAGTATTTTATCTTGCAAATGTATGCTGTGTGTACTCATTAGAATCGCCTCGATGAGGCGATTCTAATGAGTACACACAGCATACATTTTCATTATAGAACACCGAAAAGATGTCAAAAAGAATCTCGTTATGCCTCCTGACAGTAACCTCAGTGGCTCGAACTACCCCTGTCTCGAATAGATTTTCGAGGTCCAAAAGGTGTTCGAGCCATTGAAGTTCGACTGTATAATGCAAGCATCCATTTGACCTTAACCTGTATTTTATAGTTCACTGACTTTGCGAACTATTGCATCAACCCTGTCTTTCACCCATATATTCAAGTTCATTTCACAAGAACTTTAAAAGCCTCATTAATGATACTTATTTGTTTGATTTGAGCCCTGTCGCCCAATGAAACCAATAGGGTTTATTAGCATGGACGGTCCGCCTCACACCGCGGTTCCTGGACAGGCTTAGATCCTCTAAGCGGTTTACCAGTACTAGTGTGCAGGCCGGATTCAGTTCTGGGTCGAAGCATCATGCAGCCCATATATTTCTTCAAGCCCCTATGAGTGGGGGCCTATTAATGATACTTATAAACTTGCATCTCAGGATGACAACTTTTATGATGACATCCGTATTTGACATAGACCTACATTTCATGATGAAATATTGCAGTTTATATAGCTTTAACCCCATAGTCTTCAAGTTCATTTCTCAAGAACTATAAGAGGTTTATTAATGATACTTGGTACAAACTTGCATCTGGGGATGGTAGCTTTAATGCAATTATCCATATTGGTGCCATTCAAACGACATGCATATACATGTCCAGAAGACATCTGTTATGTGGATAGGAACACGGCAAAATTTGCAGTTCAATTGAGATTTATCTTGAAGATGAAATTAAAAAACAAGTTGAAACACAAAAACTTCTAGGTGTAATCATTGACAAGTTGCTCAACTGGGACGAACAAATTAATACCTTGTGTTCCAACATCACCCGTAGAATCACTTTATTGAAACAACTTTCAAAATATGTAAATAAAGAACATTTAAAACTGTATTACAACTCATATATTCTCCCAATTTTCGATTATGGATGTATATTGTGGAGTCGTACTTCCACTTTTAATCTTAATAGACTGCTAAAACTCCAAAAACTGGCCGCGCGACTAATCCTGCAGGCAGATATCATGTCCCCATCTGAGCGTATGTTTAAAGATTTAGAATGGCTTTCCTTTCCAAAACGAATTCTATATCACAAATATTTAATGATGTACAAAACCTTAAATGGACTTGCACCCGAATATCTTACTAATCTGTTCAAAAAGACGTCAGAATTCCACGAACGGTGTCTGCGATCCGCTGACAATGGTGATTTACGAGTTCCATTTGCAAGAACCAACTATTTTGCCAAATTGTTTCAAATCGACGGAGCTAACCTATGGAATGCTTTGCCTGTAGACATAAGACAAAGTGAAAGTTTAAATTCATTTAGAAATGCATTAAGGTCATATTTGCTAAATCATCATTCAGATATCCAATTGTCTCCTTTATAAACTCCTCATCTTTGTTCGCAGAAAATGAATTAAATGAGTAAAATAAAGTATGCATTCATAATTAACAAATGTGCCATGAAAATCAATTTTGTGATATCTCCTATTTTAGCATTTTAAACACCCTATTCCCAGTTTGCTGACTATTTGTAGCTACATTTTCATTTTATGACCTACATATATTATTGTTGAATAATGTATATGTATCTTTTAACAGAATTCAAACCTGCTGTAATGTTTATACAGAATTTAACATTTATAAACCAACATCAAATCAACTTTGTAAATTAGTCACATGCACTGTTTTAATTCAGATGGTCTTATTCTGAAATTTAATGTATTCTAAAATTATTCTTAAATTTAAGGATTCTTAGTTGTAGTTTTTTTGTTTTTTTTTTTTATAGAAATGCATGTTTATAATTTTTAAGTCATGTGCTTTTAATCACATTTGTATATATTTGTAAATGTATATATGTTTTCTTTTATAGAGGACCATATGTAAGATTAGTATTGTGTGCTTACTATGTCATCCTCTGAAAATAAAGATATTATTATTATTAAAATAAAGATATTGTTATTATTATTATTATTATATATTTGACCTTGGCCCAACACTGCATGGTTTACAGACTTTGGGCGCAATAGGCGCAACACAGCCTTTGTCACAATTCTTGTTGTTTTTTTTCTGGAACAGTTAACATTTTGACCACTATTGAGCTGGTTAAGCTAACAATGCTATAAACAACTAGGCCCTGGTTTTGTTTGTTTGATTTGAGGTTTAACGTCCCCGTCAACACTGTATACATGTAGGTCATTTTGGAGACGTTGCTTCCATTTTTGTGGGACTTTTACCCGACACTGAGATGAAATGACATCTCAAGCCCTGTCGCCCAGTGAAACCAATAGGGTTTATTAGCATGGACGGTCCACCTCGCACCGCTGTTTCTGGACAGGCTTAGATCGTCTAAGCGGTTAACTAGGCCCTGGACTGGTTTTTCAGCCAACACTGAGACAATCAGTAATGTTGGTGCTTTGAATTTTTTTCAGGTGGAAAGGATGACAAAGATGCCAGTGGAAAAGATAATTCAGATGGTAGGAGAAGTGCTGATAAAGGGTGAGTTATTGGAGATCATGTACTTAACCTTCATAGACCCTTACTTAACTATTATCCTCCTGAATAAATTAATTTAGCCAGACACATTTCTAACTACCAAGCATTTAATGTACAGTAAAATTCTGCTATTAAGACCACATAAAATCGAGACTAAATCTGCTTTTAAAAGCTTATTGAGAAGAGTTCAGTTATTATTACCTTGTGTTTTTCTACACCCAGCATCTCTTGTAAGAGACCACCTTTGGGACTGTTCAAAAGTGGTCTTAAAGACCTCATTTGAACAGTCCCAAAGGTGGTCTAAATATAGGAATTTTACTGTATTTGTTCAATGCACAAACTGCTTCTTCAAATATCGACTGATCTGGAACCACACTTTCCCAAGGTAGGGGTTATTGTTTTCAGTTGGACAAGGATTAGGAGTCCTGCTGCACAAAGTAAACATGCGTTCCGAGATGACAAAACTTGCCCTTGGAGGAGGTGAAATTTGTAATCATGTGAGTTAACCCTTATCTTGCTGTTCATGACAACCCCTATCTTTGCAAACAGCGTATATCCAGATCAGATGGCTTCTAAAGAAGCCATCTGATCCGGATCCACACTGTTTGGCATTGAGTTTATGAATTTGTAGCAATAAATTACATCAAGTAATTTGATTGGTTGATAGACAGAAATGGGTGTGGCTTAAATGAATATTCAGCAAGATAAGGGTTAATCAAGTAAATAAATGCCTTAATAGAGGACGAATGTTCTGTAAAATGGTAATCCTTTGGAAGAAAGGATAACACAGAACTGAAAACCGTAGAGTGTACAAGTGTTTGCTGGGCCAGACTAGCTAGTTTTGGCCAATTAGGCCTTATTAGTGATCCTCAAATATTTTAAAACTTGTGCAGTGGAATTAATGATCCCAAAGGACTAAAAAATAAAACTCGCACTATGATGAAGGGCAGAGAGACTTTCTAAGGCCATCGTACATTTCCTTAACATGAGCTGTAAAAAGGTTATCCCATGGAAAGCCTTGAGGTGGCACTACAGTAAAAAAAAATCCCCTTACTCTCAATGTAAATTGGGACATATTCCATGTTCTACCACATTTCAGCAAGTCTAATGCTCCCATTATGAGGCATATAATTTGACAGGCTGACCATTTACCTTCCAGAAGCAGCTAAACAATATGGGTGCTGTGCGGCATATTTTGGCCTTTTTGGCAGCCAGTGTCAACAAACCCATACCGCAGCGAATAAATCCATACATTTCCAGTGGCCAGTCAGCACAATTTTCTGGTTCAATTTAAATCAGCTGCTTTTCAAAATAGCAAATACACGTACCTACTAATATTTCTTCTAATAAACAATAATACTTCTCAGAAAAATAATGGCTTAGCACTAAATCCAATCAGAAGCAGCAGAATATTCAATTCTGTACTGAAAGCTCTCCCCAAAGTAAGTACAGCTTTCATAAAGACCAATTATTTACTGTAGTGCAACCTGCAAGAAGATCTTGGCCCAACTTCCCAAAGCACGTTTGCTTGATGAGGCCTAATTGGCCGAAACTAGCTAGTTTGGCCCAGAAAACATGTACACTCCATATTTTTGAGTTCTGTGATGTATTTCTTGCTTCCAAAGGATAACCCTTTCTAGCACATATTGCTAGTGGTCAAAATGTTAATTGTTCTAGCAAATATATCTAGGGCTGGCTAATGGGAGCTGAAGAGATAATCGATTATCGGTCCTGTCATTGCGATCGATAATCGATTAGTAATCGCTATGGTTTTTGTCATTATTTTACTTGTCTGGCTTTCTGTCTCAGCATGACTCTTACCATATGTTGCACTTTACCATATGTATATTTGAACAGACAGGCCTGAGCAAACAGTGAAGACCCAGATGAGACGCCGCATAATGCGGCGTATCATCAGGGTCTGCACTGTTTGCCACTCATCCAGCTATTTTATGCATAATTTTGGGTAGTAAATTGTACCTATCAAGTAATCGATTAAAAGCAAATCAGAAATGATAATCATTTTTGGGGAGATTATCGATCAATTAATCGGTTATACGATTAATCGTGTCAGCCTTAAATATATCTAATACAGTAATACTCTGGCATGTTTTGCTAGCTTTTGCATTAGCTTGTTTTCAACAAAGGTGTTAGCACATTAGCTACACTAGTTGGACAATTTTTTTACCAATAATTAAGGGGAATGGGAACACCTGGCAGAATTTTCCACCATTTTTCAAAGGGAGACAACTTTCGGGCTTCTTGTTCACTTTTCTAAAGGCTCAGTTTCACCGAAAAAGGGGTTACTCTTAAAGGAAAGAATTTGCTCCTCAGGAGCAAATTCTTTCCTTTAAGAGTTGACCCCTATTGACATGGGAGACAAAAATACTTTTGCAGGAGTTGCCTCCCCTGAAGGTGTTCCCCCATTCCGCTTAAGATAACAACATTGTTTTGAACAACTGGTCCCTGCTCTACAAATAAAGACTCAGATCAACCATGCAGTCTGATCAGAATCTTCACTGTTTGTATGCATTCTTATCTCCTCTTCCTATCCAATGTGATATAAACAAAGACTATGGCCAGACTGGTCGAAATAGCGGTCGATCTGCATCTATGCTGGTCAGACAGATCGGCTTATCCCTTAAAGCACCACTGAGATTTATAGAGCAGACAGCAGTTTATTTTTAGCTCGGCTGTTTTCGAAGAAAACGACGAGGTATTGTCATAGCTCTGTTGTCGTCTGCGTCGTCGTGCAAAAACTTGGACATTTTGTAATATCTCTGTCATTACTGAACATATTAACTTGAAACTCGGAATAGTTGTTCATTATGAAAAGGGGGAACTCATACCACTAGATGAGGTAACTCTCAAAATATTTTTGCCACAGTTATGCCCCTTTTTCAACTTAGAATTTTTGCAAAAAGTTGGACATTTTGTAATATCTCTGTCATTATTGAACATATTTACTTGAAACTCGGACAAGTTGTTCATTATGAAAAGGGGAACTCATACCAATAGGTGAGGTGACCCTTAAAATAATTTTGGCACAGTTATGCCCATTTTTCGACTTAGAATTTTTGTTTATCTAAAAGAAACTGCAGCCGAGCGTTGGCATCCGCATGCGGTGCTCTTGTTTAAATTAATCTTTTTTCCAGAGACAGTAAGGCTTGAAATTATATTGAACCATCTGCCCAGCATCATCAGGCATTGACCCTCTTATGAAAGATTTAGGTTAAAGCCCTCATTGAAGATTGAAGAACTAGGCCCTAAATAATAATTTTCCTTAACAAGTTGCCTGCATAACAAACTTAACTTTCTTTCACGAAAATGCACACTATATTTTATTATTAACCCTTGTCCTGCTGATCCCGGATATGTATTATTTTCCAAACAATGAGGATCCTGATCAGATGGCTTCTTCAGAATCTGGATCTGATCTGGATCAGATGGCTTCTGAAGAAGCCATCTGATCAGGATCTTCATTGTTTGACATTCAGCTCATGAATTTGTTGCAATAATTTGCATCAAGTAATCTGATTGGTTGATAATCAGTAGTGGGTGTGGCATATATAAATATTCAGCAGGACAAGGGTTAAGAAACAGATAAGCTCTGTCTGTGATTTGTTGAGTAATAAATCTCAGTTTGGAGGTCAGTTGTAAAATAGATCCAATCACGAGCACGTAGCATGAGTAATTTGTCTACTTACAACTGACCTCCAAACTGTAATTTATTGCTCAACAATGCTCTTCTGTTTCCATTCTAACGGACTGAAAATCCACAATAATGTTTAAGGCTACCACAATTAATCGTATAATCGATTAATCGATCGATAAATTCCACAAAAATGATTATCATTTCTGATTTGCTTTTAATCGATTACTTGATAGGTACAATGTACTACTCAAAGTTATGTATAAAATAGCTGGATGAGTGGCAAACAGTGCAGACCCTGATGAGACGCCGCATTCTGCGGTGTGATGAGACGCCGCATTCTGCAGCATCTCATCTGGGTCTACACTGTTTGCTCAGGTCTGTCTGTCAAATATACATATGGTAAAGTGCAACATATGGTAAGAGTCATGCTCAGACAGAAAGCCAGACAGGTAAAATTATGACAAAAACCTTAGCGATTACTAATCGATTATCGATCGCCATGACAGCACTGATAATCGGTTATCTTTTCAGCTCCGATTAGCCAGCCCTAATAATGTTGTTGTTTTCTTCACATTCTCCCAACCTTTTGCCATTGTTAGAAGGAATCCTGCCAATATTATTGACTGTAACACATGCATTAAAGTCCTATTGTTTTACACCAAAACCTCTTTATAACACTATTAATGGGGTCAAAAACAGAAACCGTGTTAGTTAAACAACCGTGTTATATCCAAACAAAAATGTTTAGATTATATAGAAAAATGACCAGTCCAACCTGTATTAAGCAAGCACCTAAAGGATAACCAAAATGTGCTTGCTGAAGACAGGTGCTTGCTTAATACAGGTGAAATTTAACACATTTGCCCTTTTTGGGAACTGAATGCCTGCTTGCTTAAGACAGGTTGCTTGCTTAATAGAGGTGGCCACTAAGACAGGTTTTACTGTAATCTATACATTTTTGGGATCCATCTTGAAACCGTGTTGTATCCAAACCGTGTTATCATGAGGTTGTGGTGTATTTTGATGCGAGAAAATGACATTAACCTTCTGGGATCAATGGATCAAGGAGTGACATCATAAAATGGCAGCTGTTTGGGTAAAGCTCTTTTTCCTGTGATTTGTTGCAGGTTAAATTACAGTTCTCTTTCATTGCCTATATAGAATAGCCATTTTGGAGAACGAATGCATCTACATTTTTACAGCAATATTTGGAAAGGGAGACAACTTTTGTGAAATCCTGTTTGATTTCCTGTGAGCATGTCTCACCAAAAATTGGGTCTAGCCAATTCTTTCCTTTTAGACTAGACCCTTTTTGGTAAGGGAGAAATATTATGTTTGAAAGGGTTATCTCCCTTGAAGGTGTTTATATCCCTTTAAAATGTCTGCTATTTTGGTGAAATTAAATTGTTTGTTTGTGTATATTTGCAGCCCTATTATGGTGATACATGTGTGTGATGAAGCTAAAAATTGTAAGTACATGTTTTAAAAGTGTTATATGAACTGTCCTTCTGGCTCTGTACTTGTAATGTTTCAATATGAGCCAGCGAAGACTCAGATCAGCCTGCGCATTTGGGCAGTCTGATCAAAGTCTTTGCTGATCGCATGTACAGTCAAACTTCAATGGCTCGAACACCTTTGGGACTACGAAAATCTGTTCGAGACAGGGGTAGTTCGAGCCACTGAGGTTACTGCCAGGAGGCATAACGAGATACTTTTAGACATCTTTTCGGTGTTCTATAATGAAAACGTATGCTGTGTGTACTCATTAGAATCACCTCATCAAGGCGATTCTAATGAGTACACACAGCATACATTTGCAAGATAAAAGACTTAAATCTTCTTAATTATCCCCCAATATTTCTTATGTAGAGGATTTCGCTAGGGGCTCAAGAATGGGTTTGACACATCCATGGTAAACAAGCCATCGGTGTTCGAGCCATCGAAGTTCTACTGTACCTACTAAAGGCAAACATATCTATGCAAAGAGACATAAGCAAAAGGTCTTGTCATAGTGGATGGGTGCGCAGGTTGATTTGAGTCTCTGCTGGTCGCAACGTCTAATTGTAGGTTTTGTCATGCACTGGCTCATATTGTATTGCCGTTTCTTTATGTGCATCCTTCTTTCCTGTTGGTGTCTTGGACTGGAGGTTTACAGTATTTCACATCACGAAAACACGCCTATATAATTTTGACCCCCTCATACCCCACATTTATATTGTAAAAAAGGGGTTCAAGGGGGTATACATTATTTTTCTTATTTCCGCTCAAAAACATAAATTGTGGGTACTCGATAGAACAGCCTCGTCGAGGCGGTTCTATCTAGTCCCCGCAATCTATGTTTAGAGCCGAAATAAGAAAAATATCACAATTTTTCTTCTTAAAATTTTTATTTTTTGGCCCCAAAAATGGCAATGTATTTGTATAGGCGTGTTTTTGTAATGAATTGTATTGATTCCTTGAGGTGATTCTAACAAGTACCCGCAACATAAAATTCTAAAAAGAAATAAGGAAACTTATCCTTTAATTATCCTAATCACTTTTCCTTAATTGAAGCTATGAAAACGACCTTCATTAAATGGTGACATATCGTTAACCCTGAAAACAGCAATCAACATTATCAAGCTAATGTCACCCATGTGTAAGTCTGCTTGTCGTCATGTTAGTACATGCTTTTTACGATCACCCTTGTTCACTCACCTTATACACAGGAAAATGGGGTTCACAAGAGCATAACTTTTCATGTTTCTGATCCAAAACATAAGTTTTGGGTACAAGTTAGAAGAGGAGGCACACACAATTTGTGATTGAAGCTTAAAAAAGAAAGATATCGAAAACAGAGCATCTTATGCGAGTGGTCATTTCATTTGAAATTTTAGAAAAAATAGAAAAATTAGCCTTTGGCAAGTTTCTTTATTTTTTTTTCAAAATGACCACAAGTGTAAGATTCTGTGTATCATTTAAAAATTTTATTGCAGGAAAAGTTATAAACAAAAATTCAGTAGAACACTTAGGATTGTCACGTAATGGCATTATGACGTTAGTTGCCAATAAGAATGTGTTATTACATATGTGGTCAGGGGTCATAGGATTGATCCCGGGCTTCACCAGACTTTCAGATGAGTCTTTAAACCGATGTCCCGTCTTCATATGACCTTAGCTGTTGGTGGGACATAAAACTCAAACACTCACTCACTCACATATGATTTTTTATGACATGATCAGTTTTTGTCATTATTTTTCAGCGAAATTAAGGCGTGACATTTTCATGTGAATTATTTGCCAAGCAAACAATTCACGTGTAATGTCATGCTTGATTTTTGCTGAAAAATAAGAAAAAAACTTTGAAATTTTGTCTGCTTATCGTGCTTAGTGTTAGGAGGTTAAAAAAAATAACTCTCCTTTTCTACAGTAAAACAAGACTTCCAATGTCCAAGAGACTTACTTGTTCAAGAGATGAAATACTTTGCTGAGTATTTATCTACTGATGCCCAACGCTGGGAGGAGGTAGACATATCAGTACACTGTGATGTTCAGATATTTGAGTGGTTAATGAAATATGTGAAAAGGGGAACCAGCGAATCAATTGATAAACCGAAGCTTGGTAAGTGATATTAACCTTTTAAGCCATGAAACTTCGAAATTCAGTCTTTGTCTAAAATATCTTCTAACAAGCCTGTGTAATGTAAACCCAACTTTATATAGATAAAGGGTTTCACAAGGGCAAACAAGAAGACTCTAGTGTAGTGGGTAAGCTGCTTGCTTGATAAATCAGAGATCACAGTTTCAATTCTGGGCTTCTTCAGGCTTTTGGACGAGTTTAAACCGAGGTTCCATCTTCATATGACCTTACTTGGTGGTGGATCATACAATTCAAATACAGTAAAATTCCTATATTAAGACCACCTTTGGGACTGTTCAAAACCGCCTTTGGGACTGTTCAAAAGTGGTCTTTAAGACCACTTTTGAACAGTCCCAAAGTTGGTCTCTGACCAGAGGACAATCTATGCAGAAAACACAAAAAGAAAAGAATAACTGCATCCTTCTAAGTAAGCTTTTCAAAGCAGAATTTCAAAGCAGAGTAGGGATTATAGGAATGGCCTTCATCTGTCCATCCATCCATCTGTCCATCTGAGTAAACCAGAAGACACTAGTTGGGTAGGCCTATCTTGGGTACTTGCCATTTATTCTGTTGTTGATGGACTTAAAATAGCCAGTAGCCTGTTGGGTATTTTGGCGATTGTTGGGTACTTTGAATAGGAAAAGTAACACTGAGGTACCCAACAAATGTCCTCTCGTAAACCGACGCCTGTCTGTCTGTTCGTAACACTTTCTTGTCTGCTCCTTATCTCCTGAACCCTTTGATAGATTTTCATTAAACTTTGGTCAATTATTCCTCTCAGTGAGCTGATATGCAGAACCCATTATTGAGCCATGCTGACTCAAGGTCAAAGTCACATTTGAAGGTCATGAGTTTGAAACTTTGAATTTTTTGTCTGTTCCATATCTCCTTTACCCTTGGAAAGATTTTCATTAACTTTGGTCAAGTATTCCTTTTAGTGAGCTGATGTGCAGAACCCATAAATGAACCATGCCGACTCAAGGTCAAGGTCACAGTTGAAGGTCAGGAGTTTGAAACTTTGAATTTTGTGTCCGTTCCATATCTCCTTTACCCTTGGAAGGATTTTCATTAAACTTCGGTCAAATATCCCCCTCAGTTAGTTGATGTGCAGAACCCATAAATGAACTCAAGGTCAAGGTCACATTTGAAGGTCACGAGTTTAAAACTTTGAATTGTGTGTCCGTTTCATATAAAAGGATTAAACGTTGGTCATTTATCCCTCTCAGTGAGCTCATGTGCAGAGTCCATAAATGAATCATGCTGACACCAGGTCAAGGTCACATTGGAAGGTCACGAGTTTGAAACTTTGTATTTTGTGTCCGTTCCATATCTCCTTTACCCTTCAAAGGATTTTCATTAAACGTTGGTCAAATGTCCCCCTCAGTGAGCTGATGTGCATAACACATAAATAAACCATGCCAACTCAAGGTCAAGGTCACAGTTGAAGGTTACGAGTTTGAAACTTTGAATTTTGTGTCCATTCCATATCTCCTTTACCCCTGGAAGGCTTTTCATTAAACTTTTGTGAAATATGCCCCACATTGAGCTGATATGAAGATCCCATAAGTAAACCATGCCAACTCAAGGTCACAGGTGAAGATCACAAGGTTGAGCCTTGAAACAAAGTGCGGCGGGGGATTTGGCTGTCCCTCAGACTGCTTTCTTGTTTATCTTATTTCTAACTTCTAATTTAATGGTTGCGAGCACAAACAATATGTGTTTACAATATAGGTTAGTAATCAGCAGCAATAGTCTTTAATTGCAGAAGAAATAAGAAAAAAAAGTATCACAGATTTTCATCAGAAAAATGTCATTTTCAGAGCCACAAAATCATGAATGTTGGCATGCAAATACAGTCAAACGTCAATGGCTGGAATACTTTTAGGACCATGAAAATGTGTTCAATATAGGCATAACAACCGATAAGGTAAGTATTTTGTGATAACTGAAGGATAGTTTTCCTTATTTCTCCATATAAACTTATGTTGTGGGTATTCATTAGAACTGCGTCAATGAGGCGGTTCTAATGAAAACCCACAACACAGGTTTTTATTGAGAATTGACAAAAAAACTATCCTTCAATTATTACAAAATACCAAGCTTTTTTGTTGCTATGGATATAAGGGTAGTTGAAGCCACAGAAGGTTAATCTTAGGACCAGGTCAGGAGGCATAATAGGGACTGACTTAGGGATACCATTTGTACTTCTATGAAATTAAGGTATGTTGTGTCTACTCATTAGAATCACCTCATTGAGGTGATTCTAATGAGTACACACAACATACATACAAGATAAAAGAAGAAACAAACTCTCACTTAAACATCCCTGCAAGAAGGAAGTAAAGCCGTTGATCAGGAATCAATAACCAACATACAATGGCAGAACTTCACCATAATGAAAATGTCACAAGCAGAAAGCCAAAAGGACAGTTACTTTCACAAAAGGGCCAAACAGCTATCCAAAAATAAAAAGATATTAGCAATACATACATGCACAGAGTTTCTATAACAATAATAAACCCAGCCCCCGCCCATAGGGGCTTGAAGAAATATATGGGCTGCACGATGCTTCCACGCAGAGCTGAATCCGGCCCGCACACTAGTACTGGTAAACCGCTTGGAGGATCTAAGCCTGTCCAGGAACCGCGGTGCGAGGCGGACCGTCCATGCTAATAAACCCTATTAGTTTCATTGGGCGACAGGGCTTGAGATGTCATTTCATCTCAATGTCGGGTAAAAGTCCCACAAAATTGGAAGCAGCGTCTCCAAAATGACCTTTACAGTGTTGACGGGGACGTTAAACCTCAAATCAAACAAACAAACAATAATAAACCACAACAGGAGAACCACCTTGGAATGGTCAGTAAAAAGTTATTTACTTGGGCACCAAGTTCGACTCAGCAATTGTAAGTGAGCGAACCTTGTTTGACTTATTGAAGTTTCACAGCACTTGGTTCATCTGAGTAACATTGTGAGGTGACTTCTCCCAGCACAAAGAAATCAGGCAAAACTGCAAGAATTACAGTGAAAGTTCAGTGGCTATTACATCCTTGGGACCATAAAAATTTGTTTGAGCCACTGGGGGGGGGGGGGGTTTCATCACACCAGGCCAAGAGCCATAATAGGGGTGTTTTTTTTTCATTTCTTTTTAAATAAAGGTATATCATGTGTACTCATTAGAATCATCAATATATCATCACCACTCTTTATAACACTATTAATGGGGTCCAAAACAGAAACCGTGTTAGTTAAACAATCGTGTTATATCCATACAAAAATGTATAGATTATATAGAAAAATGACCATTTATGGTCATTTTTCTATATAATCTATACATTTTTGGGATCCAAACAATCTATACATTTTTGAGATCCAACTTGAAACCATGTTATATCCAAAACCGTGTTATAATGAACAGTGTTATAAGTTATTACGAGGTTGTGGTGTACTGAGCCACTGTAGTTTAATCAAGGGTTAACTTTTTGATTTTCTTTAGAGTATAGGTATGTGATATGCACTCACAAGAATTGCCTCATTGAGGCGGTTCTAATGAGTACACAAAGCAAACATTACTAAGCTAAAGTAATAAAAAATATCCCGTAATTATCCTGAATATATTAACCCTTATCTTGCTGAATATTCATTTAAGCCACACCTATTTCTGTCTATCAACCAATCAAATTACTTGATGTAATTTATTGCTACAAATTTATAAACTAAATGCCAAACAGTGTAGATCCTGATCAGATGGCTTCTTCAGAAGCCATCTGATCTGGATCTACGCTGTTTGCAAAGATAGTGGTTGTTGTGAACAGCAAGATAAGGGTTAATATCTGAAGTTATGGGAAATTTTTGCAAAGAACTCAAGAGTGAGTATGAAACAGCCACGATGAATGAGCAGTCAGTGTTGGAGCCCTTGAAGTTTCACTGTAATTTGTTATACCCTATCAGTGATCATTCACAAATTCATTTGGATACATTCTAACTCTTATTAGGCAAACAAACAAATAAAGTGAAAAGTCAGAGCTTTTGAAGGAGTTAACTTTTGATCTTGGATTGTACTGCCAGCAGTATTGTAAGAGCTGGAGACATATTCGTTTTTTCACATATTTGATGCGGGATACTCCAAAACAGATCATTGGCAAACAGTGCTGCCCCAGAGATCACAGAAACCACAGAATGTAGGGTCTGATAAGGACCTTCAATGTTTGCAGAAAGTTCAACCATTTTCAGAATTAATTTCTAAAAATGACTGAACCTGACACCCCCTAGATTTCGAAATTGATTATTACTGTATTAAATCCAGTAAAATAGTGGGCTAATAAAGTAAACATATGGTTTGATGTATTGTTTAAGTTATTTTGTTTGTTTTATGTTTCAGAACCAAACAATGTCATATCAATACTGATTTCTTCAGATTTTCTGAAGATGGACAATTTGGTAAGTACCGTAAAATTAAAAAAATTAGACACCTTGAGGAATTGCTGTAATTCTCCTTGAATTTTCACAAATTTGTTTCATGATCCGGCAAGGAGTAAAAAAAATGGAGATGGAATGACAAACAGTGTAGACCCTGATCAGACTGCTCCTGATATTAGCCCTATGGATGAGGACTGGGGGAACATATTCAGAGTGTTGATGTGACCCCCCACCCCCACACACACACTCCCAAGGGGTCAAAAATCTATTTTGTACAAACGTGGTCATGTTGCATATCAAATCAAAGGTAATGAAGAATAGATTACAGTGGTGCACAAATTTTGCCCATTTGCCCAGGAGGCATGTCTTGGGATCACCAGAGGTCAAAAAGAAGTATTTTGGGTCCTTTCATTGTGACATGATTTTCACAGCTTGGGGATATGCGATGGGGTGCCATTGTCTTGCTCTAGTATAGTTTGTATTTGTTTGATTTTCAGGTTCAAGAGTGTATAGAATATTGCCATGGTAGCATGTCAGCTATTGTTAGTACTCCTTGTAATATGAACTGTATTAATGACAAGCTGGTAGGCAGGTATGTTGGTCATTTAAGAAATATAGGTAATTTTTATACCCCCGGCATACGAAGTATGTCAGGGGGTATATAGTTTTCATCTTTCCGTCTGTTCATCCGTTTGTTGGTTCATTTGTTTTTCGTTCGTTTGTTTGTTCGTACGTTCGTTCGGTCGTTCGTCAACCTTTACGTCAAAGTTTTGCCTTAAACCTTTTTGATTGCTCATATCTCTGTAACCACAGGTTGGATTCTCTTCATATTTGGTACAGGATATCTCTATAGCATTACCTTTCATATGTAGTATCTAAACCCCTGGGTGGGTTGTCTGTCTGTCCATCTGTCTGTCTGTTCATCTACTTTTAGGTCAAAGTTTTGTGTTAAACCTTTTTCATTGCTGATATCTCTGTAACCACATGTTAGCTTCTCTTCATGTTTGGTAAAGGATATCTCTATAGCATTACCTTTCATATGGAATATCTAAGCCCCTGGGTCAAGCCCCTGGGTGGGCTGTCTGTCTGTCTGTTCATCTAATTTTACGTCAAAGTTTTGTGTTAAACCTTTTTAGCTCACCTGTCACGTAGTGACAAGGTGAGCTTTTGTGGTCTGTGCGTGCAAGCGTCCGTGCGTCCGTAAACAATTTCAAATAAGTATATCTCTAATACCCCATGGTCAATCTTGATCAAATTTCATGAGAAGAATCACCAGGTAGGGGGAAAGGCTGCATAAGGTTTTTGGGCTGATCAGATTAGAATTCAGGTTGCTATGGCAACATACAGCTCCCATAGACTTACAATGGGAAAAAATTAAAATATCTTCTTCTCTGAAACCACAGGGCCCAGAGCTAAGATATTTAGCATGTTGCAACGGCCAGTTGTCACCTACATAATTCCTGCCAATCATGCCCCTGGGGTTCACATTGGCCACGCCCCAGGGCCCCTTCGCTCCCATAGACTCACAATGGAACAAAAAGTTTCAAAAATCTTCTCTGAAACCACAGGACCCAGAGCTTAGATATTTAGCATATAGCAAGGGCAAGTGGTCACCTACATAATTCCTGCCAATCATGCCCCTGGGTTCCAAACGGGCCACGCCCCGGGGCCCTTTAGCCCCTATAGACTCATAATGGAAAAAAGCTTCAAAAATCTTCTAGTACTCCAAAAAGAAACAAATCACACTTGATACCCTGCTCAGAGTGCTCTGGAAGTAGACCAGAGTATTCAAATCATTGCTTCCCTTGAGAGCAAAGGGGAGCAAATTCTTTCCTTTAACCCATTTTGTACCGGAAACCCCAAAACAGGTACCCTGCCAGACAGTGCAGGCCCAGATCAGATGCTGCAGAATGCAATAATCAAGTTTCGGAAGTGCAATCCCAACAGTTTAGAAGATATGATAAAGTCCTACTTTTTGATCTATTTGCATAAAGTTCAGCTATTTTTCAACTTAACTTTCAAGAAAACACAACCTGACACCCCTAAATTTTGATAAAGTCCTACTTTTTTACCAATTTGCATAAAGTTCAGCCATTTTCCAACTTAAATTTCAAGAAAACACAACCTGACAGCCCTAAATTTTGAAACTGACTCCTGCTATATATCAGGAGGAAGATTTCATTTGGTACAAAAAGGGTTAAGAGCACCTCCCTAGAGAAGGATGATTTTTTTCCAGACTTCCCCTGAGTGTAATACAATAAATTCCACTCTTAAGACCACCCAATAGTAAGCTAGACTACCACGCCATTTACAAGAGTTTTTACCATTCTCAAAAGATTACTTCCTTGCTTTTAGCTCACCTGTCACATAGTGACAAGATCACTTGTCCGTCCTTAGTATGCGTGTGCGTGCATCAGTAAACAATTTCTTCAAATGGCATCTCCTCCTAAATCACTGATCGAACTTCACAGGGATGATCCTTTGTTTGTCCTCTTTCAAAGTTGTTCAAATGGTTCCGGTCCATTGCACATGTAGGTTACAGGAGCTAAAAATAGATTTTTAAACTGAAAATTTAAAAAATCTTCTCTAAAACCGCAAGGCTTATGTCTTTGATATTTGGTATGAAACTTCATCTAGTGGCCCTCTATCAAGATTGTTCAAATTATAGCCTTTGGGCCAAAAATAGCCCTGCCCCGGGGCCCACATGTTTTAAATAGGCTTATAAAGGGAACCTTTAAAAATCTTCTTGACTGAAACCAGAAGGCCCAGGCCTTTGATATTTTGTATGAAGCTTCATCTAGTGGACCTCTACCAAGATTGTTCAAATTATAGCCGTGGGACCAAAAATGGCCCCTCCCCGGGACCCACATGTTTTACATAGGTGAGGTAAAATCAAAATCAACACAGCTGTTTTAATGTCAGACAGTAGCTATTTAAATAACAGGAAAAGGAAATGATGTAAAAGCACCAAATTACGTTGACACAGGCAGAAAGTGATGTTAAAGGCGCCAAAATGACATTGATGTTATTGGACATTTTATGCCTTAAAATGCTAGTTGAAATACTGGTAACTGGATCAAATTACCTATCTGATAAATGGTGCAAATGTTTCCATAAATGGTAGGTCCCATAGTAACATGTAACATGGATACAACAGTAGTGTCTTAAATTGAATTTTAAACCAATTATGCCTGTGTGCATCAATTTCTGGAGGATGATAAGACCCCCCCCCACCCCTCCCCCCCCCAAAAAAAAAAAAACCTGTACTTCTGTGCAGCTTGATTAGAGTCCTTTTCCCAGAGATCAAGTATAGTCTAATTATTATAGCCCCGCTTTGAAAAAGTGGGGCTATATTGGATTTGCCATGTCCTTCTGTCATTCCGTGATTCCGTTAATTTGTGTTGGCTCCATAACTTTGTATCTGCTTAACATATTTTCATGAAACTTCACACAAATGTTAAACACCATAAGACAATGTGCAGAGCGAAAGAATTATAACTGTGGATTGCCTACTTTTGGAGTTATTGCCCTTTGAACATTTTCCGTAATTCCGTAATTCCGTGATTCCGTTAATTTGTGTTGGCTCCATAACTTTGTATCTGCTTAACATATTTTCATGAAACTTCACACAAATGTTAAACACCATAAGACAATGTGCAGAGCGAAGGAATTATAACTGTGGATTGCCTACTTTTGGAGTTATTGCCCTTTGAACATTGAAAAATGGCAATTTTAATTGTGTCCGCTTCATAACTCGAAAACCGTTTGAGATATTTTTAGGAAACTTCACACAAATGTTAAGTACTATGAGACGATGTGCAGAGCGCAGGAACCATAACTCTGCATTGCTTATTTTTGGAGTTATTGCCCTTTGAACATTGAAAAATGGCAATTTTAACAGTGTCCGCTTCATAACTCGAAAACCGTTTGAGATAATTTCATGAAACTTCACACAAATGTTAAGCACTATGAGACAATGTGCAGAGCGCAAGAACCATAACTCTGGTTTTCGTATTTTCTGTGTGTCTTTCTGTGTGTCTGTCTGTGTCTGTTAACAATTTTCGTGTCCGCTCCATAACTTTAAAACCCATTCACATATTTTCATGAAACTTCACACAAACATTAAACACCATGAGATGGTGTGCAGAGTGCAGGAACCATAACTCTGGATTGCCTAATTTTTGAGTTATTTCCCTTTGAATATTGAAAAATATCAATTTTAGCCATCTTTGCTCGATAACTCAAAAACCGTTTGAGATAATTTTATGAAACTTCACACAAATGTAAAGCACCATATTACGTGTGCAGAGCGCAGGAACCCAAACTCTGGATTGTCTACTTTTTCAGTTATAGGCTTTTGAATATTAAAAAATGACAATTTTAACTATGTCCGCTCCATAACCGTTTCTGATATTTTCATGAAACTTCAAATAAATGAAAAGCACCTTGAGATGATGTGCAGAGTGCAGGAACCATAACTCTGGTTTGCCTACTTTAGGAGTTATTGCCCTTTGAACATTTAAAAAGGCAATTTTGACTGTGTCGGCTCCATAACTCACAAACCATTTGAGATATTTTCATGACACTTCACACAAGTGTAAAGCACCATGAGACAATGTGCAGAGCGCAGGAACCCTGACTCTGATTTGCCTACTTTAGGAGTTATTACCCTTTGAACATTGAAAAATGGAAGATGAAATTTAGTATAAACATGGACATTCTGGTAATGTATCATGCTCATTGAAATGAGGGACAAGGGCTCACAACTCTTAGAGTTTTTCCAGATAATGTAGAATTTTCGTATCTGCTTAACATATTTTCATGAAACTTCACACAAATGTTAAACACCATAAGACAATGTGCAGAGCGAAAGAATTATAACTGTGGATTGCCTACTTTTGGAGTTATTGCCCTTTGAACATTTTCCGTAATTCCGTAATTCCGTGATTCCGTTAATTTGTGTTGGCTCCATAACTTTGTATCTGCTTAACATATTTTCATGAAACTTCACACAAATGTTAAACACCATAAGACAATGTGCAGAGCGAAGGAATTATAACTGTGGATTGCCTACTTTTGGAGTTATTGCCCTTTGAACATTGAAAAATGGCAATTTTAATTGTGTCCGCTTCATAACTCGAAAACCGTTTGAGATATTTTTAGGAAACTTCACACAAATGTTAAGTACTATGAGACGATGTGCAGAGCGCAGGAACCATAACTCTGCATTGCTTATTTTTGGAGTTATTGCCCTTTGAACATTGAAAAATGGCAATTTTAACAGTGTCCGCTTCATAACTCGAAAACCGTTTGAGATAATTTCATGAAACTTCACACAAATGTTAAGCACTATGAGACAATGTGCAGAGCGCAAGAACCATAACTCTGGTTTGTGTTGGCTCCATAACTTTGTATCTGCTTAACATATTTTCATGAAACTTCACACAAATGTTAAACACCATAAGACAATGTGCAGAGCGAAGGAATTATAACTGTGGATTGCCTACTTTTGGAGTTATTGCCCTTTGAACATTTTCCGTAATTCCGTAATTCCGTGATTCCGTTAATTAGTGTTGGCTCCATAACTTTGTATCTGCTTAACATATTTTCATGAAACTTCACACAAATGTTAAACACCATAAGACAATGTGCAGAGCGAAGGAATTATAACTGTGGATTGCCTACTTTTGGAGTTATTGCCCTTTGAACATTGAAAAATGGCAATTTTAATTGTGTCCGCTTCATAACTCGAAAACCGTTTGAGATATTTTTAGGAAACTTCACACAAATGTTAAGCACTATGAGACGATGTGCAGAGCGCAGGAACCATAACTCTGCATTACTTATTTTTGGAGTTATTGCCCTTTGAACATTGAAAAATGGCAATTTTAACAGTGTCCGCTTCATAACTCGAAAACCGTTTGAGATAATTTCATGAAACTTCACACAAATGTTAAGCACTATGAGACAATGTGCAGAGCGCAAGAACCATAACTCTGGTTTTCGTATTTTCTGTGTGTCTGTCTGTGTCTGTTAACAATTTTCGTGTCCGCTCCATAACTTTAAAACCCATTCACATATTTTCATGAAACTTCACACAAACATTAAACACCATGAGATGGTGTGCAGAGTGCAGGAACCATAACTCTGGATTGCCTAATTTTTGAGTTATTTCCCTTTGAATATTGAAAAATATCAATTTTAGCCGTCTTTGCTCGATAACTCAAAATCGTTTGAGATAATTTTATGAAACTTCACACAAATGTAAAGCACCATATTACGTGTGCAGAGCGCAGGAACCCAAACTCTGGATTGTCTACTTTTTCAGTTATAGGCTTTTGAATATTAAAAAATGGCAATTTTAACTATGTCCGCTCCATAACTGTTTCTGATATTTTCATGAAACTTCAAATAAATGAAAAGCACCTTGAGATGATGTGCAGAGTGCAGGAACCATAACTCTGGTTTGCCTACTTTAGGAGTTATTGCCCTTTGAACATTTAAAAAGGCAATTTTGACTGTGTCGGCTCCATAACTCACAAACCATTTGAGATATTTTCATGACACTTCACACAAGTGTAAAGCACCATGAGACAATGTGCAGAGCGCAGGAACCCTGACTCTGATTTGCCTACTTTAGGAGTTATTACCCTTTGAACATTGAAAAATGGAAGATGAAATTTAGTATAAACATGGACATTCTGGTAATGTATCATGCTCATTGAAATGAGGGACAAGGGCTCACAACTCTTAGAGTTTTTTCAGATAATGTAAAATTTTCAACAGTTATTTCTTGTTCATAACTGTTTTCTCTGCAGCTTAAATAACTTTCTTCTCTGACAGCGCTGAAGCGGGGCTATAGTCAGATCCTCTGACAGCTCTAGTTGCGTTAAGCGAGGACCCATATCAGGCTGCACGGATGCATACATAGACATATACAGGATAAACCTTCAAAAATCTTCTTGTCAGAAACCAGAAGGCCCAGGTCTTTACTATTTGGTATTCAACTTCATCTAGTGGACCTGTATCAAGGTTTTTCAAATTATAGCCTGGAGCTGAAAATGGACCCACCCCGGAGCCCACATGTTTTACATAGGCTTATATAGAAAAAACCTTAAAAAATCTTCTTCTCTAAAACCGAAGTCACAGGTCTTTGAAATTTGGTATGAAGCTTTATCTAGTGGACCTCTATCAAGATTGTTTAAATTATAGCCTTGGGACCAAAATGGCCCTGTCTCGGGGCCCACATATTTTACATAGGCTTATATAGGGCAAAACAAAATATTTGTCTTCAACCAGAAGGCCAAGGTCTTTGATATTTGGTATTGAGCTTCATTTAGTAGGCCTCTACCAAGATTGTTCAAATTATAGCCTTGGGGCCAAAAATGATTGTTTAAATTATAGCCTGGAGCTAAAAATGGACCCGCAAGTCTGAAACCGCAAGTCCCAGGTCTTTGAAATTTGGTATGAAGCTTTATCTAGTGGACCTCTATCAAGATTGTTTAAATTATAGTTTTTGGGCCAAAAATGGCCCTGTCCCGTGGCCCACATGTTTTACAAAGGCTTGTATAGGAGAAAACAAAATATTTGTATGCAACCAGAAGGTCCAGATCTTTGATATTTTGTATGAAGCTTCATCTGGTGGACCTCTACCAAGATTGTTCAAATTATAGCCTTGGGGCCAAAAATGCCCCCCCCCTCCCTGCCCCAACCATCTCCCCCCTACCCCCTACTCGCCCAGGCCCACATGTTTCACATAGACATGTATAAAATAAAGCCTTTAAAAATCTTCTTGTATAAAGCCAGAAGGCCCGGATCTGAGATATGAAGCTTCATCTAGTAGACCTCTTCCACAATTGTTCAAATTATAGCCTTGGGGCCAAAAATGGCCCGCCTTGGGGTCATAAATGGCCCCACCCAAGGGCCCACATGTTTTACAAGACTTATATAGGGAAAACCTTTAAAAATCATCTTTGCTGAAACCACAAGGCCCAGGTCATTGATATTTGGTGTGAAGTTTCATCTAGTGGACCTCTACCAAGATTTTTAAATTATAGCTTTGGGCCAAATATAACCCTGCCCATGACTTCAACTGGTTCGACTTATGTACAACTATGTTGTCAATCCTGGATCTATGAAGATATTTATATCAGTCAGGTTAATGAACATATCTTGCCTTCTTTCACATTTTCTTTTTTCTTTTTTCAAAACATAGCTTATGATTCTGGTCACAGGTGAGTGATACAGGTCCATTTTTGCCTTGTTGTTTGTATTCAGTATTAACACCACCCACTGGCCCCTGCCCATAGGGGCTTTACAGTGTTGACGGGGACATTAAACCTCAAATCAAACAAAACAATTAACACCACCCAGCTTATGAGACTGCTTTAGGACAGCATTGCAGTATTTATAATGAGATTTTACTCGGTGCAATAAATTTCTTCTGTGTACGCCACTTATATGCCAATGTCTGCACCTTTGAAACCCTTTATAAGTTTTTTGGGATTTCTGTGTGATCAAAGTTTAATAAGACATTGCAACCTTAGGAAGGCACAGGATGTGATTGCACACTTGGTAAGTCTGAATGACTGCCCCTGCCCAAAGGGGCTTGAAGAAATATATGGGCTGCATGATGCTTCCAAGCAGAGTTGAATCCGACCTGCACACTAGTACTGGTAAACCGCTTAGAGGATCTAAGCCTGTCCAGGAACCGCGGTGCGAGGCGGACCGTCCATGCTAATAAACCCTATTGGTTTGATTGGGCGACAGGCCTTGAGATGTCATTTCATCTCAGTGTCGGGTAAAAGTCCCACAAAATTGGAAACAACGTCTCGAAAATGACCTTTACAGTGTTGACGGGGACGTTAAACCTCAAATCAAACAAACAAAACAATGTCTAAATGAAATGGCAAACAGTCTTACCAGATGTACCCATTCTCTTTAAGAGCATAGAAAGTTTCAATTATTCATCGATTTTCTACACCCAGTGTCCTCTAGTAAGAGACCACATTTTGGGATGTTAAAAGTATAGACCACCTTTGAGAGTGTTCAAAAGTGGCCTTAAGACCACTTTTTAACAGTCCCAAAGGTGGCCATAATAAAGGAATTTTATTGTACATGTTAAGAATATGAAAAAAAAACCTGAATTTATATCAATGCAGAGATATGTTTGTAAATTTCCATTTTCAGAATCGCTGATCTTTTTACCCACAATGAAGCAGATGACATAAAAGACAGAAAAGATAAGTTTAAAAGGTAATGGAATACAAACACTTGATTAAGTAATAGCTGTAGATAAGGAGTAATAATTTTCTTTACTGTAAAAACCTTAAAAAAAACAAATTAGACAACTTGGGAACTTGCTATACTTCTCCTAACATTTCGTAAACTTTGTTTCACGATCCAACAAGGAGTCCAAAAGGTGCAGCTGAAATTGCAAACAATGTAGACCCTGATGAGACTGCTCCTTCAGTCTGATCTGGGTCTGCACTGTTTGCTTAGGCCTATCTGTCCCAATACTAAGGATCATTACTGTATTTCTTGTGGTCACCTGTAAGAATCGACTAGACATGGTGTTTGCAAACAGCACCCACATGTTTCTATGGAGAAATAAGAAAAATAATCCCTTCCTCACCCTTCTCTATTATCTGGAGCTGTTTAAATATGAAGACATGAAGTAACTGTTACATGAAATATATGTACATTGACTGAATTTTAATCTGTCACAGCTGTGATTGGCTTGTTCTTGAAACTGTGTCATGCATATACTTTATGTTCTTGCTTACCAGATAAGGAAATCCATAGTTTTAGCTTGGGATAGAAATTCTATTCTAAAGCTGGTGTTCTTACCCAAAATCGAATATTCTCGCATGTTTGATAAATGCACTGGTCGAATATGAGGTTGAGTTCACAGCATGTAATGTGACGATACTAAACATTCCTGTAGTGTCAGCACAATATAATGGATGTCGGTAACCGAATGGACTGCAGCATTAAAAATTCCACGGTAAGAAATGGAAGGTATGCAAGAAAAAGAATCTTATATGGATATGAGGGGTGGATAGAAAAATCCTTCCTTCGAGATCACTGTCCGGCATCACTCGGTAAGCCTTGTGATGCCAGACAGTAACCCTTATGACGGATTTTCCATCCACCCCTCACACCCCTATAAGATTATAAGAATTTTATATGGGTGTGAGGGGTGGATGGAAAAATCCGTCCCAAGGGTCACTGTCCGGCATCACGAGGCTTAAAGAGTGATGCCGGACAGTGATCCCGAGGGACGGATTTTTCCATCCACCTCTCACACCCATGTAGGATTCTTTTTCTTGCATACCTTCCAATTCTTAGCGTGGATCTTTAATGCTACAGTCACTTCGGTTACCGATGTCCGTCATATTGTGATGATTCTACAGGAATGTTTAGTGACGTCAGGTAACGTGCTGTGACGTCAACGAAGTATGCAAGTTTATTTCAGAAATAAATGAAATTCGAAAAAAAAAATAAATAAATAAATAGATATAATATGTTTCAGACATGATTTAATGAGTGACACTTCTTAACTTTATTGCAATTATTTTTATAATAAATATAAGACAGTTTATGAAAAAAAGAAGTGCTATGTATTAAATAGCAATCAGCACATGGCATCAGGCAGAGAAGAGCAGCCAATGGTGATTACAGAGCACACTAGGTTAAGAAAGCATTACAATACGAGGACTGTTCAAATATGAATGCAAGTAGAATGTTTTCTCATGCACTAATGCGAAAATCACCTGGAAATAAATATCACAGCGTAGAAAAACATTTTACCTATACATTGATACCAAACCTGTTAAAATCCGTACACTTTAGCCATGTATATCGTTCGATAAACACTGTCTACTCTTGGATACTAATACAAAACATGGTTGGAAGAAGATCAGAGTACGCCGTTGAAATACGGTCCTATATTAAGAATTGTTGTATTCTTGGTATACGGTGCAAAGACATTTTTGATGAAATATGTTCGGTTTATGGGCATATTGAAATGTCTTTTCCGACAGTTTTTCGTTGGTGTAAGCCATTTCAGCTGTGGGCTAGGCTCAACAGAAGATGCACCACATGATCGTCGGCCGAAAAGAGCAACATCTGCCAAGATTGTTGCCAGAGTGAAAGAAATAGTTGCTACCGATGCACGATACACCACTAGGTAAATAGCTAGTATGGTTGGCATCTCATTAGGAGCAGCTCATACAATTCTGAAACGGGATTTGAAAATGAGAGAGATCTGTGCTAGATGGATTCCCCATCTGTTGACAGATAAGCAGAAAAAGACACGCGTTCAGTGCGCCAAGAAGTTGCTTAAAAAGTTTCCAAATTACAATGCACGGTCTTTCGCTAATGTCGTCACAAATGACGAGACATGGGTTCACTTTTTTGAGCCAAAAGGAAAGATTCAGAACAAAATATTGGCAACAAAGTATTGCAAAAGACCATGCATTGCAAAGCGGACCATGAGCGTCAAGAAGGTAATGTATGCCATATTCTTTTCAAATCAGGGCCCTGCTATTCAGGTTGTTGTGCCTAAAGGCAAATCTGTAAATGCGAAGTTTTACAAGAATAAAGTTCTTCGAAAATTGAAGAAATATTTCAAAGAACGAAGACCCGCAAATGGTTTGGCCAATGTCAGATTGCTACATGACAATGTGTCATCCCACAAGGCGTTCATTGTGCAAGACTATCTGAAGCAGGAAAAGGTTGTTGAACTCCCTCACCCCCTTATTCCCCTGACCTTGCCCCGTGTGACTTTTTTTTGTTCCCGCGGCTGAAAAAATACCTGGTCGAAAATTTGTACAGCGCAAACACCTCGGTTCTGCAATATTCCAGTACCTTCATAGTATACCTCGAAAAGACTACCAAAATGCATTCAATGATTGGATCAGAAGATTGAAAGTTTGTATATCTGTTAAAGGGGAATACTTTGAGGGGACAAAATAAATTTTTCATCGAAATCTATCACGGAATCATTTTTATGTGCTTAGTTGCATTAATATTTGAACAGTCCTTGTAACATACTTGTTTGAGCATTCTTTCATATCTCCAAAATGCATATTTTCTGATGAAAATTTGTGATATTTTCCATATTTATATGCCTTTGTTAAGGTAACAATGCTTCAAACAACTGGACCGAAATTGTTAGTATTAACCCATTTAGTACCAGAAACACCAAAATGGGTACCCTGGCAAACAGTGCAGGCCCAGATCTGACGCCGCAGAACGTGGTGTCTGATCAGGGCCTGCATTGTTTGCAAAAAGTTCAGCCATTTTCCTTATCAATTTTGAAGAAAACCTGCTATATATAAGGAGGAAGATTCCATTTGGTACATAAAGGGTTAATTATATGGTTTCATTTCAGCAAACTGTTTGCCAAGAAGCTAGAGAAATTGTTTGAAATTGACTTCACAAACCCAGACTGTCCAGAAAATGCTTCAACACTGTTCAGGTAAGGCAATATATGTCCAAATTGAATTTTGGACAGTCTGAAAAGTAGGACATAGAAGGACAGTTGTTTTGTTTGTGTGTTTGATTAGTGGTTTGACGTCCCCGTCAACACTGTATAGGCCATTTTGGAGACGTTGCTTCCAATTTTGTGGGACATATACCTGACATTGAGATGAAATGAGATGGCGGTCTGACTTGCACCGCTTTGCCTGAGCAGGCTTAGATCCTCTAAGCGGTTTACCAGTACTTGTGAGCAGTCGGATTCAGCTCTGAGCGGAAGCATCATGCAGTCCAATTTTTTCAAGTCCCGATGGACGTGGGCCTAGAAGGACAGTTGTCAGTTTATGGCAAAAGAATGTGCAATGTAATGGTTAATACCTAACGTTTAAGCCTGCCCAGGAAAAGTTTTGTTTGTTAACTGACCTGTTGACTTGACCTAGATAGTGTTTACTATGCTGTTCAACTTCAAACAATCTACAGTAAAACCTGTCTTGTTCACAAAATGGCAAAATACCTCTATTAAGCAAGCACCTGTCTTAAGAAAGCACTTTAAGATTATTCCTTATATGGTGTTTGATTAATACATGTTGGACTGTATTTTTGCAATAAAAAATACATGTTCTGTATCTTATCCTGCTGTTCATGACAACCCCTACCTTTGTCATAAAATACATCAAGTAATTTACTCTTGTGTTGAAAACACAAGAATTTGTTACTCGTGTTTCGCACTTGTGTAAATTCTGATGTTTTCAACACACTGGATGAAATATTTTTGGTATTCATCTTAAACAATATCCTCTGTTTATTTTATAATTAGCACTGAAATCAGGGTGTATCTGGAACAAATAAAAATGATATTCTCACATATTGAAAAGATATGATATTTATAACATGACTATGTTATTTTCACAGTAACAGCCAGGGATGGAACGAGAGTCCTGTATCATCAGAGGCCAGTGCTCTAACTACTGAGCTATCACCTGCCACATGTTGTGTCTAATGTGTGTGTGTGTGTGAATTCGGGTTTAACGTCGCTTTCAACAATTTTTCAGTCATATCACGACGGTGTCTTGTTGCGACAGGGAGCTCAATGCTTACTTTTATAGTGCTGCCTCACTGAAGTATCATGTCCCAGACACATTACATGATACCACACCCAGTCACATTATCCTGACACTGGGTCGACCAGTCCTAGCTCTACCCTGTAAATCTGAGTGCCAAGCAAGAAGCAACTAGTACCATTGTTAACGACTTTGGTATGTCGCGGCCCGGGATCGAACCCGTGACCTCCCGTTCCCCGGAGCGGACACTCTACCAACTGAGCTATCGGGGCCGGTATGTTGTGTCTATAGTAATATGCAAAATATCTCATCAGAGCCCAGTTGTTCAAAACTAATAATGTCGTTAGTTAACGCATTGTTAAAACTTTGATCATTTATTATGGCAAATATGCTAATATTTTTGCATTTGCAAAAGCTGCTCACATTTCTTCAGCAAAAATACCAAAAATTTTGAATATTAAACTTGCTAGAACAGTTAACAATATGACCACTAACGAGCTCGTTAAGCTAACGATGCTTTGAACAACTGGACCCTGGTTGTGTTGGCTGATCCAAGTCTTTGTAAATTAACCTTTACCACTCCCTCTCCCTAGGCTAATTAAGCAGACGACAAATTGTTGATATATTTTGAGACAATTTAGATGAGATGTCAAATCCTATTTTTTGGGAAAAATTAGAGAAATATTTCAGAATGTCATCAGCTGTGAAAAAATGCAGAGTGTTAAACAAGTTTTCTAAGAGAGGACTTCCTCTTGTTGTTACAGATGTGCAGTTTGTAAGAAGTTGCTGACTAGGAACTTAGAAAGAAAAGTTAAATGTATGCCTAGCAGGTAGGTAGATTTTTATTTTACAAAAAGCTTTGATTCAGTTGAAGTATTTTCCATGCCGTTTTCAAAAGTAGTAGGTATGACAAGCTTACCATAAAAGAAACAACAAGCAAACCATGATACCTCAGACAAAATTGTGTCAGTCTGATCAGGGTAAGCATGGGGTAATCTGTCAGAATGTTTTTGGCACATAATAGATAAGAAAAATCAAATTGTATAACTTTCAATATACATGTAATTGCTCGGCCATTTGTTAAGAGCGTCATTAGCTTTACAACTTATAATTGGTCAAAATTTAAATTGTTATAGCTAAAATCATATCTAATTCAGAGGTATTAGTGCTGAAAAAAATGTGAGTAGCTTTTCAGCAAAAATATTAGTGTATATTTTGTTTGTATTGGAGTTTAACAGCCCACTCAACACTATTTTAGGTCATTTTTGAGCCGGCCAATTTACCTTTCCACACTTTTCTAGGGAAGGCTTATACGTAAGCAGTTAACCAGTACAGTGAACATTCTTTCGCCAGAAACTGACAACTGCCTGTCTTGATTCAGTGGAAGGGAGAGAATGACCGTAGAAAAGATTTCATCATCAATCACCACGAAAGAATGTTGCCGACCCCAGCAGGTATCAAACCCCTGTCCTCCTGATCACCAATCAGACTCGCCTGAGCTACCGAGGCCCGCATATTAGTGTGTATAACATATTGAATCATAAACATTTAATGTTACATTTACAAATGCCTTTGTTAGCTTTGAATGCTACCGTCATGATCCTAAGTTTTAGGACAGACAGGTCTTAAGCAAGCATTGTAGACCCAGATCAGACTGCTCCTGAAGGAGCAGTCTGATCAAGGTCTACACTGGGTGTTGTTCAGTCTGCAAATTTTAAGAGAATTACAGCAAGTCCTCAAGGTATGTAAACTTAGGATTTCTACGGTATTAAGAAAATGATTGTAATTTCTACAATGAGCATGACCACGGCGCGACCAATCCGAGTCGTCAGCCACACACCTCCAGCTTTAATGCAACCCTCCTCCGCTCGGAGACGAATGCGCCCAGGTCAGCGTTCCATGGGAGAAATCCAACACAGACCACCAGCGACATGTCAGTTAGCTCAAGCCTGAGCAATCTGACCCTGACCTCTGCGTCAGCCAGTTCGTCGCGAATTACGGTTGTTTCCCAAGAGAAGAGTTCCAAGAAGAGGACCAGGGAGAACACTTTGGAAGAGGAGCCGTCTAAGAAAGAAGATGCTAAAGTTACCGGCACAGATCCAACCGGCCTATAAAGAAGCCAGAAGAATCCTATCGAGGCTTATCAAGAAGCTTCGAATGACAGGACACCAGCGCGACACCCGAAAAAAAAAACGGATACGCCAGTGGTAAACCATTTCAACCTACCAGACCATGCCCTCGAACACATAAGATTTCAAATTTTTGAAATCTTATCATCAGACCCTGATGACCATAGGAGTACAAACCCCCGGAAAATCAAGGAATTATACTGGATCTACTCCAACCAGTTGGGATTAATGTTCAGGGATAGAGACAGGAAATTTTCAGCCATGCACCTTTCACAATTTCTACAAACATGATGGCCCTGATCAGGTACTGCATTGGGCTGTAAGCCAGTGTCATATATTGGGGTTTTCCCTATAAAATGGGTTAATTTGTGCCAATTTTTAATGTACCTGATTTGCCCTAAATTTTCGGACACCTCAACTCCTTACCATACTTGTTCATAAATTCTACTACCCGATTTTAGTCTAAAAATAGCTAGATGAATGGCAAACAGTGTAGTCCCTGATGAGGTGCCACATCTTGTGGCATCTCATCTGGGTCTACACTGTTTGCTTAGGCCTGTCTGTCCAAAAACATAGAGTAAATATGGTATTTATGATATTTGGTTTCTCTCCAGGATGACAGTGGATAAACGAGGACAGCTCACATTTTGTCATGTCCGAGATACTACATTTGATATTAACCAGTATTTAATTGACCTCAAAACCCAGCTGAAAACATGGAGGGATGTATACTGGAGAATATGGGGCACAGTCCATTACCAGACCTGTGGGAGATGTGGGGAGGTGTTCCCCTGTACTGACTATGGTCACTGTAAATACCATCCTGAACCACCCCGGTATGAAAATGAGTCAAGCCAGAACTCATTCATTGGAACATATCCATGTTGTCATCAGAAGACACTAAGATTTGATCCTACCAATCAAAATAAGGTAATTTAGCTATCTTATTTTCTATTGGTTTAATTATAGTGTCTTAAGATAATTAAAATCTGTACAGCCACCTGTCCTCAGTAGCCACAATAATTTCCATCGTAGCAGTTCACTAAATATGTAACCTCTGTTGAGCAACCACCTGTCTCCTCCTGCCAGTAGCATTTTACTAAATTTTATGAGCACTGGGTCCTTAACTATCCTTAGATCGCTCAACAAAGACTCTGATCAGACTGGGCAGATGTGCAGGCTGATCTGAGTCATCGCTGGGCGCACATTTAAATTGTAGGAAATGCCCAGCTTGAGCCTGCGCATGACAAAACTTACAATAAGACTGGTATGACCAGCAGGGACTCAAATCAACCTATGCACCCATCCACTATGACAAGAACTTTTGCTTATGTCTCTTTCCATAGATATTAGCCTATAGTAGATACATGTGATCAGCAAAGACTCTGATCAGACTGCACGAATGTGCAGGCTGGATCTGAGTCTTCACTGGTCGCTCAAGCCTTCCTGTAGATTTTGTCATGTGCTGGCTCAAATTTAAATATTAAACATACAGAGTTAACTCATTGGCCAAAAATTGAAACAAGTCTTGAAATTTTAGATATAGAAAATAGAGATAGCCGTAAACACAAAGGTGCTGATCAGACTGCACAGATGCGTAGTCTGATCTGCATCTTTGTTGTTTGCAAAGGCCATGATACAGATTTTTTCATGATGGGGTGCCATATTTGTGTCCGTACCTCTACTCTGGTCATGGTCCTTGAAAGTCAAAATGATTTAGCCTTTACCACTCTCTAGGCTAATTCAGCAGACGACAAATAGTTGATATTTTTCTTAATTTTCCCTGAAAACAGGACTTGACATCTCTTGCAAATTGTCTCCATAGGAGACAATTGACATCTCTTGCAAATTGTCTCCATAGGAGACAATTTGCATGAAGTGTCAAATCCTGTTTTCTGGGAAAACCAGGAAATTATTATGCCCCTGCCTATTCGGAGAATAGCGGAAGGGCATTAAGTTTTACCCCTGTCCGTTCATTCGTCCGTCCAACCGTATGGAATATATTCATGAAATTTCACAGGTGCATTCATCACACTAAGACGATGTGTCATGAACAAGGAAGACAACTCTTGGATTTTTGGTTTTTGGATTATCTGCCCTTGACTTAGTACCATATAGTAAACAGTGTCCCGGCCATAACTCCTAAACCGTATTGAATATATTCATGAAACTTCACAGGTGCATTCATCACACTGAGACGATGTGTCATGAACAAGGAAGACAACTCTTGCATTTTTGGTTTTTGGATTATCTGCCCTTGACTTAGTACCATATAGTAAACCGTTCCGGGCCATAACTCCTAAACCGTATGGAATATATTCATGAAACTTCACAGGTGCATTCATCACACTAAGACGATGTGTCATGAACAAGGAACACAACTCTTGCATTTTTGGTTTTTGGATTATCTGCCCTTGATGCATATATTTTATGATTGATTTGAAGTACATTTGTAATATTTTTATACCCCACCACACGATAGTGGCGGGGTATTATGTTATACCCTCCGGTGTCTGTCCGTCCGTCCGTCCGTCCGTCCGTATGTCCGTCCGTCCGTCCGTCCGCACCATTTCCGATCGATAACTTGAGTAATTTTTAACGAATTTTTTTCAAATTTTGCATACATGTATATATCGGGAATGGGTGGTATGGGATTGTTAATGGGCAAAATCGGTTAACATTTGACAGAGTTATGGCCCTTTTTAGTTCAAAATAAGGGGTTTTGGGGCGTTTCCGATCAATAACTTGAATATTTTTTCACGGATTTTCTTCAAATTTTGTATACACATTGGCATTGGGTATGAGTGGTTTGGGATTGTAAATGGGTAAAATACATTATCATTTAACGGAATTATGGTCGTTAAAAATTCCGATTAAATGGTTTTTGGGGACTTATTCCTTTACTATATGGAATATTTGGATGAAACTGCACTGATGTATAAACGACCATAATAAGCAGGTTTTGTGTTGTGAATACACAAAATGCGTTAACATTTAACGAAAAATTGGTCGTTAACAATTCCCATTAAATAGTTTCTGCGCATTTATTCCTTTAATTTATGAAATATATTGATTATCACTGCCAGTGTAGTGGTTAGAGTGCTGGACTACAAATTCTATTGTTGACTATGAATCTGAGGGGCGTGAGTTCAAATCTCCGTCGAGGAATGGAAATTTTTTTTTTTTTCGTTTTTTCTTCTTTTTTTTTTGTGTGTTCTTTTTTCTTTTTTCTTTTTCTTTCTTTTTCATTTTGGCAATGAATTTATTTATTTTTTTTAATTTTCCTCATTTTTGGTTTTTCATTCCTTTTTTTTCACATTTTTTTTTTTCAAATTGTGCCTACATGTTTATATCGGGAATGACTTTTTTTTCTTTTCTTCTTTTTGTTATACCACATCACACGATAGTGCTGGGGTATTATAATATACCCTCCGGTGTCTGTCCATTCGTCTGTCCATCCACACCATTTCCGACCGATAACTTGATTAATTTCTCACAATTTTTTTTTGGAGTTTGCGATCAATAACTTAAGAATCTTTTCATGGATTTTCTTCAAATTTTAAAACACTAAAGGACACATATTATTGCCAAGGACAGTCACTCTGCTTTTCTGGTTGTTGTATTATCTGCCCTTATGATATACATGTATGTAGTTCCTTTACTATATTGAATGCCTTAGTGAAGTTTTACAGATAACTATAACACTTAAAAGTACCACTATTATGGGCAAGGCTATAACCATATTATCTTGCAGTGGTGGGGTATCATGCAGTGTTAGCGTGCTTTTATTTATGAATGGCATTTGGCGGGGGCATCCTTGTCCTATGGACACTTTTTCTGGTTTCAAAATGTTGTATGCTGCGAAAAAATAACCAACATGCAGAAGCGTTAAAGACAAGGTGAAAGCAGCCAAGCTTTCCTTTGACAAAGTCCAGAAACAACTACAATAATTGCATTATTACAATTACAATTGGACTTATACCTATCAGCCTTATACCTATCATCATAGCCAAAGTATTATTACAATCAAATTTAGAATAACATGATTTAAACAATAATACTGCTACTGCTTCTAAGGCATTCACTCATTTAATGAATCCTGTAAAGATGGAGGATTAATATGTAACCTCAGATCATCAGTTTCTATAAGATAGCTTTAAAATAGTGTTCCTTACTGGGAAGGCACTCAACCTTGAAGCTATGTCAAATAAATGATGAAACAAAGATATTGTCTCAACATTGATTAAGATTTGAGTGCCTTCTTAGTAATATTCCTTATATGTTCAAGAGAAATCTGAGTTATGTTTATGTTGGATTTGTATCGGTGGACACTTATATGTTGGTTTTCTGAATAAAAATCTTGTATCTTGTATTTCACTACCTCCAGCATTGGGGTTGCCGTCAGCATTGATGTTGGAGTTGGTGCATACATTTTCATTATTTTTTTAACCCATTGTATACTTGTGAACTATCCCATTTTATATATTGGACAAGTCCAGTTCTTATTTAATGGGTGTCAGCCCTATTTTTAGCTCACCTGTCACATAGGTGAACTTTTGTGATCACTGTCATCCATCGTGCGTCAGTGCATCCATGCGTCTATAAACAATTTCTTTAAACAACATCTCCTCCTAAACCACTGATCGGATTTTGACCAAACTTCACAGGAATGATCCTTAGGTGGTTGTTCAAATGGTTCTGGTCCGCTGCACATCAAGGTCACATGAGCCAAAAATAGATTTTTTTAATGAAAACTTAAAAAATCTTCTCCTCTGAAACCGCAAGGCCCAGGTCGTCGATATTTGGTGAGTAGCTTCACCTAGTGGACCTCTACCAACACAGTTCAAATTATAGCCCTGGGGCCAAAAATACCCCCGCTCCAGGGCCCTTTGGTTTTACATAGACTTATATAGGGAAAACCTTTAAAAATCTTCTTCTGAAACCAGAAGACTCAGGTTTTTGGTATTTGGTATTTCTATCAAGATTGTTCAAATTATAGCCCTAAGTCCAAAAATGCCCCCGGAGCCCTATGGTTTTACATAGACTTATATAGGGAAAACCCTTAAAAATCTTCTTGTCTAAAACCAGAAAATCTTAAAAAGAATCTCCTGAAACCGCAAGGCTCTGGTCTTTGATATTTGGTGTGTAGCTTCATCTAGTGGACCTCTATTTAGATTGTTCAAATTAAAGTCCTGGGGTCAAATATGCCCCCAACCCGGGGCCCTTTTGTTACACAGACTTGAATGGGGTCTTTGATATTTGATGTGTAGCTTCATCTAATAGACCTCTACCAAGATTGTTCAAATTATAGCCCTCAGGTGAAAATTGCCCCCATCCCGGGGCCCTTTGTTTTTACATTGACTCATTTAGGAAAAATCTTTAAAAAAATCTTCTTCTCTGAAACCGCAAGGCCCAAGTCTTTGATATTTGGTCTGAAGCTTCAATCTAGTGGACCTCTGTCAAGATTATTCAAATTAGAGCCCTGTGGCCAAAAATGCCCCCGCCCAGGGGCCCTTTGGTTTTACATAGTCTTATATAGGGAAAACCTTTAAAAAAGAGGCTTTTCCAGGTGAGCTATGGTGTCTAATGACAGCTCTTGCTTGGATAAGTTTGAATATTTAGAACAATTCAGTGTGATTGCGTTTAATTTCAAATGCATACATGTCTGCAAAATGACCTATACAGTGTTGACAGGGATGTTAAACCTCAAATCAATCAAACAATCAAATGCATACACTGCATAATAAAATTTCAGGGTTGCCGTGTCCGTGACCATGTTGTAAATACCCCACAGCTCAACCCAGGAAGTGATCCTGACCTCCAGAAACCAGATCTACAGAAGTCCCCAAACAAAGTTTATGATGATCTGTTGGCTCACAGAGATGCTGTCTGTGTACCGTATCAAAGACTGTCAGATGCCAGGTAATTATTCAGTGAGCTGCGGTTATTTTTTCTGATGAAAATTTGTGATATTTGTCCTATTTATACCCCAGACATAGGTTGTGGGTGCTTGTTAGAACTGCCTCATTGAGGCAGTTCTAACAAGCACCCACAACCTATGTCTTGGAGCAGAAAGAAGAAAAATAATATATATCCCTATAAACCCCAGTTTTCTTTATATAAAGTGGGATTGGGGCTTGAAGAAATAAATGGGCTGCATGATGCTTCCACACAGAACTGAATCTGACAGTACATGACTACTGGTAAACCGCTTAGAGGATCTAAGCCTGCCCAGGCAAAGAGGTGCGAGTCGGACCGTCCATGCTTATAAACCCTATTGGTTTCATTGGGCGACAGGGCTTGAGATGTCATTTCATCTCAGTGTTGGGTAAAAGTCCCACAAAATTGGAAGCAACGTCTCCAAAATGACCTTTATAGTGTAGACGAGGATGTTAAACATCAAATCAAACAAACAAAATATAAAGTGGGGTTTAAAGGGGTGTTCATTACACGGACTTATTAATATGACGTTTCTCTGTAAAAGCATGATATTAATACAAGGAAAGTCTGAAAAAAATCATAGCATGACTCTACATTAACTTGTATGGAGAAAAATTAAAAAAATATCATTAACTACCCTCTTGCAATGCACATACTCATCTGAAAAATTAATTATTGCATAACACTATTAACCCTTCTCTTGCTGAAAATTCAGTTAAGCCACACCCATTTCTGACTTTGAACCAATCAGATTACTTGATGTAATTTATTCCTACAAATTCATAAATTGAATGTCAAACAGTGTAGATCCTGATCAGATGGCTTCTTCTGGATCTACACTGTTTGCAAAGATAGGGGTTGTAGTGAACAGCATGATAAGGGTTAACAACCATGCATTAACCAGTGAAAAGCAATACAAATGGACAAGGAATTTCATGTGCTGTTAATACATGGCTATGTAACTTTAAATATGCTCATACCGGGGCAAATGATTATTATCCTGTCAAAGAAAAACAATGGATGCCAGTCTCCAATATTGGCCAAAAGTTCGTGATATTGCAACCTACCAGGGTGAAGAGGTCCATGAAACATTCATACTTATCTACTGGTATACCAGGTACAAGTGAAACTATTAACATTTCGGGAAATCATGGTTTTGCAAATTAAGACCAAATCTTACCAAGAACTGAAAAGAGATTGCAATTAATATCATTCTACTTTATGAATCAATTACCTCTATGATAAAAGGGTGCTTCAGATGCAACAAAGTCTGCAAAATTGTCAAATTCAGCTCAATCTGGGACCAGTTGTTCAAAGCATCGTTAGCTTAATGAGCTCGTTAGTGGTCAAATTGTTAACTGTTCTCGCAAGTTTAATATGTAAAATTTTGGTATTTTTGCTGAAAAAATGTGAGCAGCTTTTGCGAATGCAAAAGCTGCTCACATTTTTTCAGCAAAAATAGTAGCATATTTGCCATAATAAATGATCAAAATTTTAACGAGAGGTTAACTAACGTTGTTGATAGTTTTGAACAACTGGCCCCAGATGATTACTGTCTGGCTCTGGAACAAGTAAAGTTGGTGGAAATTTCATTGGTGAGTCAATGTTGAAAAGTGCAAGAAAAAGGGAAATGTAGCAAATGATTTCAGTTAATATTTAGTAACAGTTATTGAACATGGATTTTTAGTGCATAAGCACTCACCAGGTCCCTTGAAAGGTGTTGAAAACAGGACCTAGGGAATGTTAATGCATGAAAAACCATGTTTGATACATGTATTAACTACTATGACTAATGGGCCTGATCAGACCATTGCGTTGGACTGAAAATTGTTGTTTAAAGGTTACCATATTAACTGTATGTATTTGGACAGATACACCTTAACAAACAGTGTAAACCCAGAAGAGACACCGCAGATTGCGGGCATCTTATCAGGGTTCACACTGTTCACCACTCAGCCAGCTATTTTTAGACACAACATCGGGTAGCAAATGCTACTTTTTCAAATTTTAGAAATATTATGATAAGGAATTGAGGGGTCCGAATATTTAGGGTGAATAAGGTGGGCATCAGCGCCAAGGCCCTGTTGTTTAAACCATTGTTAGCTAAACGAGCTTGTTCGCACTCAAAATGTTAACTGTTCTTGCAAGTAGAATATATATTGTAGTGTTGTTTTTGCTGTAAAAAAGTGAGTAGCTTTTGCATTTGCAAAAGCTACTCACATTTTTTCAGCAAAAATATTAGTAAATATGCCATATTTAATGATCAAAGATTTAACAATACATTAGCTAACAACATCATTTTGAACAACTGGCCCAAGTCCCAGTTGTTCAAATCTTATGAAGGCATTACTCAGCATAATGTTAAAACTTTTATCTCTTAAAATGGCAACTACAGTTATATTTCTGCTGAAAAATGTAATGCAAAAGCTACTCACATTTGTCAACAAAAATATCACTGTATCAAATATTGCCCTTGCCAGAACAGTTAATGTTTCAACTAGTAATGAGTTCATTAATCTGATGATGATTTGAACCAATGAGGCCAATTGTTCAAAGCTAAGGGAGTCAGAATAATGTAACATTAAAAAATCAATCATTCAGTAAGTCAAAAAATACATTTTTGCAGAAAGATTGTGAGCAGCTTTTTTTTTCTGCAAAAATATCACTGCTTATGTTTCAACCACTAACGTGTTTGTCAAGCTAATTAGAAATTGAATGACTGGACCCAGTTGTTCAAAGCTGAGAAAGTCATTAGTTAATGTCAATTATTCGGAAAAAATCATGTTTTTACTGAAAAATATGAGCAGCTTTTGCATTGCAAAAAAACCACTGTGTAAATATTGCTCTTTGCTCTTGCTACAACCGTTAATGTTTCAACAGTTAATGTGTTCGTTATGCTAATCGTACTTTGTACAACTGGGCCCTTTTATGCTGATCAGGCCTTATACAACTGGACCCTGGATCAGTTTGTTTTTGACTTATTTCAGCGGTTACTTTGATTGGAATAGTAGGTAATGATATCTTTTGCTGTGCAGACATTTTGCTCATTTCATTTTACCACTTTTAAATTAGGCCTAAACAGAAAATTGCTTTTACCGTTTACCATAACCCTTGAAGCACATTGACAATCTCCTCAGCAGATGACATTGTATTTTTTTCTTCAGAAAATTGGACTTGACATTTAATGTGAATCATCTGTCCAGTAGGTGATTCACATGTAATGTCAAGCCCTATTTATGTGACAAATTGGTGCTTCAGGGGTCGACCTTTATTTAAGACATCTTTTTCAGCATTCAAGACAATGATTTTGCTATGTTTATATATGCTTAGCTGAAATACTTTTTTTGTACCTATACATGAACTACCTAGCTTAGCCAAAAATGTATATGATTAGTTAGGAAGAATGTACACCTCAACCTCTTTATAACACTTGTTTGGTCAAGAGCAGAAACCATGTTAAAAACAGCTGTGTTATAGCCAAACAAAAATGTATAGATTATATAGAAAAATGACCATATATGGTCATTTTTCTATATAATCTATACATTTTTGGCTCTGGCTTTAAACCAGATTATATTCAAAACTGTATTACGTTACGATAACATATACATGCAAAATAGTACATTTTTTCATATCTCCAAAATGGTGAATTTTCTCATGAAGTATTGTGATATTTTCTTATTTTTACTCCAAACATAGGTTGTGGGTGCACATTAGAACCGCCTCATCGAGTACCGACAACCTATGTCTTGGAGCAGAAATAATCAAAATAATGTATACCCCTGTAAACCCCAGTTTTCTCTATATAAATTGGGGTTTAGAGGGGTGTCCTTTTCACGGACTAGTTCACGTGATAATAATTAACAGTTTTATAAAGAAGTTAAGGTATATTATCGCTTAGTTATATATAAAGTACCAAGCAAAGATGCTTTTATCAGCCAGCTGAAATATAACCATGCTGATTTTCTGAATCCTCACTGCATGCACATCAAAAGGCATGTTATTGCTTCTTGCATGATGAAATTTGGGGGTAGTTTGATGAGGCCAAGGTAACGTGTATCTTGCAACATTTGGGCATCCAACTGATATTGGCTTACAGTTGGGCAAGACTTGCTGTCCTTGCAGCTGGTAAGGGTAGAGGGGGAGTGTTGTTATTTCTTCTGTTTCTATGCTTCCATTATTTTCCTTTTTCTCCTCTGTCCCTCGCTTTCATCTCTTCTACTATCTCTTCTATCTCTTTTGAAGACGACATAAAATGACCCACAAGGGTTGATGTGCCGTTTAACCCAAATCAATCAATCATTACATCACGAAAACACGCCCATATAATTCTGACCCCCTCGAACACCACTTTTATATAGTAAAACTGGTGTTTACATGGGTACACCTTATTTGTCTTATTTCTGCTCTGAAAGATAGATTGTGAGGCGGTTCTAACGAGTACCAACAATCTATATTTTGAGCAGAAATAAGAAAAATATCACAAATTTTCATCTGAAAATTTTCGTTTTCAGTGGTAAAATTTACAATGTAGTTGTGTAGGCATGTTTTCGTAATGTAATGTCAGTTTTAAGGAATCATCATCAACAGACTTTTGATTAAGTTGATTAGGTACGGGGGCAACGTCCACATAAGTGAGCCCCCTTCCAGGTAGCTGACTTGCTGCACGCATGGCAGATCTTACACCCGATCTCCAGGCTTGTCTATCATGAGGATCGATAGTAGAAAGCTTCCATTCTCTGCAATCTCTTTCTGTCAGCTGCTCCCAGGTCATCTTGCACCTTCCAGGCCCCTGCTTTTCTAAAGCAGAGCTCAGCAAGAGCTTCTCAACAATGGAAGGTACTGCTGGGGCCAGTTGTTCAAAACTAACGACATCGTTAGTTAACGTATCGTTAAAACTTTGATCATTAGATATGGCAATTATGCTGAAATTTTTGCTGAAAAAATGTGAGCAGCTTTTGCGGACGCAAAAGCTGCTCACATTTTTTCAGCAAAAATACAAAAATTTACGATATTGTACTTGCTAGAAGAGTTAACAATATGACCACTTACGAGCTCGTTAAGCTAACGATGCTTTGAACAACTGGCCCCTGATGTACAATGGGCTATGGTTTACATAACATTGCCACCAGCAAAATAGTTTGCATGAATAAGTACTTTGCATCTTCTACCATTGCTCATGGGTTGGGTTTAAGATATCCCGGCTGTGTTACATGTATCTTGACCTCAGCTGGGATATCTTGCCCCCTCCCACCTATCCAGATTTGGAAAGGTAAACATTTTTCACCCAAACAAGCGCAATTATGCTTTTAATCAAGTTATCTCTTTTTTTTTTTGAGAGAAAAATGTTTATCTTAACTGCGTATTAATGAAGTCGGAAAAGTCCACAGCGCAATATCCAGGGTGAGGGTGAAGATATCCCTCGACAGCTTTACCCATTGGGGGGCAAACTAAAATGTTACACCAGATCAAATTATTTTAATCTTCATTTGTTTTTCAGATATTGCAATTTGAAATCTGAAATAGGGGAACAACTTCAAACTGCAATATTAATACTCATGAAGTATTTTATTATGTCTTAGTTGAACTTCGAACTTTTTCACAATCAATATATCTGGTGTTTAATAATCATCAAAAATTACTTAGCCGCCTGATATTATTAATGATATTAATCTCAGTCAAAATTCAAAAACAATTTCTTCTAATTTCTATCCTGAGGTTTATAAATTAAGATTCAAATAATACATTTAAATAATCTAAATTTCATATTACATGTTTGTATGTTGATCAAATAACATACAGTGGTAGGCCATCTGTTGAGAAAACATTCCAAAAGTAAAAATATTGTATACCTTAATAAAAAGTTGCCTCCCTTCTAAAGTTGTATTTTTTTCCCTTATTCACAGCTAACAGCGTGGGTATAAGTAACTTCTTTTGACTAGTAAAGTATTAGTAATCATTTTTGCCAGCTTATTTTGTTTGATTTTCAGTCATACCTTGAAATCCTATATAGGAACAGCACAGTCATTACTGTCCTTATATGACTTAGGGCCTGTGTAAGTTTCAGTAATTATTGTGATTTCTGTTGTACTGCCTCCACAAAGATATGGTACGAGGACCCTCAATATATGGTAGTGTTTGTTATTAGCTCACCTGAGCACGAAGTGCTCATGGTGAGCTATTGTGATCGTTCAGTGTCCATTGTTCATCATGGGGTGTGTGTCGTGTGTCGTCATCAATTTGTTTTAAATGCAAACTCCTCCTAAACCCTTGGGCCAATTGGATTCAAACTTCACAGGAATATTGCCTTGGTGACTCCCTACCAAAATAGCTAAAATCATTCCGCTCTGATGAACAAGATGGCCACCAGAGCTAAAAATAGAAAAAAATCTTCAAACAACAACTCCTGCTATACCTAAAACTAAATCCCAGTCCGATGAACAAAATGGCCACCAGAGCTAAAAATAGAAAAACATCGTAAATTTGCTTCAAACGCGAACTCCTCTGTAACCCTTGGGTCAATTTGATTCAAACAGGAATGTTATGTAGGTGACCCCCTACCAAAATAGCTAAAATCATTCCCCTCTGACAAACAAGATGGTTGCCAGAGCTAAAAATAGAAAAAAATCTTCAAACGACAACTACTTGTGTACCCTTGGACCAATTTCATTCAAACTTCATAGGAATGTTGCTTAGATGACCCGCTACCAAAATAGCTAAAACGAATCCGCTCTGCTGAGCAAAATGGCCCGCCATAGCTAAAAATAGAAAAACATGGTAAATTTGCATCAAAAGCGAATTCCTCCTAAACCCTTGGGCCAATTTGATTCAAACTTCACAGGAATGCTATGTAGGTGACTCCCTACCAAAATTGCTAAAATTGTTCCACTCTGACGAACAAGATGGTTGCCAGAGCTAAAAATAGAAAAAAATCTTCAAACGACAACTACTCGTGTACCCTTGGACCAATTTCATTCAGACTTCATAGGAATGTTGCTCAGATGACCCTCTACCAAGATAGCTAAAACGATCCTGCTCCAATGAACAGAAAGGCTGCCAGAGCTAAAAATAGAAAAACATGGTAAATTTGCTTCAAACGCCAACTTCTCCTAAACCCTTGGGCCAATTTGATTCATACTTCACAGGAATGTTGCCTTGGTGACTCCCTACAAAATACGCTAAAATCATCCAGCTCTGATCTGATGAACAAGATGGCCACCAGAGCTAAAAATAGAAAAAAATCTTCAAAAGACAACTCCACCTGTACCCTTGGGCCAATTTCATTCAAACTTCGTAGGAATATTGCTTAGATGACCCTCTACCAAGATAGCTGAAACGATCCAGCACCAATGAACAGTATGGCCACCAAAGCTAAAATTAGAAAAACATTGTAAATTTGCTTCAAACACAAACTCCTTCTAAACCCTTGGGTCAATTTGGTTCGAACTTCACAGGAATGTTGCCTAGGTGACACCATACCAAAATAGCTAAGGTCAGTCTGCTCTGACGAACAAGATGGCCACCAGAGGTAAAAATAGAATGTACTAGAGACAGTGACATTCAGGTGAGCAAATTAAGGCCCTCTGAGCCCTCTTGTCTTACAGATGTCATTAAAAAGAATTGGTTTCCATAAAGAAACCCAGCAAGGTAATAATGGACATTTTTCAATCAATTTCATCAAGACACAAAGGTTGTGGGCATTCTAACAAATATCCACAACTTTTTCTTGTAGTGATAAATACATGTGTTACATTCTTGAATGTCTCCTACAGTATGTTCCAGCCTGGATTCATTTTATTGACATTGTCTTTATAATGAGTTTGGTCATTATGTCAGATATCAGTAAAAAGAGCATTGATAGTATTTGGAACCTTTGGACAAAAAATTAACATTGATAAATTGTGCACAAACGACATTGCCCAGTTTTTCAGTATAATTAGTGTTGTCAGTTAATATATTGTTTAAATTTGATCATTTAACATGCCAGATATGCTATTTTTGCTGATAAAAAAATGTAACTTTTACATTTGCAAACACTAGTCACATTTTTACAGCAAAAATACCAGACACAGTGAAACTTTGATAAATTGAATATGGATAGGATAATTCATTAACTATGGCTAATTCGAACTTGCTCTTAGGTACCTAGAGAATTGTTCCTATAGTTTCAGATATCCATAATCCATGTGTGAAGGTTAACCCTTGTTCTGCTGAATATTCATATGTGCCACACCCACTACCGATTATCAACCAATCAGATTACTTGATGCAACTTATTGCAACAAATTCACAATCTGAATGGCAAACAATGTAGATCCTGATCAGATGGCTTCGTCAAGGTCCTGAAGGTCAGAAGCCATCTGATCTGGATCTACATTGTTTCAAAGATAAGGCATATCCGGGATTAGCAGGACAAGGGTTAATTAATGGATTTTGGTTTGAATTTATCTTGAAAGGGTATGTTGTGTGTTCTCATTAGAATTGCCTTGTTGAGGCAATTCTGATGAGTACACACAACATAAATTTATTTTATAAGAAGTCAGATCCTAAGGTCATCCCCATTTTGCCTCATGCGCCTGGTAGTATGAATAGCCCTCAATAGTTTAAACTTCCTCTTTCTACCATGGTCCTGAAGGTGTTCGAGTTACGGAAGTTCGACTGTATAGTTACCATTTTAGCCACTAACAAGCTTATTAAGGGAAATGAGAACACCTGGCACATTTTTCTGCCATTTTTCGAAGGGAGATAACTTCCGAGACTTCCTGTTTGCTTTTCCATAAGCCCTTTCTGACTGAAAAAGGGGATTATTCTTAAAGGAAAGAATTTTCTCCTGAGAAGAATTTGCTCCTATTGAAATGGGAGGCAAAAATACTTTTGCAGGAGTTGCCTCCCCTGAAGGTGTTCACATTCCCCTTAAGCTGTCAGTGCGTTGAACAGCTGGATATTTCTTGCATTGGGATCAAAGTTCTTTTGCTTGTTAGCTCACCTGAGCACGAAGTGCTCATAATGAGCTATTGTGATCGGTCAATGTCCGTCGTGCGTCGTGTGTCGTGCGGCGTCAACAATTTGCTTTAAATGCTAACTCCTCCTAAACCCTTGAGCCAATTTCAATAAAACTTTATAGGAATATTGCTGAGGTGACCCTCTACAAAAATAGCTAAAATTGTTCTGCTCCGCTGAACAAGATGGCTGCCAGAGCTAAAAATAGAAAAATCTTTAAAGGACAACTTCTCCTGTACCTTAAGGCTAATTTCATTCAAACTTTATAGGAACGTTGCTTAGGTGACCCTCTACCAAAATAGCTAAAACGTTTCCGCTCCGGTGAACAAAATGGCCGCCAGAGCTAAAAATAGAAAATTCTTTAAACGACAACTCCTGTTGTACCCTTTGGCCAAATTTATTTAAAACTTCATAGGAATTTTGCTTAGGTGACCCTCTACTAAAATAGCTAAAACGGTATTGCTCTGATGAGCAAAATGGCCGCCATAGCTAAAAATAGATAAACATCACAAATTTGCTTCAAACACAAACTCCTCCTCAACCCTTGGGCCAATTTGATTCAAACTTCACAGGAATGTTGCCCAAATGACTCCCTACAAAAATAGCTAAGATTGTTGTGCCCTGACAAACAAGATGGCCACCAGAGCTAAAAATAGAAAAAATCTTTAAACGACAATTCCTCCTGTACCCTTGGGACAATTTTATTCAAACTTCATAGGAATGTTTTTTAGGTGACCATCTACCAAAATAGCTGAAAAGATTCTGCTCTGATGAGCAAAATGGCCGCCATAGCTAAAAAATAGAAAAACATCGTAAATTTGCTTCAAACACGAACTCCTCCTTAACCCTTGGGCCAATTTGATTCAAACTTCACAGGAATGTTATGTAGGTGATTCCGTAAAGAAATAGATAAAATCATTCCGCTCTGAAGATGGCCGCCAGAGGTAAAAATAGAAAAAATCTTCAAACGACTACTCCTCCTTTACCCTTGGGCCAATTTCATTCAAACTTCATAGGAATGTTGCTTAGATGACCCACTACCAAAATGGCGAAAACGTTTTTGCTCTGATGAGCAAAATGGCCGCCATAGCGAAAAACTTTGTAAATTTACGTCAAAACGCGAACTCCTCCTCAATCCTTGGGCCAATTTGATTCAAACTTCACAGGAATGTTAGTTAGGTGACTCCCTACCAAAATAGCTAAAATCGTTCAATGCGGCAAACACGATGGCCGCCAGAGCTAAAAATAGAAAAAATCTTCAAACGACCACTCCTCCTTACCCAATATGATTCAAACTTCACAGGACTATTATGTGGTTGACTCCCTACCAAAATAGCTAAAATTGTTCCGCTCTGGCTAACAAGATGGCTGCCAGTGCTAAAAATAGAAAAATTCTTCAAACGACAATTCCTCCTTACCCCTTGGGCCAATTTGATTCAAACTTCACAGGAATATTATGTCGTTGACCCTATACCATATTAGCTAAAATGATCCCGCTCCAATGAACAAAATTCGACTCCCGCCGGGGTCGGCAACATTCTTTCGTGGAGATTGATCATGAAATCTTTTCTACGGTCATTCTCTCCCTTCCGCTGATTCAAGAAGGGCAGTTGTCAGTTTCTGGCGAAAGAATGCACTGTACTGGTTAACGGCTTACGTATAAGCCTGCCCAGGAAAGTGTTGATAGGTAAACTGAATGGCTCAAAAATGACCTAAATAGTGTTTGACTGGGCCGTAAAACTCCAAAACAAACAAACAAACAATGAACAAAATGGCCACCAGAGCTAAAAATAGAAAAACATTGTAAATTTGCTTCAAACTTCGCAGGAATGTTGCCCAGGTGACTCCCTACCAAAATAGTTAAAATCATTCAACTCTGATAAACAAGATGGCCACCAGGGCTAAAAATAGAAAAAATATTCAAACGACAACTCCTCCTGTACCCTTGGGCAAATTACATTCAAACTTCATAGGAATGTTGCTTAGATGACTCTCTACCAAAATAGCTAAAATGGTCTTGTTCCGATGAACAATATGGCCACCAGAGCTAAAAATAGAAAAACATTATAAATTTGCTCGCCCCCGCCCATAGGGGCTTGAAGAAATATATGGGCTGCATGATGCTTCCACGCAGAGCTGAATCCGGCCCGCACGTTAGTACTGGTAAACCGCTTAGAGGACCTAAGCCTGTCCAGGAACCACGGTGCGAGGCTAATAAACCCAAATGGTTTCATTGGGCGACAGGGCTTGAGAAGTCATTTTCTTATTTATCATTGAAAATGAGGCTTGACATTAAATTTGATGATGTAATTTTTCTGCTGAGTAGACAATTCACATGAAATGTGAACTTTTTGAAGCCTTATTTTTGCTTAGAAATAGTGAAAACAAAATTAGGGGATTATTTTTGTCACATCTGCTTTTAACATAGTCAATCAGGAGTCCGCTTTTTAGCTCACCGGAGCATATAGTGCTCATGGTGAGCTATTGTGATCAGTCAATGTCCGTCGTGTGTCGTGCGGCGTCAACAATTAGCTTTAAATGCCAACTCCTCCTTAACCCTTGAGCCAATTTCAATAAAACTTCATAGGAATATTGCTGAGGTGACCCACTACAAAAATAGCAAAAATTGTTCCGCTCCGCTAAACAAGATGGCCGCCAGAGCTAAAAATAGAAAAATCTTTGAACAACAACTCCTCCTGTACCTTAAGGCCAATTTCATTCAAACTTTATAGGAATCTTACTTAGGTGACCCTCTACCAAAATAGCTAAAACGTTCCCGCTCCGAAAAAACAAAATGGCCGCCAGAGCTAAAAATAGAAAATTCTGTAAACGACAACTCCTGTACCCTTGGGCAAATTACATTCAAACTTCATAGGAATGTTGCTTAGATGACTCTCTACCAAAATAGCTAAAATGGTCTTGTTCCGATGAACAATATGGCCACCAGAGCTAAAAATAGAAAAACATTATAAATTTGCTCGCCCCCGCCCATAGGGGCTTGAAGAAATATATGGGCTGCATGATGCTTCCACGCAGAGCTGAATCCGGCCCGCACGTTAGTACTGGTAAACCGCTTAGAGGACCTAAGCCTGTCCAGGAACCACGGTGCGAGGCTAATAAACCCAAATGGTTTCATTGGGCGACAGGGCTTGAGAAGTCATTTTCTTATTTATCATTGAAAATGAGGCTTGACATTAAATTTGATGATGTAATTTTTCTGCTGAGTAGACAATTCACATGAAATGTGAACTTTTTGAAGCCTTATTTTTGCTTAGAAATAGTGAAAACAAAATTAGGGGATTATTTTTGTCACATCTGCTTTTAACATAGTCAATCAGGAGTCCGCTTTTTAGCTCACCGGAGCATATAGTGCTCATGGTGAGCTATTGTGATCAGTCAATGTCCGTCGTGTGTCGTGCGGCGTCAACAATTAGCTTTAAATGCCAACTCCTCCTTAACCCTTGAGCCAATTTCAATAAAACTTCATAGGAATATTGCTGAGGTGACCCACTACAAAAATAGCAAAAATTGTTCCGCTCCGCTAAACAAGATGGCCGCCAGAGCTAAAAATAGAAAAATCTTTGAACAACAACTCCTCCTGTACCTTAAGGCCAATTTCATTCAAACTTTATAGGAATCTTACTTAGGTGACCCTCTACCAAAATAGCTAAAACGTTCCCGCTCCGAAAAAACAAAATGGCCGCCAGAGCTAAAAATAGAAAATTCTGTAAACGACAACTCCTGTACCCTTGGCCCAATTTAATTCAAACTTCATAGGAATGTTGCTTAGGTGACCTTCTACTAAAATAGCTAAAACGGTATTGCTCTGATGAGCAAAATGGCCACCATAGCTAAAAATAGAAAAAACATTGTAAATTTGCTTCAAACACAAACTCTTCTTTAACCCTTGGGCCAATTTGATTCAAACTTCACAGGAATGTTGCCCAAATGACTCCCTACCAAAATAGCTAAAATCGTTATGCTCTAACAAACAAGATGGCCGCCAGAGCTAAAAATAGAAAAAACTTTAAACGACAACTCCTCCTGTAACCTTGGGCCAATTTTATTCAAACTTCATAGGAATGTTGCTTAGGTGACCATCTACCAAAATAGCTGAAAAGGTTCTGCTCTGATGAGCAAAATGGCCGCCATACCTAAAAATAGAAAAACATCGTAAATTTGCTTCAAACACGAACTCCTCCTTAACCCTTGGGCCAATTTGATTCAAACTTCACAGGAATGTTATGTAGGTGACTCCCTAAAGAAATAGCTAAAATCATTCTGCTCTGACTAACAAGATGGCCCCCAGAGCTAAATATAGAAAAATTCTTCCAACGACTACTCCTCCTTTACCCTTGGACCAATTTCATTCAAACTTCATAGGAATGATGCTTAGATGACCCACTACCAAAATAGCTAAAATGTTTTTTCGCTCTGATGAGCAAAATGGCCTCCATAGCTAAAAACAGAAAAAAACTTTGTAAATATACGTCAAAACGCGAACTCCTCCTCAACCCTTTGGCCAATTTGATTCAAACTTCACAGGAATGTTAGTTAGGTGACTCCCTACCAAAATAGCTAAAATCATTCAACGCGGCGAACAAGAGCGCCAGAGCTAAAACTAGAAAACTCTTCAAACGACATCTCCTCCTTACCGCTTGTTAAAATTTTCTTCTCTGAAACCACTGAGCCCAGATCTTTGATATTTGGTATGAAGCTTCATCTAGGGGACCTCTACTAAGATTGTTCAAATTATAGCCCTGGGGCCAATAATGCCCTTGCACTGCGGCCCACCACTTTTACACATAAGTGCTTGCCTAGGGAAATCCTTTATAAAATCTTCTTCTCTGAAACCGTAGGACCCAGGTCTTTGATATTTGGTATGATGCTTCATCTAGGGGACCTCTATGACGATTGTTCAAATTATAGCCCTGCGACCAAAATGGGGGTGCTTAGAGACAAAGCGGTTTTACATAGACTTACATAGGGAAAATCCTTTAAACATCATCTTCTCTGAAACTGCTGGGTCCAGGTCTTTATTATTTGGTATGAAGCTTCATCTAGTGAACCTCTACCAAGATTGTTCAAATTATAGCCCTGGGTCCAGAAATGGCCCCACACTGGGGCCCACCAGTTTTACATGGGCTTGTATAGGGAAATCCTTTAAAAATCTTCTCTGAAACCGTAGGGCCAAGATCTTTGATATTTGGTATGAAGCTTCATCTAGTGGACCTCTACCAAGATCATTCAAATTGTAACCGTGGGGCCAAAAATGCCCCTGCCACAGGGCCCACTGGTTTTACATAGGCTTATATAGGGAAAACCTTAAAAAATTGTCTTGTTTGGTATCAGAAGGCCCAGGTGTTTGATATGTGGTATGAAGCTTCACCTAGTGAACCTCTACTAAGATTGTTCAAATTATAGCCCTGGGGCTAAATATACCCCAGCGCCGGGGTCTACCAAGATTTTTCAAATCATAGAGTTGGGGCCAAAAATTGCCCCACCCTGGGACACACATGTACATATCTTAACTCAGGTGAGCGAATTAGGACCATCATGGTCCTCTTGTTTACTTCGGATTTGGAATTAAATTCAAAATGTAACTGCTGTCAAACTGTTCAGCTTTCAGTATGAAATGCAGCAGCTTTGTATCTCGTGCTGTTAGCCTGTCACGGGTTTTGCAGCAAGTGTGTAGCTTATGCCTTCAAACAGTCACCTGTTTCATTATGAAATGCAGCAAGTTTGTAACTTTTGCTGTCAAATTGTCACATGTTTCGGTATGAAATACAGCAGGTGTGTAACTCATGCTGTCAAACTGTCACACTTTTCAATCAAGTTTTAAACTCAATCTGTCTAACTGTCAGATGTTCCAGTATGAAATACAGCAAGTTTTAAACTCATGCTGTCAAACTGTCACAGGTTTCAAATTGAATATGAAATACAGCAAGTTTGTAACTTTTGCTGTCAAATTGTCACATGTTTTAGTATGAAATACAGCAGGTGTGTAACTCATGCTGTCAAACCGTCACATGTTTTCATCAAGTTTAAAACTCATGCCCCGGTGGAGCTATTGTGATCGGTCACCGTCCGTCGTCGTCTGTCCACAATTCCTTTTAACCACATCTCCTCCTAAACCACTGAACAGATTTTGACCAAACTTAGCAGAAATGATCTTTGGGTGGTCCTCTCTCAAAGTTGTTCAATGAATTCGATTCCATCCAGAACTCTGGTTGCCATGGCAACGAAAAGGGGAAAATAAGAAAAAACCTTTAAAAATCTTCTTCTTTGAAAACAGAAGGCCTAGGTTTTTACCAAGATTGTTCATATTATAGCCCTGGGGCCAAAAATGCCCCCACGTCGGAGCCCAATGGTTTTACATAGGCTTATATAGGGAAAAACCTTTAAAAATCTTCTTGTCTGAAACCAGAAAGCCCAGGTCTTTGATATTTGGTATGAAGCTTCATCTAGTGGACCTCTACCAAGATTGTTCAAATCATAGCCCTGGGGCCAATAATGCTCCCGTGCCGGGGCCCACTGGTTTTACATAGGCTATTACAGGAGAAACCTTTAAAAATCTTCTTGTCCGAAACCAGAAGGCCCAGATCTTTGATATTCGGTATGAAGCTTTATCTGGTGGACCTCTACCAAGAATGTTCAAATTATAGCCTTGGGGCCAAAAATGCCCCCACACCAGGGTCCCCTGGTTTTACAAAGGCTTATATAGGAAAAACCTTTAAGAAACTTCTTGCTTGAAACAAGAAGGTGAAACAAGAAGGCCCAGGTCTTTGATATTTGGTATGAAGCTTCATCTAGTGGACCTCTACCAAGATTGTTCAAATTATAGCCCTGGGGCCAAAAATGCCCCAGCATCAGGGCCAACTGGTTTTACATTGGCTTATTTAGGGAAAACCTTTAAAAATCTTCTTGTCTGAAACCAGAAGACCCAGGTCTTTGATATTTTTTATGAAGCTTCATCTAGTGGGCCTCTACCAAGATTGTTCAAATTATAGTCCTGGAGCCAAAAATGCCCCTGCACCAAGGCTTACTGGTTTTATATTGGCTTATGTAGGGAAAACCTTCAAAAATCTTCGTCTGAAACCAGAAGGCCCAGGTCTTTGATATTTGGTATGAAGCTTCATCTAGTGGACCTCTACCAAGATTGTTCAAATTATAGCCCTGGGGCCAAAAATGCCCTCACACCTGGGCCCCCTGGTTTTACAAAGGCATTATAGGGAAACCTTTCAAAAACTTCTTGTCTGAAACCAGAAGGCCCAGGTCTTTGATATTTGGCATGAAGCTTCATCTAGTGGACCTCTACCAAGATTGTTCAAATTATGAGACCTGGGGCCAAAAAATGCCCCCGCACTAGGGCTCCCTGGTTTTACAGAGGCATTATAGGGAAACCTTAAAAAAAATTCTTGTCTGAAACCAGAATGCCCATGTCTTTGATATTTGGTAAGAAGCTTGATCTAGTGGACCTCTATCATGATTGTTCAAATTATAGCCCTGAGGCCAAAAATTGCTAAGCCTGGGGCCCGCTGGCTTTACATAGACTTTTATAGAGAAAACATTTGAAAATCTTAATGTCTGAAACAAGAAGGCCCAGGTCTTAGATATTTGGTGTGAAGCTTCATCTGGTGGACCTCTACCACAATTGTTCAAATCATAGGCCGGGGGGCCAAAATTCACCCCACCACGGGGCCCACTGGTTTTACATAGACTTATATAGTTAAACTTTTCGAAATCTTCTTGTCTGAAACAAGAAGGCCCAGGACTTTGATATTTGTTATTAAGCTTCATTTAGTGGACCTCTACAAAATTGTTCAATTTATGGACCTGAGGCCAAAAATTGCCCTGCCCGGGCACCCACATATAAATCTCTTAACTCAGGTGTGCGATATAGGACCATCATGGTCCTCTTGTCATTATGAAATGCAGCAAGTTTACAACTTATACTGTCAAACTGCCACATGTTTCAATATGAAATGCAGCAAGTTTTAAACTCATGGTGTCAAACTGCCACAGGTTTCAATATGAAATGCAGCCAGTTTTAAACTCATGATGTCAAACTGTCACAGGTTTCAGTATAAAATGCAGCAACATTTCAACTTAAGTTATCAAACTGTCATTGGTTTAGTATGAAATGCAGCAAGTTGGTAAACCATGCTGTCAGACTGTCACATTTCAGTATGGAATGCAGCAAAATTGCAACTTACACTGTCAGACTTATGTTGTCAATCTGTAATGGCTTTCAGTATGAAATGCACCAAGTTTGTACATAGTGCTGTCAGACTGACTCAAGATTTCAGTATGAAAAGAAGCAAGTGTGTTACTGATGTATTCCAACTGTCACAGATTTCAGTATGAATTGCAGCAAGTTTGTTACTCGTACATTCAAACTGTTACATATTTCAGTATGAATTGCAACAGTCTATTACTCATGCATTCAAACTGTTACATATTTCAGTATAAAATGCAGCAAGTTTGTAACTCATGCCATCAGACTCAGGTTTCACATTCAACATGGGTTGTATGTACTTGTTAGAACTGCCTATAGCTATATACCTTGGACCTAATGAGCTGCCACTATCTATTATTTAACCCTTGACCTGCTGAATATTTATATATGCCGCACCCACTACAGATTATCAACCAATCATATTACTCGATGCAAATTACTGCAACAAATTCTTGAGCTGAATGACAAACAATGTAGATCCTGATAAGATGGCTTCTTCAGAAGCCATCTGATCTGGATCTTCATTGTTTGGAAAATAAGGCATATCTGGGCTCAGCAGGACAAGGGTTAAGAATAAAAACTGTTATTAGTGAAAATAAGCAAACTTAAACCTTAAGCTGCTGAGGAAAACATCATCTCAAAATGTTGTCTGCTTATGTCGTCTGCAGAATCTTCTTGCAAACTTTTTTAAAAATATTTTTGCACACAGACAAACAGTGTCGGCCCAGATCAGACTGCTCCTACAGGAGCAGTCTGATCTGGGTCCACATTGTTTGCAAAAAAAAAAACTTTTAAGGTAAACGGGGCAGATGGCAAAGCAGACAGTTGTGATGGCAGTTGTCGTGACTGGCATTTTATGGGTTAATTGAATACCAGTTATCAAGTTTGGAGAGTTGTTATATCTTGTTAATCAAGTGATTTTGTATTGGCCATGTTCAGGTAAGAGATCAGCTGTATTGTTCCGAGGCAGAAGATGAATTAACAATACAACTTGGGCCAGAGTCTTCTCAGTTTCATGCATTTGGGTCTTGACATTCTTTTTGGTTAGGACATGTTTTCTCCAAAATTTGTTTCTGATTTACAAAAAATCACTTCACATCTGCCATTTTTGATGTCAGAAATAAAATGTACCATTTACAACATGACTGTCATCTTGACCAGTCAATCAAAATTCAAGGACTAATGTATTGTTATCAGTATTAACATGAGGATAACTGTATTGGTCCAGGGTCAAGTTATATAAATCACATGTAAAAGCGTGTACAATTTGCGAAGAAAGACACATCAGAACGTTTGTATGGACCAATTTCTCTGTATTAGAACTACATAATATTATGTAGTAGTTAATTAATAGTTTATTGTGTGGAAAGTATACCAAATTTAGTGACACAGAGGCCTTTCTGATATTTAATCTTCATCAGTGTGTCTCAACCCCAAACTTATGAAACCGAAACTGATGATGAACAAGACCCAGCAAACACAGCACATTCCCCTCTTACATGGCTGTCAGGGGTTGTATGAAAAATTTGTCCCGAGGGTCTATGTTGGACAACACTAGGCATGCTGAGTGATACTGAGAGTGATCCCCAGGGACATATTTTTCTACCTATCCCGCAACTCCATGTAAGGTCCTTTTTCTTGCATACCTTTCATTTTTGAGCATGAATTTTTATTGTAGTCACTTTGATTGCTGATGTCTGCCATATTGTGATGGCAGTACTGTGTGTAGTGGATATCCTGTGGAATAAACAAGGCTTTCCTTATCTGTTGTGCAAGAAAGGTCTACGTTATCACAACTGGAATCTTTGCAATTATCACATTAACCCATTCTGTATGGGAAGCCCCTAAAAGTGTAGCCTGGCAAACAGCGCAGGCCCAGATCAGACGCCGCAGAACGCGGCGTCTGACCTGGGCCTGCACTGTTTGCTCACAGGATTTTCTGTCAAAAATGGAATAAAAATGAAGAAATAGGCCTGAAACCCCTTAAATGACAAATAGACTTGTCCAAAATATAGCAGTGGAAGACTCCACTAGGATACAATTGGTTAAATGTTGTGGTAGATCTTTTGTTTTGGTTGTTTGATTTGAGGTTTAATGTCTCCATCAACACTGTGTAGGTCATTTTGGAGACGTTGCTTCCAATTTTGTAGGTTTTTTTACCCCATATCGAGATGAAATAACATCTTAAGCCCTGTCACCCAATGAAACCAAAAGGGTTTATTAACATGAACGGTCTGACTCACACTGCTTTGCCTTGGCAGGCTTAGATTCTCTAAGCGGTTTACCAGTACTCATGTGCGGTCAGTTTCAGCTCTGCGTGAAAGCATCATGCAGCCCATCTATTTCTTCAAGCCCCAATGGGTGGAGGTAAGTGGTAGTAGGTCTACATGTTAACCATAAAAGCACCACAAGAATTTAGAGCAAACTACAATGTTATTTTTTAGATTATTTTTCAGAGAAAATAAGGCTTGACAATGACATTCCATGTGAATCATCTGCCTATCAGATACGAGGGGTGTTCATTTAGTTGTGTCACTGATGGCCCATCATACCACATGGCTCTAAGGAGCAAGTGGAATCTAAGGTGATTTCACAGGGGATTGATTTCCTATAATAGGATGATATTTCGATCTAACCCGTTCACTCTTTCAAAATTTATTGAAAGTTTAAGTTGGTTTAGTCATATACACTCAACCCTTACTGTATGCAAAATGAAACACAAAACAAGCTTTGAAATTAGGGCCTACATTAAAGGTTGCGTTGGTCTGAATGTTTCTGTTTCACATATATATATAGGGAACTGTGTCAGATACATGGGACATCCATTGTGTCTAAAAGGTAAATTTTCAGGTGGCATAAAAAATTTAAAGGTGGTAAAACTTACCTGAAAGTTGAACCTTGTCCCATCCAGCCAAGAAAAGCTGCTACAAAAGCTAATGTTGCTGCTGTGGAAGATATGGTCAAGCAAGATGCAAGGTTCACAGTGAAAGAAATTGCTGACAGCTTTGGTGTTCCATCAGGGACAGTTCATAAGATTTTGACACAGGAGTTGAAACTTAGAAAGGTTTGTGCTTGATAGGTCCCACATCTCCTGACCAAAGAACAGAAGACCACCTGTGTAAAAATGGAAAAAAACGTTTGAAAAAGTACAAACATTTTGACAAGCTTAGTATGTTGGAGTTGTTGACAAGTGATGAAGCCTGTGTCTATTATTTTGAGCCACAGCGACACATCAGTAACAAGCAGTGGCTAAGAAAAGACCAAGATAGGCCGGTCATTGCCAATAGAATTGAAAGTGTGACAAAAGTGTTGTATTCGGTATTTTTCAGTTGCGATGGACCCATTGTTCAAATTCCCGTACCAAATGGCAAGACAATCACTGTGACACAGGTTAATTTTATAAGAATGGTGTGTTGTCAAAAGTAAAGGCACACTATGAAAAACATAGACCAGCACCCGGGTCTGTGTCTTATCCATGGCAATGCACCTGCTCACAAGACTAGTGTGTCCTTGTCCAAGACTAGTGTGTCCTTGTCCAAGACTTCTTGAAATAGGAAAAGGTAGTTCAGCTTTCTCATCCACCTTATATGCCAGACCTTGGTCCCAGCAACTTTTTCCTGTTGCATTTACTAAAGAAAACCCTTTCGGGTTGTCGTTATGAATACCAAAGTGCAATAGTGCAATTTACCAGTGTCTTTAGGATATATTTTCTGCCTTTACAGAATGGATTTTGAGACTTGAAAAGTTTGTTTCCATCAAATAGTTGAAGTAAACAAACTAAGGAGGGGATTGATAATGGGCCCTGTAGAACCCCCAGTGACAACATTAAATGAATGCTCCTCGTAATGTCAAGTCATATTTTCTCAGAAAATCTGGACAGAAATACACATATTTCGAAATACCATCTGCAAATTGGCAGTTTGAGGTTTATCCAGGTCCTATTATTCAAAACCTCTTTAGCTTAGCTAGTGGTCAAATGTAGTGGTATCGTCTCTGAAAAAATGTGAGTAGTTTTTCAATGCAGTACAAAATCTACTCACATTTTTTTAAGCAAAGCTATGATTCTTTTGCCATGTTTTAATGTAATATTAGTTAACAATATCATTAGCTGTTGGGCCCTGTAATGAAGGTGTATAATCATGATTAACCCTTATCCTGTTGAATAAATTAAGTTTGTCACACCCCCTCCTGGCTATAAACCAATCAGATTACCTGATATTATGATGCATTCAAATTCACAAACTGAATGACGGACAGTGTAACACCAGATCCAAAGAAGGCATATGATCTGGATCTACACTGTTTGCAAAGGTAGGGGATATCATATTCAGCAGGACTGGTGTTAACTTAAATGCTCCTTTTTGATTAAGAAGATAAGAATAAAAATTATTTTGATATGCAGAGTAGATACAAACTTTTCCTTCTTTCTGAAAGAGTCATTGTGATTATGGTTATGCTACAAGCACCCAAGATCACTGTGGTTTAGTGATTTGTTAAATTGTTACTATAATATGTCAAACAGTGCAGACCTTATTGTAGGAAAGCCTGAGTTGGGTTTAAACTGTTTTCCATATTTCTCGTAACTTAGAGGTATGGTGCTATTTGTGTCATACTTTTTTCCCATTTACAACAGGGCAATTTTCCTGCTCAGATCAGCACAGAATGTCATTTATCCTGCTCATAAATTTTAAAATGCCAACATTTGTTGGCATTTTAAAATTTATGAGCAGGATACATTGCTCAAGAGAGTTGAGTTTGAAGAATGTTTTATAATCTCAGAGCCAACTGCTGCAGAATATGACTCAAGTCTGAGTAGGGCTTTCTCTGTTTGCAAAAAAATGTTCAGCCCTTTTCTGAATAAATTTCCTGAAAATACATATATTAACCTCACTATAACACTGTTCATTGTAACACAGTTTTGTCTTACATGGTTTAAAGATGGATCCAGAAAAATATAGATTATGTAGCAAAATGACCATATATGGTTATTTCTCTATATAATCTATACAGGTTTGTTTGGATATAGCTAAACATTTCTTTTTATTGAGAACAGTCAGGAAAAACAAAGCTAGATCTTAACGCCTACAGTAAGAACATTTTAACTGAACGTTTTAAATTGTATATAAAGTGACACTTAAAATGTAGATAGGGTGATGGTTTATTCATCATTTTAAAATTGGATTAAAGTTTTTTGTTCCACTCCATACGAGGTGTCCCAACACTGGGAGAATTTATATATCAACAACAACAACATGGTCATTTAAACTATTGTATACTAGTGGACTCTCCCACTGCTATATATTCGACAAGTCTAATTGTCATATTAGGGGATTTCAGGCCTATTGTTTCATTTTTAGCTCACCTATCACGAAGTGACAAGGTGAGCTTTTGTGATCACTTTTCGTCCGTCGTCCGTCGTCAGTGCGTGTGTGCGTGCGTAAACAATTTCTTCAAATGACAACTCCTCCTAAACCACTGATCGGATTTTGACCAAACTTCACAGGAATGATCCTTAGGTAGTCCCCTTTCAAAGTTGTTCAAATGGTTCCGGTCCGTTGCACATCTGGGTCACAGGGGCCAAAAATAGATTTTTTTCACCGAAAACTTAAAAAATCTTCTTGTCTGAAACCACAAGGCCCAGGTCTTTGATATTTGGTATGAAGCTTCATCTAGTGGACCCCTACCAAGATTGTTCAAATTATAGAGCTGGGGTCAAAATTGCCCCTGCTCCGGGGCCCTTTGGTTTTACATGGGCTTATATAGGGAAAATCTTTAAAAATCTTCTTCTCTGCAACCGCAAGGCCCAGGTCTTTGATATTTGGTATGTAGCTTCATCTAGTGGACTCCTACCAAGATTGTTCAAATTATAGTGCTTTGACCAAAAATGCCCCCGCCCCGGGGGCCCTTTGGTTTAACATGGGCTTATATAGGGAAAATCTTTAAAAATCTTCTTCTCTGCATCCGCAAAGCCCAGGTCTTTGATATTTGGTATGTAGCTTCATCTAGTGGACTCCTACCAAGATTGTTCAAATTATAGTGCTTGGACCAAAAATGCCCCCGCCCCGGGGGCCCTTTGGTTTTACATGGGCTTATATAGGGAAAATCTTGAAAAATCTTCTTCTCTGAAACTGCAAGGCCCAGATCTTTGCTATTTGGTATGAAGCTTCATCTAGTGGACCCCTACCAAGATTGTTCAAATTATAGTGCTGGGGCCAAAAATCCCCCCGCCACTGGCCCTTTGGTTTTACATGGGCTTAATATAGGGAAAATTTTTAAAAATCTTCTTCTCTGAAACCACAAGGCCCAGGTCTTTGCTATTTGGTATGAAGCTTCATCTATTGGTCCCCTACCAAGATTGTTCAAATTATAGTGCTGGGGACAAAAATGCCCCCTCCACGGGCCCTTTGGTTTTACATGGGCTTAATATAGGGAAAATATTTACAAATCTTCTACTCTGAAACAGCAAGGCCTAGGTCTTTGATATTTGGTATGAAGCTTCATCTAGTGTACCCCTACAAAGATTGTTCAAATCATAGTGCTGGGGCCAAAAATGCCCCCACCCTTGGTCCCTTTGGTTTAACATGGGCTTATATAGGAAAATCTTTAAAAATCTTCTTCTCTGAAACTGCAAGGCCCAGGTCTTTGCTATTTGGTATGAAGCTTCATCTAGTGGACCGCTTCCAAGATTGTTCAAATTATAGTGCTCGGGCCAAAAATGCCCCTGCCCCGGGGCCCTTTGATTTTACATAGGCTTATATAGGGAAAACCTTTAAAAATCTTCTTCTCTGAAACCGCAAGGCCCAGGTCTTTGCTATTTCGTATGAAGCTTCATCTAGTGGACTGCTACCAAGATAATTAAAATTATAGCCCTGGGGCCAAAAATGTCCCCACTCCAGGGCCCTTTGGTTTTACATGGGCTTATATGGGGAAAATCTTTAAAAATCTTCTTCTCTGAAACCGCAAGGCCTAGGTCTTTGATATTTGATATGAAGCTTCATTTAGTGGACCCCTACAAAGATTGGTCAAATTATAGTGCTGGGGCAAAAAGTGCCCCCACCCCGGGTCCCTTTGGTTTTACATGGGCTTATATAGGGAAAATCTTGAAAAATCTTCTTCTCTGAATCTGCAAGGCCCAGGTCTTTGCTATTTGGTATGAAGCTTCATCTAGTGGACCGCTACCAAGATTGTTCAAATTATAGTGCTCCGGACAAAAATGCCCCCGCCCCGGGGCCCTTTGATTTTACATAGGCTTATATAGGGAAAACCCTTAAAAATCTTCTTCTCTGAAACCGCAAGGCCCAGGTCTTTGCTATTTCGTATGAAGCTTCATCTAGTGGACCGCTACCAAGATAATTAAAATTATAGCCCTGGGGCCAAAAATGTCCCCGCTCCAGGGCCCTTTGGTTTTACATGGGCTTATATGGGGAAAATCTTTAAAAATCTTCTTCTCTGAAACCGCAAGGCCTAGGTCTTTGATATTTGGTATGAAGCTTCATCTAGTGGACCCCTACAAAGATTGGTCAAATTATAGTGCTGGGGCAAAAAGTGCCCCCACCCTGGGTCCCTTTGATTTTACATGGGCTTATATAGGGAAAATCTTTAAAAATCTTCTTCTCTGAAACTGCAAGGCCCAGGTCTTTGCTATTTGGTATGTAGCTTCATCTAGTGGACCGCTTCCAAGATTGTTCAAATTATAGTGCTCGGGCCAAAAATGCCCCGCCCCGGGGCCCTTTGATTTTACATGGGCTTATATAGGGAAAACCTTTAAAAATCTTCTCCTCTGAAACCGCAAGGCCCAGGACTTTGCTATTTGGTATGAAGCTTCATCTAGTGGACCGCTACCAAGATTGCTCAAATTATAGTGCTGGGGCCAAAAATGCCCCCGCCATTGGCTCTTTGATTTTACATGGACTTAAAGTAGGGAAAATCTTTAAAAATCTTCTTCTCTGAAACCGCAAGGCCTAGGTCTTTGATATTTGGTATGAAACTTCATCTAGTGGACCTCTACCAAGATTGTTCATATTATAGCCCTTGGGGCAAATGCCGCGGCGACAGGGCCATTAGTTTTACATGGACTTGCATAGGGAAAGCCTTTAAAAATCTTGCTGCCTGAAACCAGATGGCCCAGGTCTTTGATGTTTGGTATGAAGCCTTATCTAGTGGACCTCTAGCAAGTTTTTTCAAAGACCAAAAATGGCCCTGCCCCGGGGTCCATGGTTTTACATGGACTTACATAGGGAAAACATTTAAAAATCTTTGTGTCTGTAGCCAGAAGGCCCAGGTCTTTGATATTTGGTATGAAGCTTCATCTAGTTGCTACCAGGATTGTTCAAATTATAGCCCTGGGGCATAAAATGGCCCAGCCTTGGGGTCCACCGGTTTTACAACTTTTACAGTGAAAACCTTTAAATATCTTCTTGTCTGTAACCAGAAGGCCCAGGTCTTTGAAAGTTGGTATGAAGCTTCGTGCAGTGGACCTTTACCAAGATTGTTCAAATTATAGTCCTAGGGCCAAAAAAGGCCCCGCCCCAGGGTCCGTCGGTTTTACATGGACTTATATATATAGGGAACACATTGAACAATCTTCATCTAGTTGACCTCTAGCAATATAGCCCTGTGGCCAAGCATGGCTCCACACAGGGTCTCCACTGGTTTTACATGGACTTATATAGGGAAATAGAAGTGGAGGAAATGATCAGGAATCTATACAATCAAATAGAAGTTGAGGCAATGATCAGGAATCGATACAATCAACCCACAGCTCCCATCAGAGACACCAAAGGGAAAGGAACACGAACATGAAACAATAGTCCTAATGGAAACATCAGTAGCAGAAAGCAAAAAGCACTGTTTCTTTCCCACAAAATAGCCAATAGGCTATCCAATATAGCCTTTGTTGATATTTGGTCTGAAGCTTCACCTATTTAGACCTCCCTCAGCATTATGCACATTATAGCCCTGGGGTCAATAATGGCCCTCCCCGGGGCCCACTTGTTACTCTTTGGATCAGGTGAGCGATCCAGGTCCATCATGGCCCTCTTGTTTATTCTATTTTTAGGGGAAAATTCTGTTAGCAAACAGTGCAGGCCCTGATCAGATGCCACAGAATGGGGCATCTGATCAGGGCCTGCACTGTTTGCTAAGGTACCCCTTTAGGGGTTTCCTGCATGCAATAGGTTAACTGGCAAGGTTTCTGATCTGGACCCCACAACAGTGTTATGAACAGGTTAAAATTTTCATATAACTCAACCTGTCGCCCCTAAATTTTGAAATGGACTCCTGCTACGTAGAAGGGGAAAAGATTCTGCTCTGAACAAAATTGGTTAAACATTGAAATACCTTAGAAGATTATATTCTTTGTATTTGTAGTGAGCTGGAGTTGAATGTGTTTGAGAATGAGGAATTTGCCAGCAATACCCGCCATGAAGGTGTCGCCATATCGGCTTTGATTTCTGGGATTGATGAGGATACTAAGTCTGATGTGAGTTGTTCCATACTATGTTAATACAAATGACTGATCTACCCTAGCCATTTTAGGATGGAAACCCCAAAACTGAACATTGGCAAACTGTGCTGGCCCAGATCAGATGCCACAGAATCATGCATCTGATCAGGACCTTCACTGTTTGCCCATAGTTCGGCCAGTGCCTTGATAAATTAGTAGAAATAACCTGGCACCCCTAAATTTCAAAATGGGTTACTGCTGTATATAGTGACAAAGATTCTGTTCAGACTGAAAATGGGCTTTGTGGTCAAGGCAACGATCAGGGCTTGTTTATTTTGCCACCCCTCCAGCAGTATATTTTTTGGCTGAATTAGAGAAGATCAGAGTGAGTGAGTGTTTGAGTTTTACGTCTCACCAACAGCTAAGGTCATTCGGAGATGGGACTTCCGTTTAAAGACTCATCTGAAAGTCTGGAGAAGACCGGGATCAATCCTTCTACTCCTGGTTTACAAGGCGAGTAACATAGCGACTACACCATGGAGGCTTCTGTTTGAAGATCAGAAAAAAGTTCCTAACTGCAAAATCTTTAGATCCAATATACAGATTCTGGTGAAACTAAGTCTTGATGCTAAGCATAATTGGCAGATAGCATTTTGATGACCTTGACCCTGTTGTCAAGGTCCCTCCATTTAGAAAGAGCTCTTCACTGCACATTCTGGTGAAACTTAATGCTTAAATAAATGAGCCAGTCATGATTGCAGACACTTTTTGTGTGACATTGACCAAGTTTTGTAGGTCACTAAAAACTGAGATTGCTTAGAAAATGTTGTCTGTTTGTTTGTTTGATTTGAGGTTTAACGTCCCTGTTAACACTGTAAAGGTCATTTTGGAGACGTTGCTTCCAATTTTGTGGGACTTTTACCTGACATTGAGATGAAATGACATCTCAAGCCCTGTCGCCCAATAAACCAATAGGGTTTATTAGCATGAACGGTCCGCCACGCACCGTGGTTCCTGGACAGGCTTAGATCCTCTAAGCGGTTTACCAGTACTAGTGTGCGGGCTGGATTCAGCTCTGCGTGGAAGCATCATGCACCCCATATATTTCTTCAAGCCCCTATGGGCGGGGGCCAACAGAAAAGGTAATCACTAAATTTCTGACAACACATGAATGCTTTAACAGAACCTATTGATGGGTTCTAGAACATACTGTTTTGTTGAACCTTCAAGAGAGTTGTCAGAGTAGTGGAGGATAAATTTTCTAAGACCTTAATAATCCTGACTATTGGGACAGTCAGGCCTAAACAAACAGTGCAGACCCAGATCAGACTGCTCCCAAAGGAGCACTCTGATCAGGGTCTACCCTGTTTGCCATTCCAGCTACACCTTTTGGTCTCCTAGCTGATTTGTGAAAATGCAGCTCTCATCTTGAAGACTGGTGATTTATATAGAGGTTCTTACTCATATAAACCTCTGGCCACCAGTGTAAGATTCTTGTCATCATATAACAATTTTAAATCTATTGCCCAAGAAGTTAAAAAGAATTAAAGCATTTTTACCGACAACATCATGATGTTACATGCCAGTAACCAGGTCTAATTACACATGTGGTCATATGATTTTAATGACATGACGCTATTCACTGAATTACAGCAATATTTTATGATTAGTTTATATAAGGTCTTTCAGTTTAGACAAAGATATCATTTAAACTCTAGTGAGTTTGGAAGAATTCTTTAAAAAAGTTCTCTTTTTCTTTTAAAGATTGCCAAGCCGGTGCCAAGGCTGCAAGCGCTAACAGTGGACAGAGAGGTATCATTTGAATATGATGATATTGGCTTTGGAGAAAGTGATGATGAAGTAGGGGATGATGAACAACCCAAAGGAACTGGTGGGTAAAACATGTCACTGTAAATGTGGGTAAAGTATGTCACTAAATTATCTTCTGATACCTTACATGGAGGTGCACCGCAATGTGTTTTTAGCTCACCTGAGCCTTTAGGCTCATAGGTGAGCTTATAGTGTAGCCATGGTCCGTCGTCCGTCCGTCCGTCCACCATTTTCAAAGATCTTCTTCTCCTATACTGCAGGGCCAATCAAAGCCAAATTTCATATGGAGCCTCAGTGGGAGGGGGGAAAGAAAGTTTGTTTGCGGGGTCTGGATCACATGACCAAGATGGCCGCCATGCCCATATATGGTAAAAAGCCTTAAAAAATCTTCTTCTCCAGAACCATAAGGCCAGTGGCCTTGAAACTTGGCATGTAGCATATGGTACTCGGGCCCATCATGGTTTGTACAAATGGTGACCCCAGGTTGACCTTGACCTATTTTACAGCAATGTCAAATTTGCCGAAGTAGGCTTTTGCATGGGGAAAAGTGAAAATAATGGATTTATAGGAAAACCATTGAAGACAGTGTCACCAAAATTAGTAGATAAGGTAGAGTAGCTGAATACATGAAGATCTATGTGTAAGAAAGGTCAAGGTCATTAATTGACCTTAGACCAAGGTCACGCATGTTCCATATTTCAAACATTTTTTTCAGAAACTACTGAGCCAATTGAAGTGAAATTCAATATGGAGCCTTTGGGAGTTGAACAAATGAAAAGGTGCCAACATGGTCTAGATCACATGACCAAGATGGCCACCACGCCCATATATGGTAAAGAAACTTCGAAATTCTTCCTCTCAAGAACCGTAAGGCCAATGGCCTTGAAACTTGGCATGTAGCATATGGTACTCGGGCCTATCATAATTTGTTCAAATGGTGACCCTGGGTTGATCTTGACCTATTTTACAGTAATGTCTAATTTGCTGACTTAGGCTTTTGCATAGGAAAAAGTGAAAATAATGGATATTTAGGGAAACCATTGAAGACAGTGTCACCAAAATTTGTAGATTAGGTAAAGTAACTGAATACATGAAGATCTATGGGTAAGAAAGGTCAAGGTCATTCATTGACCTTAGACCAAGGTCACTCCGATTTCATATTTAAAAAAAAAACATTTTTTTTCAGAAACTACTGAGCCAATTTAAGTGAAATTCAATATGGAGCTTTTGTGAGTTGAACAAATGAAAAGTTGCCAGTACGGTCTAGATCACATGACCAAGATGGCCGCCACGCCCATATATGGTAAAAAGCCTTCAACAATTTTCTTCTCCAGAACCGTAAGGCCAATGGCTTTGAAACTTGGCATATATCATATGGAACTCGGGCTCGTCATAGTTTTTACAAATGCTGACCCTGGGTTGACCTTGACCTATTTTATGGCAGTGTCAAATTTGTCAACTTAGGCTTTTGCATGGGAAAAAGTGAAAATAATGGATTTTTAGGAAACCATTGAAGACAATGTCACCAAATTGGTAGATCAGGTAAAGTAAATGAATACATGAAGATTCATGGGTAAGAAAAGTCATCATTCAGTGACCTGGGACCAAGATTAACCAGGTTCCATATTTCAAACAGTTTTTTCTCAGAAACCGCTGGCCCAATTCAAGTGAAATTTGATATGGATCCTTTATATGATGAACAAATGAAAATTTGCTCATATGGTCCAGGTCACATGACCAAGATGGTGGCCATGCCCATATATGGTAAAAACACTTCGAAATTCTTCTTCTCCAGAACGGTAAAGCAAATGACCTTGAAACTTGGCAGGAAGCATCTGGTACACGGGCCTATCATAATTTGTTCAAATGGTGACCCTGGGTTGACCTTTACCTATTTTACGGCAATGTCAAAAATATGACAAATGGAATAAACCATAATGAAAGCATGGCCTTCGAGCTGTCAGAAAGGTAGGAATAGGTGGAAAGTTTTATCACATTGTTAGACATCAAAATTTTGTCCCCACAAGTTGTGTACCCCTGCTCTGAGGCTATATACATATATAAAAACATTAAAATGTACACCAGGACCAGGTGTCAGGTGAGCGTTTACAGGACCACTGGTCCTCTGGTTTACACTATTGTTGGGCTTCAAAGCAGAAATAGTGTGAGTTAAACAACCGTGTTATATGCAAACAAAGACTGGTAATTTTTCTATTTAATTTATGCATTTTTGGGAACACTCTTTAAATCATGTTTTTTCCTATTCTAATGCATTTGCGTATGCAATGCAACATCTGATTGGATAACACAAAAAATTTGTGACAGTATATTCTGCGATATACTGTCGGAAAACTGATCGTCTTCGAGAAACGTCGCTTTTCATTGGCTGGCATTTGGTTTTACGCAACTCATAGCGCTACCCGTTTTGTACAGAATAGTACAGTTTTTAGTAAAATAACTGTATATGTGCATTAGAATGGGGATAACTGTATAGCAAAATTGTGATTTGGGGCGGTAAATTGTGGGTTTTACGGTCGCAAATTATGTTTTATGGCGACGCATCAAAATGAAATTTCCGACCATAAAACCTCCGATTTACCTCCCCAAATCACAATTTTGAATACAGTTTATCCCCGTAATCAGTGTTACAATGAACAGTGTTATAAAGAGTATGAGCCATTGCAATTCAGTAGGTGTCTTCGTACATGTGCACTCAGAGAAGACCCAATGCAGCTTCACGTGAACAAGTCTGTGAAATGAAGACGCCCCTATACCCCACTTTATATAGAGAAACCGGGATTAACAGGGGTAAACGGGTTTACACTATTTTTCTTATTTTTGCTCCAAGACATAGGTTGTGGATACTCTTTAGAACCGCCTCAATGAGTGTAGTTCCTGGTCAGACTGCAGTCTGAACGCGGTCTACACTGTTTGCTTAGGCCTTTCTGTCTCAATACTTAGGAATATCACAGTAGTTCTTTATCCAGTTCTCTGCAACACATATCTATTTAAGGTTATGTAATGTACAATGGCTCAAACACTCGAACACATTCGTCCCCGGCCCATCGGGGCTTGAAGAAATATATGGGCTGCATGATGCTTCCACGCAGAGCTGAAACCCTCCCGCACAGGAGTACTGGTAAACCGCTTAGAGGATCTAAGCCTGCCCAGGCAAAGCTGCGCGAGTTGGCCCATCCATGCTTATAAACGAGATTGGTTCAATGGGCGGCAGGGCTTGAGATGTCATTTTATCTCAATGTTGGGTAAAAGTCACACAAAATTGGAAGCAGCATCTCCAAAATGACCTTTACAGTGTTGATGGGGACCACAAATCAAACCAAAACACTCAAACACATTGTGGACCATGAAAATTTGTTTGTGATGAGAAAATTTGAGCCATTACACTGTTTTCCAACTGTGAGATTTTCTATCTGAAATGGGTTATAGAGTTCTTTCTGTCGGTTTTCTGAGATATATGACTTTTGCAGGTCGTAAAGGGAGAGGCACAAAGAAATCTAGAGTCACAATTGACCCCCAGGCTATTTTAATGGATGCCCCAGGGTTTGAGTAAGTATAAATAAGCACTATTACAACACATTTTACTTATGGTGTGGTTTTGAATATGCTATGGCTCTAAATCTTTTAGCTTGTTTGGACTACATGTATGTTATACATGTATATTCCTGGTGTATGAATGTCATGTTAATTTGACGTGTCACCAGTAACAATTCTGATTCTGATGTTGAGGAAAAGGTTTTTGGCAGCCTCAATTGCTCAGTGGCTGTCACGTTCTACATGCGATTGAGAGGTTGTTGGTTGGTTGGTTCTGACCACCGTAGACAATATGTGTCCTTGGGCAAGACACGTAATGCCACTGCCTCACTCCACACAGAGGTAAATGAGTAGCAGTGGTGTTAAAGCCACTGCCTCTCTCTCGTGTGCGTGATAACATCCGGACTGAGTGTTTGAGGGCGATTCAAATAAGCTTGAAGCTTATATCGCAGTCAAACTAAAATAAATTAGTATAATCTAAAAGATATTGCCATACCACAAGCATTCGTTGTTAAAGCCTGGATAGCTCAGTTGGATTGGAGTCTGACTGGTGATCAGGAGGTCATGGATTTGATTCCTGCTGGGTCTGCAATATTGTTTCATAGAGATTGATCATGAAAGCTTTTCTGATTCAAGAAGGGCAGATGTCAGTTTCTGGCAAAAGAATGTGCCAAGTACTCTTTAACTGCTTACGTATAAGCCTGCCCAGGAAAGGTTTGGTTAGGTAAATTGAACAGCTTCATATGACCTAAATAGTGTTGACTGGACTGTTAAACTCCAAACAAGAAAAAGCATTTGTTGCAAGCATCAGTGTTGACATTGGCCACAATTGCCATGATTTGATTAACCCTTATCCTGCTGAATATTCATTTTAGTCACACCCATTCCCAGACTTTGAACCAATCAGATTACTTGATGTAATTTATTCCTAGAAATTCTTCCTAGAAATTCATAAACTGAATATCAAACAGTGTAGCTCCTGATCAGATGGCTTCTTCAAAAGCCATCTGATCTGGATCTACACTTTTTGCAAAGATAGGGGTTGTCATGAACAGCAGGATAAGAGTTAAAGGTTACCTGCAAGCTATCATCCCTTGAATAACTATACACAGTTTAACCCATTCAGTACCGGACACCCCAAAACGGGTACCTTAGCAAACAGTGGAGGCCCAGATCAGACACCGCAGAACGCGACATCTGATCAGGGCCTCCACTGTTTGCTAAAAGTTCAGCCATTTTCCAAATCAATATTGAAGAAAACACAACCTGACACCCCTAAATTTGAAATGGACTCCTACTATATATAAGGAAGAAGATTCCATTTGGTATAAAAAGGGTTAACGCAGCCCTGTCATATCTTGTACAATGTATGTGCTCTTCTACATTGTAAACCTATATGCTTCACACGTCAGTGCATGTTAAAATTCTGCATTATGATGGACAAACATCTGTCAATGCACGCTCTCCTCTCTTATGTTTAGTTCCAAGATTTGGTCTTTAAAGCAAGTGAGCCACATGGCAGAAAAGTGGTTTCTATGCCTTACTCATCAGTGCATGATAAAATTCTGCATAATGATAGATGCCAGCTATGCTATCTTATGACTTGTTTAGTTTCAAGATTTTTGGTCTTTAAATCAAGTGAGCTAAACTGCAGAAAAAAGGTTTTATAAAATTGTCAGCAACTAAAGGCGGAGATCACTGCACTATCAGAATATTGTACCCAATGATATATGTATCATGGATATTGAAATGACATTGACATTAAACCTTATCCTGCTGATTAAATTAAGTTAAATCAACCAATCAAGTTGCTAAATACAATGTATTCTTTCAATTCACAAACTGCATGACACCGACAGGCAGTGTAGATCCTGATCAGATGGCTTCTGAAGAAGCCACAGTGTAGATCCTGATCAGATGGCTTCTGAAGAAGCCATCTGATCGGGATCTACACTGCTTGCAATGGTAGGGGTTGGTGTGCCCAGCAGGATAAAGGTTAACAAAAATCTGTAGAAAATGCTTATTGCAGGGCGGTGGCATTATCCAGCAGAAGACCAAGTAAACAAATCATAGCTCATCTTGAAGCTTCTTAAGGAGAATGGCAACACTTGGCACATTTTTATGCCATTTTTCAAAGGGAGACAACTTTCAGGACTTCCTGTTCACTTTTCTATAGGCTCGGTCTTGCTGAAAAAGGGGTCTACACTAAAGGAAAGAATTTGAATTTGCTCCTCAGGAGCAAATTCTTTCCTTTAAGAGTTGATCCCTATTGACACTGGAGACAAAAATATTTTTGCAGGAGTTGCTGCCCCCGAAGGTGTTCTCATTCCCCTTAAGAGAACGTAAACATGCTCAGACAGCACATGAATAACCCTTTTACCCCCGAGTTACTGAATTTCTTGACTTTTTTTCCAGACAAACAAAGAAATCTACCTGGGATGTTGGTCGGTCAATGAGATACAATCAGGATGCACAGAGATCAGAAGGTATGTTCCATTTTTATGCCTCTTCCATTTTCAGTGAGGGGCATATAGTATCAACCCTATCCTTTTAATCCATTGTGTGAGTGAGTGAGTGTTTCAGTTTTACATCCCACCAACAGCTAAGGTCATACGGAGACGGGACCTCGGTTTAAAGACTCATCCGAAAGTCTGGAGAAGCCCGGGATCGAACCAGCGACCCCTGGTTTACAAGCCGAGCTGAGTAACCACTCGACCACGGAGGCTTCAAAATCCATTTTGTACTGAATTGAATCTCTCACCAGAGATCGGAAGGTATTTTCCATTTTTATGCTCCCCTCATTTTAAATGAGGGGCTTATAGTATCGACCCTGTCCTTTTAATTCATTGTGTACTGAATTGAATTTCTCACCTTACATATAGGAGACCATTTCAAAGTTTAGGTGGTATAAGTTTGAATTATTTTTAGGAAAATGGCTGAATTGTTTTGCAAACAGTGAGGGCCCTCCTTATCTGAGAACGACCCCAAAATGCTTGTAACCAAGCAAAAAATGTTAGAACATGAAACAACTTATGTATAACCCTTATCCCGCTGAAAAAGATAACCCCTACCTTTGCAAACTGTGTAGATCCAGATCAGATGGCTTCTGAAGAAGCCATCTGATCAGGATCTTCACTGTTTGTCATGCAGTTTGTGAATTGAACAAATACATTAAATCAAGTAACTTGATTGGTTGATAGCTAGCAATGGGTGTGGCTAAATTAATTTATTCAGCAGGATAAGAGTTAAAATGGATAAACCTCCAAATTATCCTCAGAACTCCTCCTTATCAGGAGATATGTTGTAAAAATTGATAGTATACCAATCAAGAACAAGTGAATGGCCAATTGTTCAAAGCCTTGTTAGCTTAACGAGCTTGTTAGTGATCAAATTGTTAACTGTTGTAGCGAGTACAATGTCTAAAATTTCAGTATTTTTGCTGAAAAAAATGTGAGCAGCTTTTGCATTTTTTTTCTGCAAAAATATTTGTATATTTGCCATATTAAACCATTAATGTTTCAACAATTTGTTGACTAACAACATCGTTAGTTTTGAACAACTGGCCCCAGTTCTTTATAAAAACTGACTCGAGAGTAAGAGTATAAAAAATTTTATTTCATAGATAAATTTTATTAAGTTAAATTTCTGTCATAACATTTATCCTAAAAGTGAACTACAATATCAATTTCATTTTCAGATTTACGTCGGATGAAAGAGATCCGGATATACTTGACGAAACTCCGTCTGAATCCTGAAAAGATGGAAAAACCTAAAAAAGAGGTAGGTACATTAAAGCTGGGGCAAAGCAAATGTTCTTGCATAAAAACCTATGTGCATGGCTGTTTGAAGCCATTGTCAAATGGACCGAAAGCCGTGCTCAAACAGCAAAAACCATGTTCAAATCATGAAATTCGCGTGCTGTTTGAACATGGATTTTGAGCTTTGGATATCACAAGACGGGCCTTGTTTTGTTTACGTTATGTTGAGCGACGTAACATTATTGCCCTGAACGTAGCGTTTTATGGTTCTGTTATGACGTCACTGCATAACAACGTCATTGTAAACAACATTCTGAACTGGCCGCCATGTTGGTTCGCCGGTCGCATTTGAAGAGTTAATGTGGAGTTTATATGGAGCTTTGGGGCGTTCGCAAAATTTGCTGTTGGAATCGTAAGTTATGCAAGAACAACGATCATCCATGGTTAGTTCATTGCATTAACATTTGCCGGGTCCTTCGGAAGATATTTGAACATTCGGCCAAGCGGCCTCATGTTCAAACAGCTTCCTAGGGACACGGCAAATGTTAATGCATGATAAACATTGGTTGTTCCCTATATTCAAAAGTAGTTAGAAGTAACTGCATAGTCTCTAATTGGCCAATGTATCAGCACAGTCCACTCAGTGTTGCCAGGTCTAGAACAGTTTTTTGTGGCGATTGGTCAGAAATATTTTCTACAGTCCGCTGATTCAAGAAGAGCAGTTTTCGGTTGTGCACTGTACTGGTTAACTGCTTATATAGAAGCCTGCCCAGGAAAAGTGTGTGTAGGTAAAACTGACCACCTCAGTGTGACCTAAATAGTGTTGACTGGTTTTTGTAAAGGCCAACACATAAAGAAGATACTGGTAAACATTGGGGACTCTAATCAAACTACAGTAACAATTCAATGCATAGCAACAGATAAGTTAAGTACTTTGTGATAATTATAGCCCCGCTTTGAAAAAGTGGGGCTATATTGGATTTGCCATGTCCTTCTGTCATTCCGTGATTCCGTTAATTTGTGTTGGCTCCATAACTTTGTATCTGCTTAACATATTTTCATGAAACTTCACACAAATGTTAAACACCATAAGACAATGTGCAGAGCGAAGGAATTATAACTGTGGATTGCCTACTTTTGGAGTTATTGCCCTTTGAACATTTTCCGTAATTCCGTAATTCCGTAATTCCGTGATTCCGTTAATTTGTGTTGGCTCCATAACTTTGTATCTGCTTAACATATTTTCATGAAACTTCACACAAATGTTAAACACCATAAGACAATGTGCAGAGCGAAGGAATTATAACTGTGGATTGCCCACTTTTGGAGTTATTGCCCTTTGAACATTGAAAAATGGCAATTTTAATTGTGTCCGCTTCATAACTCGAAAACCGTTTGAGATATTTTTAGGAAACTTCACACAAATGTTAAGCACTATGAGACGATGTGCAGAGCGCAGGAACCATAACTCTGCATTGCTTATTTTTGGAGTTATTGCCCTTTGAACATTGAAAAATGGCAATTTTAACAGTGTCCGCTTCATAACTCGAAAACCGTTTGAGATAATTTCATGAAACTTCACACAAATGTTAAGCACTATGAGACAATGTGCAGAGCACAAGAACCATAACTCTGGTTTTCGTATTTTCTGTGTGTCTGTCTGTGTGTCTGTCTGTGTCTGTTAACAATTTTCGTGTCGGCTCCATAACTTTAAAACCCATTCACATATTTTCATGAAACTTCACACAAACATTAAACACCATGAGATGGTGTGCAGAGTGCAGGAACCATAACTCTGGATTGCCTAATTTTTGAGTTATTTCCCTTTGAATATTGAAAAATATCAATTTTAGCCGTCTTTGCTCGATAACTCAAAAACCGTTTGAGATAATTTTATGAAACTTCACACAAATGTAAAGCACCATATTACGTGTGCAGAGCGCAGGAACCCAAACTCTGGATTGTCTACTTTTTCAGTTATAGGCTTTTGAATATTAAAAAATGGCAATTTTAACTATGTCCGCTCCATAACCGTTTCTGATATTTTCATGAAACTTCAAATAAATGAAAAGCACCTTGAGATGATGTGCAGAGTGCAGGAACCATAACTCTGGTTTGCCTACTTTAGGAGTTATTGCCCTTTGAACATTTAAAAAGGCAATTTTGACTGTGTCGGCTCCATAACTCACAAACCATTTGAGATATTTTCATGACACTTCACACAAGTGTAAAGCACCATGAGACAATGTGCAGAGCGCAGGAACCCTGACTCTGATTTGCCTACTTTAGGAGTTATTACCCTTTGAACATTGAAAAATGGAAGATGAAATTTAGTATAAACATGGACATTCTGGTAATGTATCATGCTCATTGAAATGAGGGACAAGGGCTCACAACTCTTAGAGTTTTTCCAGATAATGTAAAATTTTCAACAGTTATTTCTTGTTCATAACTGTTTTCTCCGCAGCTTAAATAACTTTCTTCTCTGACAGCGCTGAAGCGGGGCTATAGTCAGATCCTCTGACAGCTCTAGTTGAAGGACAGTTTTCCTTACTTATCCATATAAACCTATCTTGTGGGTACTCATTAGAACCACCTTATTGTTGCTATGAAATTTCAGTGCCTCAGACACTGATGGCTAATTTATCTTGTCTAATTGGAATTTGTTTGTGAGTCAGAGATATCAACAAAAAAATGTGGATTTGCATATGCGCAGTCTGATCAGCTACATTGTATTCATGGCTTGGATGCTGGTAGTACAATACCACTTGTTTCAATATCTTGTACAGTAAAATTCCTATATTAAGACCACCTTTGGGACTGTTCAAAAGTGGTCTTAAAGACCACTTTTGAACAGTCCCAAAGGTCACGGGGGTAATACCATTTTCTATACCTGTGTTGTTGACCGAGCCGGTACTGTGTAAAGCTGCTGTCGACCGAGAAATACGGTTGTCGACCGAGCGGTACGGATGTCGACACAGGAGGGTAGTCGATAAATTTGCTGTAAATGTGTTATTTTTGTGTATGTCTGTCCATTTTTGTGGTGTCAAATCGTTTGTGAAATAGTTTGCTGTAGTTTCAAGTGTTTCGGAAGTCTGACTAATAGCCTGTTTTGACGCTGAGTGGAATTAAACGGGAAAAAATATAAAATAAGTACTTCCGGGGAAATGCGTGGCTCTTATTCAGTGTCATGGAATTTCGAGGACGAAATGATGCCGATACATCATTAACATACGCGATAACCTTTTATTTGTGTGTCAACATGTCTTTATATGCATTTGTGGAACTGTTTATAGTTTCATCGATACGACTGTCGATGAAGTGAAAGTTTGCGGGGTACAGTTGTCGACGTTACTGGGTACGGATGTCGATGATTCAACGAGAGTGTAGGGACAGATTTACTGGAAATTAACCCCAGTTGAACAATAAAAAACGTTTGCGTTCTTCGTCAGGCTTTGTTTGTTTGTTTGAAGTGGCTGATTGATAATAAACTATCGTTGCTTTGTTTTGTTTGTTTGATTTGAGGTTTAACGTCCCCGTCAACACTGTAAAGGTCATTTTGGAGACGTTTCTTCCAATTTTGTGGGCGAAAACCTGAGTACCCAGAGAAAAACCACCTGACCTTCCGTTGCAGAATTTGGCATCACACCTGTGACCCGAGCGAGGCTCGAACCACGGCGGTGAGAGACCTAATGATCAAGAGTCAGCGCTCTTAACCACTAGGCCACGGAGGCCCGTTACCAATGAGATTGGTCATTAGGTTTTTAGCTCTACCTAGCCGCAAGCTCAGCATGTGAGTATACTCATGCCCTGGCATCCGTCGTCGTCCGTTCACATTCTGCCCGGCATCCGTCGTCATCCGTTCACATTCTGCAAACATCTCATCCATCACGAAAACACGCCTATGTAATATTGACCCCCGTAAACCCCACTTTTATATAGTAAAACTGGGGTTTACAGGCGTATATATTATTTTTCTAATTTCAGCAAAAACAGATTGTGGGTATTCGTTAGAACCGCCTCGTCGAGGCTATGTTAAGAGCAGAAATAATCAAAATTCAGTGCGAAAGTTTCATATTGAGAGGCGTGTTTATGGGGCGCATTTTACTATTTATTCCGTATTTATGAATATTCATAATTAGTTATGGATATCCATAATTCGAATTATGCATATCCATAATTGGAATCATGGATATCCATAAATCGATGTGAATTAATGATATACATAAATCGAATAATGGATATCCATTATTCGATTTATTGATATCCATAAATCGAATTATGGATATCCATAAATCGTTTTATGGATATCATTAATGTAGATCGAAATATGGATATCCATTAATCGAATTATGGATATCCTTAATTCGAATTATGGATATCCATTATTTGGCTGATTTATGGATATCCATAAATCGAATTATGGATATCCATAAATCGTTTTATGGATATCATTAATGTAGATCGAAATATGGATATCCATTAATCGAATTATGGATATCCTTAATTCGAATTATGGATATCCATTATTCGGCTGATTTATGGATATCCATAAATCGAATTATGGATATCCATAATTCTCCTCTGCAAATAAACCTTATGAATAATGACTGCTCCCTTTGCAAAAAACAACAACAACAACAACAAAAAAAACTCGACTTTTCGCGTCAGATTTCCGATTTAGGTGTGTATTAAAAGCCGGGATGGAGGTGGAGGTAATGTCGGGTAGGCTTAGTGGTGGTCTATGGTGTGGGAGAGATATGTTTTGTTTGATTTGAGGTTTAACGTCCCCTTCGGTGTTATTTAGGGCATTTTCGAGACGTTGCTTCCAGTTATGTTGGTCATTAAGCCTTCATTGAGATTAAATGACATCTCAATCCCGCCGGCTTCGGTAGCTCAGTCGGATGCGCGTCTGACTGGTGATCAGGAGGAAGCGGGTTCGATACCTGCCGGGGTAGGCAACATTCTTTCGTGGAGATTGGTCATGAAATATTTTCTAAAGTCATTCTCTCCCTTCCGGTGATTCAAGCAGGGCAGTTGTCAGTTTCTGGCGAAAGGATGTGCACTGTACTGGTTAACTGCTTACGTATAAGCCTGCCCAGGAAAAGTGTAGATAGGTAAACTGACCGGCTAAACAATGACCTAAATTAGTGTTGACTGTGCCGTTAAATTCAAATACAAACAAACAAACAAACATCTCAATCCCTGTTGCCCATTGGACAGACTTAGACTTTCTAAACGATTTACCAGTACTCTCAGCTCATGCAGCCAAATCTATTTCTCCAAGCCCCAATGGGCGGGGGCCAGGAGATATATCTGAATCTGCTTGGTACTCCATACATCTCAAGTAGATTGTTTGTTTGTTTGATTTGAGGTTTAACGTCCCCGTCAACTCTGTAAAGGTCATTTTGGAGACGTTGCTTCCAATTTTGTGGGACTTTTACCCGACATTGAGATGAAATGACATCTCAAGCCCTGTCGCCCAAATGAACCAATAGGGTTTATTAACATGGACGGACCGACTCGTACTGCTTTGCCTGGGCAGGCTTAGATCCTCTAAGCGGTTTACCAGTACTCGTGTGCGGGTCGGTTTCAGCTCTGCGTGAAAGCATCATGCAGCCCATCTATTTCTTCAAGCACCGATGGGCAGGGGCCGTCAAATAGAGTGTTATATGGATATATGTTAATACTATATATAACGACCGTGTGCATTTTTCTCCAGAAAGCATGCGCGGATTGCCTGTTTGGATCATTATAATCTTTCGTCCGATTAGGTGCGCAGTCCTCATAGAGGTGATTCCAGAGGGACCGCTGCGTTGACCGGAATTTCCAGATCTTAGGCTGGTTCCGATATTTAACTGCACACATGGCGGGCGTTCAGCGTATGCCGTCCGTTGCTTTGGAAGCCTTATGGGCTGAAAAGGCTGCACGGCAGATAGGTCCCTTTGACCGGTCATCATCTTCCAGCGATGATGAAGGCCTTAAAAGATTTTGAAGATTTTTACAGTAAACAATCACGTGTTTTAGAGAGAAATCATTAAACCAAAAGCTTTGGCGGTGATTTATGGATATCCATAATTCGAATTATGGATATCCATAAATCGATCTGAATTATGGATATCCATAAATCGAATTATGGATATCCATTATTCCGCTGATTTATGGATATCCATAAATACGGATTAAATAGTAAAACGGTGCCCAATACGTGTTTTCGTAATGTCTGAAAACCGATTGGCCAATCAAAGCCAACATGTTTTGAACCTCTTTGGGTAGGGGGAACGCTAGTTTGTTCGCGACATCTGGGTCACATGACCAAGATGGCTACCACACCCATATATGGTTAAACCATTGAAAAGCTTCTCTAGGACCAGTCAAGAAACTTTGTATGTAACAGATAGGACTCCAGCACATCATAATTTGTTAAAATGATGATCTTAGGATTACCCCGAACTTATCTCCAGACATGGTCAAATTTTACAACCTGTCCTTTTCTATTGGAAAAATTAAAATAATTAATTTTTCAGAAACTATTGCAGCCAGTGAAATTTGGTCGGCAACTAATTGAGATTCTTCACATGTGTGTGGATTTGGTGAGTGAGTGTTTGAGTTTTTCGTCCCACCAACAACTAAGGTCATAATGGAGACGGCACCTCGGTTTAAAGACTCATCCGAATGTCCGGAGAAGCCAGGGATCGATCCTGCGACCCCTAGTTTACAAGGCGAGTAGCGTGACCACTACACCACGGAGGCTTATGTGTGGATTTGGTACCGATTCCTCACATGTGTGAAGTATTGGTATAAAATACACTCTTGTGTGAGAAATTGGTACCAATTCTTCTCATGTGTGAGGAATCGGTATATACTAGTTCTTTACATGTAAGACAGGTGTAATAGTAATTGGTACAAATTCTCCACACCCCATAAACACAGGTCACAAGTGTGACGAATACTTAGCATTTCTTTACACGTCAGACATTGTCAACGAAATCTTCACATGTGTGAGGAATTGATACCAATTCTTCACACCCTATAAAAAGTCGCACTAGTTTTTCACAGGTGTGACGAATACTTACCAATAATTCTTTATACGTCAGAAAATTCAGCATCAAAATTTTTCGAAATTGACCATATGTAAATTTGGGTGTGAAATTTACGAAATGAGAAATTAACGGTTCAACAAAGCCATCCCTAGACATATTGGAAGTGTTGGTGGTGACAGTGACGCAGGTGTGTGGCAAGGTATACTGTCTTCTTCTTCTTCTTCTTCTTCTTCTTCTTCTTCTTCTCTATCAAATCATATTATGCCGATTACTAAATTTCGTTTAAATATACACGTGTAGCTTTTTAAAAAATCTTAGAAAGCCTTCCGTAGACAAGTTATAGGATACAGCGGTCTTGAACAGTTCTGTGATGTGTTATCCAGGGTCCGACACTGGCTGCAAAACTGATTTTGGTGAGGAAATCACGACGACCATACTGACATTGACCACCCGTCAGCATTTGTATACCCACAATTCAAAACAACTTATAAGAAACCATATTACATATGTACCGCTGATTGGTGACTTTTGTTTCAAATACAGCTAAGCACGGGACATGTCAAGACATTGCCCAGTGAATCCCCGTTAGGAATGACAAAAAGTCTGTTCTAATATCAACATAGACAACTGATAAACTATCTTAACATGTCGGTACAGTTATGTGGTTATGTTTGTTTGTTTGAGGGAGATTTAACGTTCCCGTCAACACTATTTGGGTCATTTTGGAGACGCTGCTTCCAATATTGTGGGACTTTTACCTGACAATGAGATAAAATGTCATTATATGCAGGGATGGTCCAACTCGCACCACTTTGCCTGGGCAGGCTAAGACCCACTAAGCGGTTTACCACTACTCAGGTGCGGTTGATTTCTGCTCAGCGTTAACCATTTATACCGCCTTTACTTAAATATGCACTTGCGCACACATAACAAACGCAAAATCAAAGCACTAAGAGTACTGATGGGTCGATTGTCGCTGACTATAGGTCGGAAAAAGTCCTGGACTGTGATTTAAACTGCTTAATTTACCCTTGAAATCCGATTTTTAAGTATATAGGGTAGATCTTGATCAGACGCCGCATTCTGTGGCGTCTGGTCTGGGTCTTCACTGTCTGCCAAGCCCAACCTATGGTTCCAAGATAACCCTCTTACACAACACTCTGACCTCAGTCACTGCGGCTGTTTTCTACAAAAAAAAAGCAATTCGGACAAGTCTGTGATAGTCACGTGGACTGAAGAGCTTTTCTGCTTAGGAATTTTGGGTAGTCGGAAAAGGAGCTCATCACGAAAACACGCCTTTATGATTTTGACCCCCCTTGAACCCCACTTGTATATAGTGAAACTGGGGTTTACAGAGGTAAACCTTATTTTTCATATTTCTGCCCATATACATAGATTCTGGGTACTTGTTAGAACCGGGCGTTCACACAATCTATTTTTGAGCAGAAATATAAAAAGTATCAGATATTTTTTTTTATTATTTTTTTTCATTTTTTGGTCGATTGTTTATCAATCGACCCAAAGGTATAAAGGACAAAACCTCTATTAGTGCTTGAGTCCACGTGACTATCAATGATTTGTAGGAATCCACACAGATTATTTATAGAATTTTATCGCACTGAGGTCAGCGTGTTTACGTGAAAAGGTTAACTGTAAAATCTGGGCTGGAATCATGGGTTGGGCTAGGCAAACAGTGTAGACCCAGATTAGACGCCACAGAACGCGGCGTCTGATCAGGGTCTTCACTGTTTGCTTAGAGTATAGGAATTTAAGGGTCATGCGCCGAAAAACGCAGCGTCTGATCATGGTCTACACGGTTTGCTTTCAGTAAAGGAGTTTAAGGGTTAAACGAAACAGTCCACGCTCAGGCCCATTTTTCCTAACTACAATCAGAGACGATCGACCCACCAGTGCTGTCAGTGCTTTGATTGTTTTTAGGGTAAAATTTTCAATTTATTTTAATAGGCATGTTTTCGTAAAGTCTGCTGATCAACCCTACTGTTTGTCATGGCATTTGTTGAGAAATATTCGTCTCTGCACATGCGCTTGAAGTTCTGAGCTCAAAACCTAAACAATGGGCCTCCGTGGCCCAGTGGTTAAGAGCGCTGACTCTTGATCATTAGGTCTCTCACCGCCGTGGTTCGAGCCTCCCTCGGGTCACATGTGAGACGCCAAGTTCTGCAACGGAAGGTCAGGTGGTTTTTCTCCGGGTACTCCGGTTTTCGCCCACCTCTGATTAACGATCTGCTCGATATGAGTGAAATAATCTTGAAAGGGCCGTAAAACCAAAAAAAAAAAAAAAACCTAAACATTTCGTTATGGTCCTTTCAAACAAATTTGAAATGTTTAAGCATTTAAACTTCAAGCGCCTGTGATCTTTCCGACATTATTCTCCAAGAGCATTTGCAGCACAGGTTTACAACATTTGTTTGCAGTTTAATTTCAATCTGATTTGGCATTTACATGTTCAAGTGTTTACATCAGTGACCAGCTTTGTAGCCTGTTGTGTAAACTAAATATGGGAGAGTTAAGGATGGGGTTATTCTTGGTGATTGTTTGTTTGATTTGAGGTTTAACGTCCCCGTCAACACTGTAAAGGTCATTTTGGAGACGTTGCTTCCAATTTTGTGGGACTTTAACCCGACACTGAGATGAAAAGACATCTCAAGCCCTGTCGCCCAATGAAACCAATAGGGTTTAACAGCATGGACGGTCCACCTCGCACCGCGGTTCCTGGACAGGCTTAGATCCTCTAAGCGGTTTACCAGTACTAGTGTGCGGGTCGGATTCAGCTCTGCGTGGAAGAATCATGCAGCCCATATATTTCTTCAAGCCCCTATGGGCGGGGGCTTAGTTGCGACTTTAAGACACCAGTTCGCACAAAACATACATTTTTCTTCATGGCTCCCAGTGAAATCTGCCTTATAGTGCAGATTTCAGTAATAATCATAGAATAAATCATGTATTTTAACAGCAGTACATGAAATGTAGTTTTTATATTTCGTCGACAGTCGTATCAATCAGACTAGGATACCATCAACGGTCGTATTTCTAATAATCGACATCCCTATCCCGACATTTTTCAAAGGTCTATAAAAACTCCCAGAGTGCATGAATTATGTCAAACCCACGTTGTTGTCGAAGCGTAAATGGTAGATAAAATATATATGGTGTTTTATTGCTTTCCTACTTTTAATAAAGCATTAGATTAATGAAATTCTGTGAAAACTGATTTTTTTCGAAAGAACCGGTATTTTATAGTGTTTTTCAGACTCACGACTCTCTATAAGTGAACAGACAATTAACAGCTTGTCTCTTTAAAACACCGACAACGTTTGTAAATGTTTAAACTAACGTTTTCGCCTCTCCAAGTGCATCAAAATCGAAGACCCTCCTCTGTCGACAGCCGTACTGCTCGATCGAAAGCCGTATTTCTCGGTCGACAGCAGCTTTACACAGTACCGGCTAGGTCGACAACACAGGTATAGAAAATGGTATTACCCCCGTGAAGGTGTTCCTTGACCACAGTACAATGTAGGCAGAAAACACAAAGAAAAATTAAGTGTGCCCTTCAAAATAAGCTTTTTTATATCAAAATTAGTCCTAATTTTAGGTGGTCTTAATAGTGTAATTTCACTGTATATCAAGACTCTTGCTAGTCTGTCTAGCTGAGTAGACTGGTTTGTGTCTTATCCTGGCTGGATAGTACAGTACCTCTAGTTTCTATGTCTAAAATATCAAGACTCTTGCTAGTCTGTCTAGCTGAGTAGACTGGTTTGTGTCTTATCCTGGCTGGATAGTACAGTACCTCTAGTTTCTATGTCTAAAATATCAAGACTCTTGCTAGTCTGTCTAGCTGAGTAGACTGGTTTGTGTCTTATCCTGGCTGGATAGTACAGTATCTCTAGTTTCTATGTCTAAAATATCAAGACTCTTGCTAGTCTGTCTAGCTGAGTAGACTGGTTTGTGTCTTATCCTGGCTGGATAGTACAGTACCTCTAGTTTCTATGTCTAAAATATCAAGACTCTTGCTAGTCTGTGTAGCTGAGCAGACTGGTTTGTGTCTTATCCTGGCTGGATAGTACAGTACCTCTAGTTTCTATGTCTAAAATATCAAGACTCTTGCTAGTCTGTCTAGCTGAGTAGACTGGTTTGTATCTTACCCTGGCTGGATAGTACAGTATCTCTAGTTCCTATATCTAAAATATCAAGACTCTTGCTAGTCTGTGTAGCTGAGCAGACTGGTTTGTCTTATCCTGGCTGGATAGTACAGTACCTCTAGTTTCTATGTCTAAAATATCAAGACTCTTGCTAGTCTGTCTAGCTGAGCAGACTGGTTTGTGTCTTATCCTGGCTGGATAGTACAGTACCTCTAGTTTCTATGTCTAAAATATCAAGACTCTTGCTAGTCTGTCTAGCTGAGCAGACTGGTTTGTGTCTTATCCTGGCTGGATAGTACAGTACCTCTAGTTTCTATGTCTAAAATATCAAGACTCTTGCTAGTCTATGTAGCTGAGCAGACTGGTTTGTGTCTTATCTTGTAGGAAGCTGAGCAAGCCATGTTGGGTTTTACCTAGCCACAAACCCTGAAAATAGGTTTTCTAGTTGCTTGGCTCACAATTTTGCGCTGTTTGTTGTGCCATGATTCTTATAAAAATTGATTACTTAAATTCTGCAATAGCATGTGAGAAAACAAAGTAAAATATACTATGTTTGGAATTTTGAGTGCTTTTTCTGATGATACTTTCATCTAGCCTCGGTGACTCGGTGGAATGCGCATCAGACTAGTGGGTTCGATTACTGCCAGTTTGGCAACATTCTTTGATGGAGATTGACTATTCAATATTTTCTACAGTCATTCTCTCCCATCCATTGATACAAGATGGGCAGTTGTCAGTTTCTAGAAAAAGTATGCATGCACTGAAATGGTTAGATAAACTTAATGACCAAATGACCAAAACAGTGTTTACTTGGTTGTCAAAATACAAATCAAATCCATATACAGTAAAATTCATATATTCAGACCACCTTTGGAACTGTTCAAAAGTGGTCTTTAAAGACCACTTTTGAACAGTCCCAAAGGTAGTCCTTCACTAGAGGACACTGGGTGTAGAAAATTTTGAGAAAGAATGGCCAAAACCTTACAAATATGTTTTTAAAAGCAGACTTAGTCCTAATTTTAGGTGGTCTTAATAGCAGAATTTGACTGTACTTTCAAAACAACGTATTAACTCGTATTTCAGTATGCTGGTGGGGTGTTTTGTAAGTTAGAAGCCCAGTGGAGGGCAGCGTACATGCAGCAGCAAGCCAAACAACAAGCCCAGGCTCAACTCAGGTAAATGTCTTCTTTTATCATACACATTTTATTATTAATATATACCACCTGTACAGCCTTGTTGTTGAAGCTGGTTCTTGTAGGTAGGGTGGTTGTCTTTTCCATGAAGTTAACACATTGCATGCGGGAAACCTCTAAAGGGCTACCTTGGCAAATAATGCAGGCCCAGATCAGACGCCGCATTCTGCGGCGTCTGATCAGGGCCTGCACTATTTGCTAACAGAATATTCCATCAAAAACGGAATATACCATCAAAAATGGAATATACCGTCAAAAATGGAATAAGGGCCCCTGCCCATTGTGGCTTGAAGAAATAGATGGGCTGCTTGATCCACTCAGAGCTGAAACCGACCGCACACAAGCACTGCTAAACAGCTTAGAGGATCTAAGCCTGCCCATCAAAGCGGTGTGTGTCAGACTCTCCATGCTTATAAACCCTATTGGTTTCATTGGGTGACAGGGCTTAAGATGTCATTTCATCTCATTGTCGGGTAAAAGTCCCACAAATTGAAAGCAACATCTCCAAAAAGACCTATACAGTGTTGACGGGGACGTTAAACCTCAAATCAAACAAACAAAAAATGGAATAAAAAAGAGAAAATAGGTGTTTAAGCCATTGAAGTTTCACTGTAGAATCAAATTCTAAAAGCAACACCCAGAGGAAGATTTAGACAGAGAGATTTTGACCTTGTCAGGCCTACGTTTGAGTGGCCCCAGTAAGCATAGGTGACAGGGACCCTTTTGGGATGATCGTTTATCAGTCGATCCAAAGTTACTATACAGAGTACCCGACTATTGCTAAAGTGACTATCACTGAACTTGCAAATAGCATTTATTCGAAATCCAGGTAACCTTTAATTATAGCAGCACTGTTCTTGTCCTTTGATGTCAGAGTGCTGTGTAAAAAAGGGTTGGTTGTTTGTAAAACTGGGATTTGACTGATGCACTGGGACATTGGCAAACAGAGTAGACCTATACAGTAAAAACCTGTCATAGTGGCCACCTCTATTAAGCAAGCAACCTGTCTTAAGCAAGCATGCCTTCAGTTCCCGAAAAAGGAAAATGCATTAAAATTCACCTTTAATAAGCAAGCACCTGTCTTAACCCATTTTGTACCAGAACCCCAAAACGGGTACCCTGACAGACAGTGCAGGCCCAGATCAGATGCCGCAGAACGCGGCATCTGATCAGGGCCTACACTGCTTGCAAAACGTTCTGCCAGTTTCCAAATAGATTTTGAAGAAAACACAACCTGACATCCCTAAATTTTGAAATGGACTCCTGCTATATATAAGGAGGAAGATTCCATTTGGTACAAAAAGGGTTAAGCAAGCACATTTTAGTCAGCCCTTAGATGCTTGCTAAATACAGGTTGGCATCTGATCAAGATCTACACTCCTGGTTAAAGAAGCCTCCATGATGTAGTTGATAAGCTACTGACCTCATAAACCAGGGACTATGGGTTCGATTCGGATGAGTCTTTAAACAGAGGTCCTGTCTCTGTATGACTAGCTGTTGTGGGACATAATACTCAAAACACACACACACACACTAATTGGTTAAAATACTTGAATTCAAGGGTTAAACATAAGAATGTGACATGGGGTCCTGTTGTAGATGGGCATTTCCAACCCAAGGGACGACAGTGCTGAGTGGAACCGAGGCTACACTGAGGTTCCGCTCAGCATGGTCATCCCTAATGTTGGAAATGCCTATCTGCAATAGAACACCATATTTGATTCTTTTTCTTGCACAACACCGCCAGAAATTTTCATTTTGCTTTATTTTACATTTTATTAGCTTGGCTTTTTTCGCAGATAACCACGAGGTATTGTCATAGCTCTGGCGTCGTCTGTGTCGTCATGGTGCAAAAACTTCGACATTTTGTAATATCTCTGTCATTACTGAACATATTTACTTGAAACTCAGACTAGTTGTTTGTTATGAAAATGGGAACTCATACCAATAGGTGAGGTAACCCTCAAAATATTTTGGCACAGTTATGCCCCTTTTTTGACTTAGAATTTTTGCAGTTGGCACCCGCATGCGGTGTTCTTGTTTGTGTGCGCTATACTTATGCAGTTTGCCCGGGCAACAACACCAGGGTTAGAACATAATTTTTATACCAGGCTAAAACCACAGATTTCCTTACCTGATGTGCAAGAAAACATTTGGCCACCCTACACTCAGCTACAATCAACCCACCAGAGCATGTCATTGCTTCGATTGTTGTGAGACAGCATTTTATTTGCTTAGCTGACCCGCAAGTTTTATGTTGTTGATCTAATATCTAGGTTCAGTTGTTCAAAGTCTCGTTACCGTAATTCCCTGTGTATACCACGCACTTTTTTCACCCAGAAAACGGTAAAAAAAATCCCTGCGTGTAATACAATGGCATAGAAAAATGACATTGTTTTTCTCGAAAAGTCGGCAGGTCACGACAACCCATTACAAATACAATGTGACCTTTTGAGACCCTCATAAAGTTCGTTTGACATATTAATTCATTGAATCATTCATACCATTAAAATGCAATCAATATTCCTATCTCAGACATCAACCTTTCATCCCTTTTTGGGACATCGGCAAACAGTGCAGTCCCAGATCAGACACCTCAGAAAGACGCCGCAGACATCTGATTTGGATTTACTCTGATGATTTATAACAGTTCAATTATGACACTATTGTTAATCCCTGTCATATAATTGCCACCCTGCGGTGCATGTCGATAAGGTGTAAAAATATGGTCAAGTTATGTCTCTAATTTGCGTTTATTCCCCGATCATAAAATTTAATCCGCAATCAATGTGAAAATTATTTAATTGCTCCTAAAACGAGTTGCTACGACTATTCTACTATCTCGTGAATGATTATGTTTTGGCACCAAATAGCAGACGCTTGGCGAGAAAAGTTGAACGCTTTAAATTGTGTTTACACATCTGTATGCTGGTGTTGGTTATTGACACGAAGCTTACAGAAAGCGCTGTTTTCCACTACCGTTTTGCTATCGAGAATTTTTTTACCGTTTCCAAACAATTTTTTATGAAAGAGATACGCCCCATTAAGATAAAACAATAGACACGTGTGGGGTTGCTGGGGTCCGATGACGTCATTTACCGATTGCGTGCCGATTCGCCCCAGTCAATTTCGGATGCGCGGAAGTTCTATGCGCCGGATTCAAGTCTGCGGGTTGTCAAAGATCTATTTCAGCGAATCGGCCGATTCGCCCCCGTCAATTTCGGACGCTCGAAAAAAATCGGCCGGTTCGCCCCAGTAAATTTCGGATGCGCGGAAGCTCTACTATGCGACGGATTCAAGTCTGCGGCTTGTCCCAAATCTATTTCAGCGAATCGGCCGATTCGCCCCCGTCAATTTCGGACGCTCGAAAAAAAATCGGCCGGTTCGCCCCTGTCAATTTCGGACGCGCGGAATCTCGCCCGACGGAAAAAATCGTACGTGATTTTTATTTTCATTGCGTGATTCACGTAAGATTTTGCGTGAGTGGGAACTCTGATTAATAATGATAGTTACTGCATGTCAACAAAGTTTCAAATTGCACAGGAAATCGGGTTCCTTGAAGTCAGGCATGAATCACCGTTTTATTAACAGTAAATGCAAAATGGGCTTCTTTAATTGAGTGAGATGTTTGACTCACGCTGAGAAGGTGTTAATTATGGGATTAGCACAGAGAACGTGTGAATAACCAGAGGTGTCAAAATACTCAATCTACCTGTAGAAATTTCTGTCAATAACGCTATGGAGCACCTGCCTTGGAGGCATGTTGTCACAATTTTACCTTTGGAAAGAAACCTGTTTCTATCTTTCCTTGTGAAAGAAAACTGGGAAAAACGCATTGTCATCTTTCATAACAAATGAATAACCGCACCCTTAAAATGTCACCTTGTCACACACCACCGTTATGGGTAAATGGAGAACTGCCTATGCTGCAAGAGAGAAACTTACCACTTTTCTATTCTATAACTACTAGGAAATATACCTATAACCAGTCAGGCTATTTTGATAGTAGCCAATCAAAATTTGTGTACTTTCATTTTCAATCAAAATGGCGTCTAAGAAAAGCATTCTGTGATACTGGGGAAAAGCATGTGCGTGTTTTAGACTGGAATATTTTTTTTCACATATCTTGGACTCAGAATTGAGGTGCGTGTTATAGATGAGTGCGTGGTATACACAGGGAATTACGGTAGCTGAACCCATATCTTGCTGAATATTCATTTAAGCCACACCCATTTCTGTCTATCAACCAATCAAATTACTTGATGTAATTTATTGCTACAAATTCAGAAACTGAATGCCAAACAGTGTAGATCCTGATCAGATGGCTTCTTCAGAAGCCATCTGATCAGGATCTACACTGTTTCCAAAGATAGGGGTTTTCGTGAACAGCATGATAAGAGTTATCACGCTTGTAAGTGGTCAATTTGTTAACTCTTCAAGCAAGTACAGTATCTAAAAGTTTGGTATTTTTGCTGAAAATAATGTGAGTAGCTTTTGCATATGCAAAAACTACTCACATTTTTGCTTCTCACATTTTTTTTCAGCAAAAATATTAGCATATTTGCAATATTAAATTATCAAAGTTTTAACGATTCGTTAATTAACAACATTAGTTTTGAACAACTGGCTACTGGTGATGCTTTTATTCACATATATTCTCAGTATTGTTCGGAATATTTTCTTTTGATGTGTTCTTTACTGAATTTATTTTTGGTATAAACAAGCAACAAAGGCCACCCCCACTTCAAACAGAAAATAACAAAAAAGGGGAATAAATAAATAAATAAATAAATAAATAAATAAATAAATAAAACAAATTAATAAAAGATATGTTTTGGTTCTAAATTTTCTTAATCCTTATCTTGATCAACATGACAACCCCTACCATTGCAAACACTGTAGATCCAGATAAGATGGCTTCTGAAGAGGAGCTACACTGTTTGTCAAGCAGTTTGTTAACTGAACAAATACATTATATCAAGTAGCTTGATCTGTCCCCACCCATCGGGGCTTGAAGAAATAGATTGGCTGCATGATGCTTCCAAGCAGAGCTGAAACCAACTGCACACGAGTACTGGTAAACCGCTTAGAGGATCTAAGCCTGCCCAGGCAAAGCGGTGCGAGTGGGCCCATCCATGTTTATAAACCCTATTGGTTTCATTGGGCGACAGGGCTTGAGATGTCATTTCATCTCAATGTCAAATAAAAGTCCCACAAAATTGGAAGCAACGTCTCCAAAATGACCTATACAGTGTTGACCGGAACTTTAAACCTCAAATCAAACAAACAAAACAAATCAAGTAATTTGATTAGTTGATAGTTAGCAGTGGGTGAGGCTAAATTAATTGATACTGAAGGATAAGGATAATTACTTTTCTTCTGCCGCTGTATTTTAGCCCTTTCAGTACAAAATGGAATCTTCCTCCTAATATATAGAATGAGTCCATTTCAAAATTTAGGGCTGTCAGGTTCTGTTTTCTTCAAAATTAGTTTGGAAAATGGCTTAACGTTTTGCAAACAGTGTAGGCCCTGATCAGACGCCGCGTTCTGCCGCGTCTGGTCTGGGCCTGCACTGTTTGCCATGGTACCCATTTAGGGGTTTCCAGTCTGAAATGGGTTAAATACTTTTAAGCAATTTATTTGCAGTTTGAAATTTTGGGGATTATTTTCATTACAATAACAAATCCATGTGATATAGTGCATTTTGTCCATACCTGAAACATGGCAATTTTTTTATGAAATGTGTGTTTTTTTTCTTATTTATACTATAAACATAGATTGTGGGTACTCGTTAGAACGTTAGAATAAGGCGGTTCTAACGAGTACCCACAACCTATGTCATGGAGCAGAAATAAGGAAAATGGTGTTTACCCCCGTAAACCGGAGGTTTCTCTATATAAAGTGGGGTTTAGGGGGGTCTTTATTTCATGGGCTTGTTCACATGATGTATCTGCAGATTGCATAATCTGGGGTATATTTAAATTTATTGGCATACATGTAATGAATATTGATGGTGTTTCATTGTGGTGTTTTCCGTCTTGATTGCCAGCCATACTAAAATGAAATAATCATTAGTGTTTTACAGTACAGTAGAACAACGATGGCTCGTTTACCATGGATGAGCCCCTAGCGAAATCCTCTACATAAGAATTAGTGGGAAATAATTAAGGGATTTTAGTCTTTTATCTTGCAAATGTATGCTGTGTGTACTCATTAGATTCGCCTCAATGAAGCAATTCTAATGAGTACACTCAGCATTCATTAGATTCGCCTCAATGAGGCGATTCTAATGAGTACTCTCAGCATACATATTCATTATAGAACACCGAAAAGATGTCTATTATGCCTCCTGACAGTAATCTCAGTGGCTCGAACTACCCCTGTCTCGAACAGATTTTCGAGGTCCCAAAGGTGTTCGAGCCATTGAAGTTCGACTGTATTAGTTTATCATTATTCAATTCTGTCTTGATTTTTAGGAATGTTTGGAAATTCTGATAGTATGTATGTTGCAAAGAATTTATCAGATGTTGTGTGAAGCACTGTTGAAATATGTCAGACCCAGCATGCATGGTATTCCCACTGTCTTTTGAGTTAAAAATCTTATCCTGTGGTTATAATACATTTTATGCCCCCTAAAATACATCTTGTATCATCCATTTTCAATTGGAGGGCATACAGTTTCACTGCTGTCTGTATGTATGCCCAGACTGTACAAAAAACATTCAGTATCTTGTGAAAAGATAGTGCATTGGATTCATACTTTATAGACAGGTATATATAATCATAAAATATAGGTCAAGTGCTATTTGGGGTAAAATCCCCAAGTTATTATGGGAGTTATGGTCCTTTATCAACTTCATTTTTTGCAGAATGCTTGTTTTTGGGTAAAGGTTGGCCCCGGGGAGGTGCATTTTTATCATTGAGTTCCTTTCGCTGATTCAGGATTGGCAGTTGTCAGTTTCTGGAGAAAGAATGTGCGCTGTACTTGTTAAATGCTCAAGTATAAGACTGCCCAGGCAATAGTGTGGCTGTTTAAAATGACCAGCTCAGTTTGACCTTAATAGTGTTGACTGGGCTGTTTTATTCCAATCAAAACTAAAATATCATTTTGAACAATCCATTTGACCATTGCCTTATTTGTAGCCATCATTCTTGGACATAGAACTTCACATTTTACTAAAATGAATAAAACTTGTATGAGCATTGTCTTAAACCGTACGCATATGCATGCTTCATTGGGACAATGAAACATTAAAAGGTTATGACCTTCACCTGTCTTTTTAAGCTCAGAAACATTTACCTTATGACCTTGACCTTATAAAGTAGCCATAGTTCTTGGACATAGAACTTCACATTTTACTTGAAGTAATAAAACTTTTATGTCCATTGCTTTTAACCATGATACATGTCATTAGGATCAATGAAACAGTAGAAGTTTATGACTTTGACCTCCCTGCTCAAGGTCAGAAATGTCAACCTGGGTTCTGACAACCATGGGTTATGCTTATTGTGTGTGTGAGATAATGGTGATATGAGGCTTATGTTTTGGGGGCCATCTGTTTTTGCTAAAAGCACTTAGTTACTGAAGGTATTGGGACACATATGCCTGTCTTTTACCCTGTTTGATTTCCCGCCATCACATTTTTAATGCATTACATAATTGAAAATGAAGCTTCCAGTTTAGGATAATTGTGGTAATTGGCTAAAATGTCCCAGTACTACTGAATTTCCCTAAGTTTTCAGACACCAAAAGATAAAAAAAATAAACCTGGACAAACAGTGTAGAGCCAGATCAGGCTGCTCCTGAAGGAGCCGTCTGATCAATGACTGCACTGTTTTTCACGGAGAAAATGTCCTGCACTCAAAATGTAAACTGAATAATTTTTAAAAATATAATTCTGTGCATTAACCCTTGTCCTGCTGAATATTCATATAAGCCACACCCACTGCCGATTATCAACCAATCAGATTACTTGATGCAAATTATTGCAACAAATTCATAATCTGAAAGGCAAACAATGTAGATCCTGATCAGATGGCTTCGTCAGAAGCCATCTGATCTGGATCTATATTGTTTCAAAGATAAGGCATATCCGGGATTAGCAGGACAAGGGTTAAAAAGTGTCTGAATTTTTAGGGCAAATACCGTAGTTGTTTTGGTTGACAGTGGGTTTGGTGGTTGGTTACAGTTGCAAGTATTTGAAAATAGGAACCATGAGCAAACAGATATGAGTTGCAACTTATTACTATAAACAGTGAAAGTTCAATGACTCAGACACTGATGCCTCATTTACTTTGCTTGATTCAAACTCATTTTTGATCCTCTTAAGATAGCTCCAGATATTCATGTATAATTGACCCTTCAACTACCTCTTAAATACCTGGAGCAGATAACAGTGATTTTTAGTTTGCTATTGCACTAACCCTGGTGTTGGTGTTGGCATTAGTGTTTGTATCGCCATTGGCATCCACATTTACGTTATAAGTTTTTAGGACGTCATATTTTTTTTTGTCAAACAGTAAGATGGATTTGGTTATTATTTGATCTGATGATAGATATAGGTCCAAAGTTTTCAGCAGTACCCTTGCCCATGCCCATGACCTCAAGGTCAAGGTCACAGACTTAGAAAGTAAAGTTTATGTCTAAGTTTTTTAAGCGCTTATATTTTCCAATTCATATAATGGATTTGGTTTATATTTGGTATGATGATAGATACTGGTTCAAAGTTTTATTCAGCAATAACCCTGCCCCTGCCCTTGACTTGAAGATCAAGGTCACAGACTTAAAAATTTTTTGTCAAGGTGAAGGTTACCGACTTATCCTATTTTCTGAAAAGTTATGCTGTGTGTACTCATTAGAATCGCCTCAATGAGGGAACTCTAATGAAAACACACAACAGACTTTCGTTTTTTATAAAAGATATAAATATTATGCCAAACACAATCTGGCACTATAATTATCCCCCAGTGACTTAAATTATTCATACGAGTATATCAAACATCTTTTTTTTTTTTTTGGTTTGGGTTTTAAGGCCCTTTCAAGATTTTTTCACTCATATAGAGCCAATCGTTAATTAGAGGTGGGCGAAAACCGGAGTACCCTGAGAAAAACCACCTGACCTTCCATTGCAGAACTTGACGTCTCACACGTGGCCCGAGCGAGGCTCGTACCTACGGCGGTGAGAGACCTAATGACTAAGAGTCAGCGCTCTTATCCACTAGGCCATGGAGGCCCGCTATCAAACATCTTAGGTGTTTGAGTCATTGAAGTTTGACAGTCATTTACAAACTGCATGCTGGGTATTTCTTTTTCAGCTGATGACATTTTAAAATATTTTTTTTTCTCAGGCAACAGGATTTGACATCTCATGCAAATTGTCTCCTATGGAGACAATTTGCATGAGATTCCAAGTCCTGTTTTCTGGGAAAAATTAGAAAACTATCAACAATTTGTCGTCTGCTGAATTAGTCCAGGGAGTGCTGAAGATTAAAGGTGGTTTGTATCCTTAAAAAAGCACTTTGCCAATGCATAGAACATATGAGTAGTATATTTTACAATGTTTGTTTGAACACAGGATAAGTAGAAGCAATACATATCACTACACAACATCACGGAAGGAAAAGCGGAGCAATTCTGGTTTTTAGTGGAGTTTCAGGTTTAATATTAGTTTATAATACACCTCTCTTATTTACAGCATGGAACTATGTTATAATATATTGCTGTAAATACCCCGAAAATCTGGACTGAAAGTTTTGTAAAATTGAAAAAGAATATAGATCTATAATTAACATACTGGAGAAGAATGGGAAACTTATTTTGATTTACGAAAATATAATTGACGTTTGACTCCTTTTTACACTGCTAAATGGGCCTTCATGGCCTAGTGGATAAGAACACTAATTCTCAATCATTAGGTCTCTTAATGTTGTGGGTCTGAACCTCGAGTGTAGGACAATATCCCCTCCAGACAAAATCCCCTCTGCTCATTTTTGCATAGGTGGACGAAATCCCCTTCATGTTTTTTACAAGGTGAACATAATCCCCTTTGCAACTTTTTACGGGGTGGACATAATCCCCTCGTGATTTTTACAAGGTGGACAAAATCCCCTCCATAAGATGGACAAAATCCCCTTCGGACAAAATCCCCTTTGGACAAAATGGCCTTGCTGATCTTGAATGGTAGATGAGACTGTGCATCGGCCATACACTCTGTTCCCTGAAGACTGAAGACTAGAATAAATTTAAAATGTTCATTGCACGACCCGCAGAAAAAGCGACCGACTGAAGTCGGTTGATTTCTAAGAGTGCCCTAAAATCACTGTGTCATTCTGTCATTCGGTCAATCGGTCATTCTGTCAGTCTGTCTGTCCGTCCGTAACCCGTTTGTGAAAATTGGTGATAGTGACTTAACCGCATGGAATATTTAAACAGTTTTTGGCATACTGATAGATATCAATGAGATCTAACCAATGAACTTGTGAAATATTACATTCCATTTAGTATAGCCTCGCCGAGGCGAAAAATGTGAAAATTTTCGAACTGCTTCTCCTCGGAAACCGTTGGGCCGATTGAAGTCAAATTTCGTATGGAGCCTCTATGAGATGGGGGAAACTAAAATTTGCTCGTGGGTCCAGGTCACATGACCAAAATGGCCGCCTAGCCATATATGGTCTGTCTGTCTGTCCGTCCGTGACTTGTTGTGAAAATTGGTGATAGTGACTTAACCGCTTGGAATATTTAAACAATTTTTTGGCATACTGATAGATATCAATGAGATCTAACCAATGAACTTGCGAAATATTACATTCCATTTAGTATAGCCTCACCGAGGCGAAAAATGTGAAAAATTTCGAACTGCTTCTTCTCGGAAGCCGTTGGGCCGATTGAAGTCAAATTTCATATGGAGCCTCTATGGGATGGGGGAAACCAAACTTTGCTCATGGGGTCCAGGTCGCATGACCAAAATGGCCGCCAAGCCATATATGGTCTGTCTGTCTGTCTGTCCATAACCCGTTTGTGAAAATTGGTGATAGTGATTTATCCGCTTGGAATATTTAAACAATTTTTGGCATACTGATAGATATCAATGAGATCTAACAATGACCTTGAGAAATATTACATTCCATTTAGTATAGCCTCGCCGAGGCGAAATATGTGAAAATTTTCGAACTGCTTCTCCTCGGAAACCATTGGGCCGATTGAAGTCAAATTTCATATGGAGCCTCTATGGGATGGGGGAAACCAAAATTTGCTCATGGGGTCAAGGTCACATGACCAAAATGGCCGCCAAGCCATATATGGTCTGTATGTCTGTCCGTCCGTAACCCGTTTGAGAAAATTGGTGATACTGTCTTAACCGCTTGGAATAGTTAAACAATTTTTGGCATACTCATAGATATCAATGAGATCTAACCAATGAACTTGTGAAATATTACATTCCATTTAGTATAGCCTCGCCGAGGCGAAAAATCCGTAACCCGTTTGTGAAAATTGGTGATAGTGACTTAACCGCTTGGAATATTTAAACAATTTTTGGCATACTGATAGATATCAATGAGATCTAACCAATGAACTTGCGAAATATTACATTCCATTTAGTATAGCCTCGCCGAGGCGAAAAATGTGAAAATTTTCGAACTGCTTCTTCTCGGAAACCGTTGGGCCGATTGAAGTCAAATTTCATATGGAGCCTCTATGGGATGGGGCTAACTTAAATTTGCTCATGGGGTCCAGCTCACATGACCAAAATGGCCGCAAAGCCATATATGGTCTGTCTGTCTGTCCGTCCGTAACCCGTTTGTCAAAATTGGTGATAGTGACTCAACCGCTTGGAATAGTTAAACAATTTTTGGCATACTGATAGATATCAATGAGATCTAACCAATGAAATTGCGAAATATTACATTCCATTTAGTATAGCCTCGCCGAGGCGAAAAATCCGTAACCCGTTTGTGAAAATTGGTGATAGTGACTTAACCCCTTGGAATATTTAAACAGTTTTTGGCATACTGATAGATATCAATGAGATCTAACCAATGAATTTGCGAAATATTACATTCCATTTAGTATAGCCTCGCAGAGGCGAAAAATGTGAAAATTTTCGAACTGCTTCTCCTCAGAAACCGTTGGGCCGATTGAAGTCAAATTTCATATGGAGCTTCTATGGGATGGGGGAAACCAAATTGTGCTGATGGGGTCCAGGTCACATGACCAAAATGGCCACCAAGCCATATATGGTAAAAACCCTTCAAAAATAGTCTTCTCCATAACCACTGGGCAGATTTCCACGAAACTTGATAAATGGCATCTGGGACGTAGGCCCATCATAAATTGCTAAAATGGTGACCCTGGGTTCACCTTGACCTTCTTTGTGCCTAGGTCAAACTTTGTCACATATGCTTTTGTATTGGAAAATGTGAGCATGCATTTTATCCTGCAAAGGATTCAGAATACAGTACTAAAGTATAAGATATATTTTTGCTCCTTACGATAAGGCGCATTTATTGGGGGAACCGTTTTAGGTCAAGGTCACATGACCAAAATGGCCGCCATACCAATATATGGTAACACTCATAAAGCTAAAAGCATCCGGAGGGTTGTGCACTTCAGTTGAAGCACTGGTTTTTGCATATAATCTACACATTTTTTCTTTCCAAAACCATTTTAAAACAGACCGCTGCCCACTATCTTCTACAGGAATGATATGATGCTGAGAATTAAAACAACGAATATTTTCTATGATTTATTAAGTAAAACTGGGGTTTCAGGGGTAAACCGTATTTTTCTTATTTCTGCTCTAAAATATTGATGGTGGGTACTCGTTAGAACGGCGGTTCTAACGTGTACCCACAATCTATATTTTGAGCAGAAATAAGAAAAATAACACAACCATATAAAAGTGGAGTTCAAGGGGTAAGGATTATTTAGGTGTGTTTTCGTGATGAAGAATCACATACATAAAGGTATGGATGATACTGCAAATATTCGATTTTTTCAAAAAACAGGAAACTTGCCCATTCGAGTACCATTTCTATGGCAGTATTCCGCAAGGGGCATTTTGTCCGAAGGGGATTTTGTCCATCTTATGGAGGGGATTATGTCCACCCTGTAAAATGTTGCAAAGGGGATTATGTCAACCTTGTAAAAAAACATGAAGGGGATTTCGTCCACCTGTGCAAAAATGAGCAGAGGGGATTTTGTCCGGAGGGGATATTGTTCAGATACCCACTCAGGTCACATGTGAGATGCCAAGTGCTGCAACAGAAGGTTAGATGGTTCTCAGGGTACTCAAAAAACTGCAATCACATTACAATAAAACACCTGTGTGGCTTTGGGCATATTTTCATTTCTCCAAAACTTACTTTGTTTCTTGTGAAAATATATGATAATTTTAATATATGTATACTCAAAACACAGATTGTTGGTGCTCCTTAGAACTGCCTTATTAGGGCCCCGCACTGAAAGTGTGGGTGCCCTATAGTAATCACTCTCTCCGTCCGTTCTTACAAAATGGGTTTATGTGGCTTCTTTTAGGTACAGAAGGGTTTTGTGTGGCAAAATGGGTTTGTGTGGCTAGCCTCACAAACCCATTTTTCTGTTAGTACAGAGGGGTTCAGGGGGACTAGAAAAATCAAATAAAAAAAAGACACATAAATTTATGTCCATCACCTTGGACATCCTTGGACATGGATGTCCAGGATTATGAGGCTAAACTTTGAGATTATGGGGCTGAGCCACATAAATTTAACTGGCTGTCCTGGGGCTGAATGCTGCAGTAGGAAAAAGTCCCTCTATGTGAGGAGCTAGACCCATAAGATGTATCAGTGCACTATAAAGAAAGTTCTGTTCTACCTTTAGAGGGCTAGATATCACAACCTCTGGTAGCCACATAAGTTTAGACAAAGACGGTTTCGTACAGACAGCCTTTATGTGGCTGATGTCCAAAGTTTGTGTGGCTAGCCACATTAGATGTACAGATTTGTGTGTCTTATAGCCACATAAACCGTTAGCCACATAAAAATTTTAGCCCCATAAAATATGGACAGGTGCAGCCACACAAACCCAAAATGTGGGTCTGTCCGTCCGTCCGTCCGTCCGTCCGTCTGTCCGTCTGTCCGTCCACAAATTTTTTTATCCTCCATAACTTTCTTATTCCACTGAAAGTGTGGGTGCCCTATAGTAATCACTCTGTCCGTCCGTCCGTCTGTCTGTCTGTCTGTCTGTCTGTCCGTCTGTCCGTCCACAAATTTTTTTATCCTCCATAACTTTCTTATTCCTGGATGGATTTAAATATTACTTGGCAGAAATGTTAACCATAATGTGATGGAGTGTTGCGCGCAAGACTCAGGTCCGTACCTCAAAGGTCAAGGTCATACTTAGAGGTTAAAGGTCAAAAAAGGGTCTTTCCTGTGTCCAATTAATACTTTTGTTATTATTCCTGGATGGATTTAAATATTACTTGGCAGAAATGTTAGCCATAATGTTACGAAGTGTCACACGCAAGACCCACAGCCGTACCTCAAAGGTCAAGGTCATACTTAGAGATAAAAGGTCAAAAAAGCGTCTTTTTTATTGTGTCCAATCTATAACTTTCTTATACCTGGATGGATTTAAATATTACTTAGCAGAAATATTAACCATAATGTGACAGTGTGCCGTATAGTAATGCCCTGTCTGTCCGTCCGTCCATCCGTCCGTCTGTCCATCTGCCCGTCTATCCATCAACATTTTTCATGTTTACAAACTGAAGCTGAAGTTATTGACAGTTGCCATATAGTAATACCCTTTTGTTTTCAATTTATAACTTACAAACAGTCAAATGCATCAACTTCAAACTTAAGATATATGGTCACAATATCATTACACAATTACATGGCAACCGACGTAACTCTAGCTATAATACTCTAAGAGTAATAGCCCTTTGAAAAAAAATCCAACTCCTCTGATGGCACTGCCGGGGCCCTAGTCAGTTTCACTGACAGTTCTAGTTGAGGCTGTTCTAAGAGTACCCACAACCTGTGTCTTTGAACAGAATTAAGGAAAATAAAGTATACCCTTTTAAATCCCAGTTTTCTCTATATATAAAGAAAGGGTTTAAAGGGATCATTCATTTTACAAACCTGTTAAAGTGATGATGTGTTTAATTTCAAATGCCCAGATATTTAGAGGCTATTTACAGCAATTTTGCATGCATAATGGTGTGTTCCTAGCTTGGTCTCCTCATGACTGGTCATATATAAATCTATATTCCTGTAGTTGTGTGGCGTTTACTCCATTTTAATGATGATGTATGAAACTAACATACAGATAAAGATATTAAATTCCTAGGGTCCTCCAGTTTTTCAAAGCATCTCTTTAGTGGTCAAAATCTGTACTGTTCTAGTATTAAAGTACAGTAGGAACTAGGGTGGTATATTTGCAGATAAAATGTGAGTAGCTTTTGCAAAAGCAAAAGCTACTCACATTTTTTCAGCAAAAATATCAGCATATTTGCTTTTTCAAATGATCAAAATATTAATGATATGCTAATTAAAGGCATTGTTAGTTTTGAACAACTGGTGTTTTCTAAATGTGGAATGTACCTTTACATAATTATGTGATGTATGAAGGTAGTAATTTTGGCAATAACTTTAATATATTTTCAGATATTTGAAAGAATAATCAAAATTCATGTTTTAAAATATTAAGAGTGATTCATGCATGAATCTGTGCTAATACACGCGACAACCTCTTTATGATACTACAGTTTGGGTCCAAAGCAGAAACGCTGGCCTCGGTAGCTCAGTCGGATGTGGTCTGACTGGTGATCAGGAGGACTCTGGTTCGATATCTGCCAGGGTCAGCAACATTCTTTCTCGGAGATGGATCATGAACTCTCTTCTGCAGTAATTCTATCCCTTCCACAGTTCCAAGAAGGGCAGTTGTCAGTTTCTGGTGAAAGAATGTGCAGTGTACTGATTTACAGCTTAGGTATAAGCCTGCCCAGGAAAAGTGTGGATAGGTAAACTGACCAGCTCAAAAGTTACCTAAATAGTGTTGACTGGGCCGTTAAACTCCAAACAAACAAAACAAACATAAGCAGAAACAGTGTTAGTTAACCCTTGTCCTGCTAATCCCGGATATGCATTTTCTTTGAAACAATGTAGATCCAGATCAGATGGCTTCTGAAGAAGCCATCTGATCAGGATCTACATTGTTTGTCATTCAGGTTGTGAATTTGTTGTAATAATTTGCATCAAGTAATCTGATTGGTTGATAATAGGTAGTGGGTGTGGCATATATGAATATTCAGCAGGACAAGGGTTAAACAATCATATATCCAAACAAAATGTTTAGATTATGCAGAAAAAAATGACCATTTATGGTCATTGCCAGGCCTGCTTTAAGCATGGCGTGATATAGGAGTCCAGTTTTTGTCCATTCCTTCGTCAAGCCTTCCAACATTTACAACCACCCTAACCCTTATCTTGCTGAATATTCATCTAGGCCACACCCATTTCTGTCTATCAACCAATCAAAATACTTGATGTAATTTATTGCTACAAATTCATAAACTGAATACCAAACAGTGTAGATCCTGATCAGATGGCTTCTTCAGAAGCCATCTGATCTGGATCTACACTGTTTCCAAAGATAGGGGTTGTCGCGAACAGCAAGATAAGAGCTAACTTTCACCCTAATGTAAGAGTCCCCACAGGCGCAACATAGCCTTTGGTTGAATTGTTGTTTTTCTATACATTTTGGGATCTATCTTTGAACCTTGTTATATATAAAACCATGTTATAATGAACAGTGGTATAAAGAGGTTTAGGTATATGTGTTTTTTGTGTAGCTGCCACATAGTGGATATTTAGTTTTATCCTTCTCTGTACATAGGTCTTTATGTCTGTACATGTACGAACATATAAAACCGCCCCCGCCCATTGGGGCTTGCAGAAATAGGTTGGGCTGAACGATGCTTCCACGCAGAGCTGATTCCGACTGTACATGAGTACTGGTAATCCACTTAGAACGTCTAAGCCTGACCAGGAAAATTGCTGCAAGTTGGCCCATCCATGCTAATAAACCCTACTGGTTTCATTGGGTGGCAGGGATTGAGAAGTAATTTCCTCTCAATATTGGGTAAAAGTCCCACAAAATTGGAAGCAACATCTCCAAAATGACCTAAATAGTGTTGATAGGGATGTTATACCGCAAATCAAATAAAAACAAACAAACTAACATATAAACATGTACATGTCTGTCAAACACACTTATAGCACTGATTGTGTCTCTGCGACTTCTTCACTTCTGAAGAGCATGGTTTGAAACTTGCATTAGCTTGTTTAGAAGTTGGGCATGTGCATAAAGGTTAACCCTAATCCTGCTGAAGAAATTAAGTTTAGCAACACCCATTTATGAATGTCAATCAATCAAATTACTTGATATAATGTATTTATCTAATTCAGGAACTGTATGCCAGTGTAGAAGCCATCTGATCTGGATCTACATTGCAAAAGTAGGGGCTGTCTAAGGATTAATAGAATTTTGATCAACTTATCAGTGGAAGAGTTATATGCCCATGATTAACTCTAAAATATTGCCTAATATCCATGCTAAGAGTATTATCCATGCCAGAAATATTGCCTAATGCCAATTCATAGGACAGAATACAGGCTGAGCATGTGCATAATTAAGGGCAGATATCTCCGATCAGACTCTTAATGGAAGAGTTTCGTGCCCATGATTGATTTAGAAATTATGGCAGTGGGGTGAGGGGCATTCATTCCCTTTTCTGGCTATTATTCAGTCAGATACACACAGCATAAATGAGGTCAAGATATATCTGTTCAGCATACCTGTGATACCTCCCTCATCAGGAGGGAGACTCCCTCATTTTGATGCTAATTATTGCCCAGTTTTTGCTAAATTTTATTCAAATTTTGGAGTCTCCCTCATTTGAACTCAGAATTTCCCTATACAGTGTATATTGTTTACATCTCCCCCATCACATTGTCAAATCTCCCTCATACAGTTAAAAAAATTATCACGGGTATGATTCAGAGATTTTAAATTTAGCATTTATTAAGGGTTGAAGATATTATTTTGTTAAATTAAAAGTCTCTGAATAGATTTATTGAAGACATTATTTTGCTAAAATAGATTAAGTCATTATTTTGCTGCTTAACTATTATTGATATTGATACATTTTCTTGCATCACAATAGATTTAAATATGATCAGTTTCTTTTCTGGTTTGCTGCATGAGTTCTTTATCCCCATATTATCATTCAATAAACAGTGCATTTCTAGTATTATTTTCAGTAATACATGTATATAAATCATTTTCTCATAAATCCTTTGATGCTTATGACCCGCAAACAGGGTTGACGTGGCGTTAAACCCAAATTCTAATGCACTTGCGTATGTAACGCGACGTCTGATTGGATAACGTCAAAAATTTGCGACAGTATATTCTGCAATATACTGTCGGAAATCCGACGTCATCATGAAACGTCGCTTTTCATTGGTTTCCATTTGGTTTTACGCAGCTCACCGAGCTTGCGGCCTTGTGCAAAATAGCACAATTTTTAACTTAACAACCAAATAAGTGCATTAGAATGGGGATAACTGTATTAGAAATTGTCATTTGGGGAGGTAAATCGTCGGTTTTACGGTCGCAAATTACGTTTTACGGCTCCGCTAACGCGTCGCCGTAAAACGAAATTTCCGACCGTAAAACCTTCGATTTACCTCCCCAAATGACAATTTTAAGTACAGTTATCCCCTAAATCATAGTCATCATCATATAAATCATTTCATCCCTTTATAACCAATTGTTTTTCAGCCAGTAAAGGAAACTATCTTCAATTAACTGTGAATAAAAATCAAAAATGAGTTCCTTTAAGAGCAATGAAAACATTCATAAGAAAGAAAATGGGTCATACTACGTAGTTTCGGCTAATAAAGCCTCATCAGTGACCCTGTAATGATCCGGCAAAGAAAGCCAGAGGAAACAGACTGCAATTTTACGAATTTCGAATAGGCAGTCGATTCAAAGACTGATATAAATCAAAATGAGGTCCAAAGAATTAAAAGCCTGTCTAGAAAAGGAGTCTAAACCAATAATTTATTTCTGATTTCTCAGAATATTCACGCTGATCTCAAAGGACCAAATGAAATAAGAAAAGGAAAAGTAGAAATATACAAGTGCATGTACATGTATGTAAGGAATGGATGAACCGTAATGTTTCTAAGTATTGAAACAGTCGGAAACAGTCGGGCTAACAACTAATATGCATGTTTCTCAAAATCTAATATGACAAATGTGTTATAGGTAATACTTAGAAATCCACATATAAATCTGTTAATTTGTCTCATGAACCATATTGTGAGAAAACCTGCTTTGTATACAGTGGACTCTTCCATTGCTATATGTTGGACAAGTCCATTTGTTGTATAAGGGGTGTCAGGCCTACTTTTTATGCCCGCCCCCAAGAATCTTTGATTCGGGGGGCATATAGTGTTTGCCCTGTCTGTCTGTTTGTTTGTTTGTCTGTCCATCACAAAAACTTTAACCTTGATCATAACTTCAAAAGTATTTGACCTAGCCCCACAATACTTCACACACTTATTTACCATTACATGGGCTACATTCTGACCAAGGGCCATAACTTTGTTGTCATTTTTGGTTGATTTATCTCCCTTTGAAATTTTGTGTCTGTCTGTTTGTTTGCCTGTCCGTAACAAAACTTTAACCTTGATCATAACTTCAAAATTATTTGACCAAGCCCCATGAAACTTCACACACTTATTTACCATCACATGGGCTACATTCTGACCAAGGGCCATAACTCTGTTGTAATTTTTGGCTGAATTATCTCCCCTTAAAATTTTGCATCTGTCTGTTTGTTTGTTTGTCTGTCCGTCACAAAACTTTAACCTTGATCACAACTTCAAAAGTATTTGACCTAGCCCCATGAAACTTCACACACTTATTCACCATCACAAGGGCTACATTCTGACCAAGGGCAATAACTCTGTTGTCATTTTTGGCTGAATTATCTCCCCTTGAAATTTTGCAAAAACTCAGAAATTGGCTCCCACGGTGGGCATTGGTCACCTATAGTGACAGCTCTTGTTCATTTTTATTCTGTTTTGGATGGAAAATTCTGTTAGCAAATAGTGCAGGCTGGTCTGGTCTGGGCCTACACTGTTTGCCAAGGTACCCCTTTAGGGGTTTCCCCGCATACAATGGGCTAATATTTGCCATTGTGAACAACAAATTTGTGAACATCTGGGCAGTCTGATCAGCACCTTTGTGTTCACTGCTATGATAGTAAAATACCTCTAGTTTCTATGATATATATATAGAAGCCTCCTTGGTGTAGTGGTTATGCTACTCGCATACCAGGGATCGCAGGATAGATCCCGGGCTTCTCCAGACTTTCGGATGAGTCTTTAAACCGAGGTCCCGTCTCCGTATGATCTTAGCTGTTGGTGGGACATAAAAATCAAACACTCACTCACTCTATGATATATATACAGACCAGTCACTTACTGTAAGTGATGCTATTTATCGGAAAATGCTGTCGTAGCTGAGAGTGGCTCAGACTTAAAATTTTTGCAAGACGCAATTTCATTGCTTTCAACAAAATTGTATTATTTCCCATTAAAAAAGCAATTGTTCAATGTATTGCTTGTAGAAATGTAACATTATTTTGATGAAAAGTTTAAAATTTTTTGTAAACTTTAACAAGAAACTAGGTATTTTCTGCGCATTTTGCATAAATTCATCAAATTTAGAGGCTTTAAGCTGCTTTAAATCCGGCTTTAATCAGTACACTATTAAAAATTTTCAACCACTTTGTTTCAAAATTGTCAACAAATATTTAATTACTGATAAAATTTAGAGTGTCCGTTCCGGGGAACGGGTAGTCACGGGTTCGATCCCGGGCCGCGACATACCAAAGTCGTTAAGAATGGTACTAGCGGCTCCTCGCTTGGCACTCAGATTTACGGGGTAGAGCTAGGACTGGTCGACCCGGTGTCAGGATAATGTGACTGGGTGTGGTATCATGTAATGTGTCTGGGACATGATACTTCAGTGAGGCAGCACTATAAAAGCGAGCATTGAGCTCCCTGTCGCAACCAGACACTGTCGTGATATGACTGAAAAATTGTTGAAAGCGACGTTAAACCCAAATTCACACACACACACACACACACACACACACACACACACACACACACACACACACACACACACACACACACACACACACACACACACACACACACACACACACACTAATAAAATTAATTTTCATTAGTTTTCGTTCTATAATTAATTAGAAAGGCTGTATCATCAAAACACGACAAAATTTTGGCAAGTCAGTCAGTTACTACATGTAGTTTTTGCATATTGGGCCTGAGCTATAACTAAGATTTTAAGACTTTTGTTAGTCTGTGAAGCTGAGAAAGCCATAATTATCCCAAGTATTGGAACAGATAGGCCTAAGCCAACAGTGAAGACCTAGATCAGACTGCTCCTGAAGGAGCAGTCTGATCTGGGTCTGCACTGTTTGCCATTCCGTCTGCACTTTCTGGACTCCTTGCTGGATTGTGATACATAGTTTTGGTTTGCTTAAGAGTTAAATGGCCCAATCAGCACAATTTAGGTCATGTTGAGTCAGTCGGTGTACATCTATGATGCCATTGCAAAAGCAGATAAACAGTACTGTGCACATTCTTCCACCATAAACTGACAATGGGCCTTCTTAAACCAGCGAAAGGGAGAAAATTACCATTGAAAAGATTTCATGATCAGTCTCAATGAAAAATTGTTATAGATTTGGCGGGGATCAAACCCACGGCCTCATCACTACCATACTTGTTTGTTTGTGGACAGACAGGCCTAGGCAAACAGTGCAGCACCCAGATCAAGAGAGAGTGGTCTGATCAGGGTCTACACTGTCATTCTGTTTGCCCTTTTTGGACTTCTTGCTGAATTGTGAAACAAAGTTGTTAAAATTTTTTTTTGAGAATTGTAGCGGACTAAAGTTGTCATTTTTTATGGTAGCTTTGTAGCCAGGTTTCTGTCTTACTCAAAAACAGGTTTTCTCATGATGAGACTCATGTAATATGCATGTCAACATTTAAAACAGTCTTCTAACTATCCGAGTTATAGCATTTACCTTTTAACTGCCCTGTTTGTTTGTTTTCTTGGTTTGAGATTTGACATCCCCATCAACACTGTATAGGTCATTTTGGAGATGTTTTTTCCAATTTTGTGGGACTTTTACCCAACATTGAGATGAAATGACATCCCAAGACCTGCTGCCCAATGAAACCAATAGGGTTTATATGCATGGACGGATGGTCCGACTCACACCACTTTGCCTGGGCAGGCTTCGACCATGTAAGCAGTTTACCAGTACTCATGTGCAGTCAGTTTCATCTCTGCATGGAAGCATCATGCATCCCAATCTATTCTTCAAGCCCCGATGGACGGGGGCCAATTAACAGCCCTCTAGATAGGAACAGATATCTATGTAAACAGTGTAGGTCAAAATGAGTCGTCTCATCAGGGTATCACTGTTTGCCCTCCTGTCAGTGATTGTAACTTAACCTTCTATTTATATGAATGGATGCATCCAGATTCAATGTTGGAAGAGTCACAGGGCTGAAAGGTTATCCCATAAAATGCCAATCACAACAATTGTTGTCTGCTTTGCCATCTGTCCGTTACCTTAAAGTAATTTTTTGCAAACAGGTGGACACAGATCAGGGTGATCCTGTAGGAGCAGTCTGATCTGGGCCCACACTGCCACACTGTTTGCCTGTAAAAAGTTTGTAAAAATTTCAGCAGATGACATAAGCAGATGACATTTTCAAATGTAGTTCTTCTTGGTGTCTTAAGGGTTAAGAAGAAATAAGTAAAAAAGAACATACACAGAGGGACAGATACCATATTATACTAAGTATTTGTACACCACACCACAACACGATACCATATTTGAACAAGTATGATTGATTGATTGATTGATTGATTGCTTTGGGTTTAATGACAAGTTAACCCTTGTGGGTCATTTGGTGTCATCTTCCAGAGAAAGGGAAAGGGAGAAAAGATGGAAGAGATAGTAGAGGAGATGAAAGTGAGGGACAGAGGAGAAAGAAGGAAAGGAAATGTATATATAGAAACAGAAGAAATAACAACAATCCCCCCTATACTCTTACCTGCTAAGACCATCATACATTTTTACCACATTTTATGGCATCTCATCTGGGTCTGCACTGTTTTCACAGGCCTTTCTGTCTGAATACTCAGGGTAAATACAATACAGTAAAACTTAGATGGCCCATACTCCTATGTCTCTTTTACCATCGATGAGTTGAATTCTTTCTTTTGTCCCTAGGGAATTCCTCCAGATACGAAATAGTGAGAGATAGCTTAGGAAGATTTTCTTTTTTTATCTTGCAAATGTATGTTGCCTTGATGAGGCGATTCTATTGAGTACACACAACATACATTTATATTACAAAACACCAAAAAGATATCCCTATATTATCTCCATTATGCCTCCTGGTGTGGACCAATAGTATCCCTTGGTGGCTTGAACTACCGCTGTCTCGAACAAATTTTTATGGTCCCAAAGGTGTTTCACCCTTGAAAGTTTGACTGTATTTAAATCTACAATAAGACCTGGGTGACAACCAAATACTTTTAGCATGGTTAGAGTACATGTATTTGTTTGTTACTCTTTGAATTGCCCAGGGGCTATAGAAGGCTCATGCTAACACAGAACTTAATTATCAGACTGTGCAGATCCGCAGGCTGATCAGAGTCTTTGCTGGTTGCACATACAGACTGTATCTTGATGAAGGTTTTGTTATGCGACCCATTTATTATGTTCGTCCCCACCCATCAGGGCTTGGAGAAATAAACTGGGGTGCGTGACGCTTCCACGCAGAGCTGAAACTGACCTCACATGAGTACTGATAAACAGCTTAGAAGGACTAAGCCTGCCCAGGCAAAAGTGGAGTGAGTCAGACTGTCCAAAGCATATAAGCCTTTCGGTTTCATTGGACAGCAGGGCTTGAGATATCATTTCATTTCAGTGTCAGGTAAAAGTCCCACAAAATTGGAAGCAACATCTCCAAAATGACCTAAATAGTAATGACAGGGATGTTCAACCTCAATTCAAACAAACAAACAAACAAACAAACATTTATTATGTGCAATACATGTATAATTATCCTCCTCCATATTCTTGTGTCATTATCACTTGCCATTTGTTATGTTGCTTGTTTCATAATCAGACCATTTCTGAATACATGTATATACATGTATTGTTATTGTAAAATACAGATACAGTATTCAATACTAAGATTGGCAGGGTGGGGCAGTTCAGGTGTCGTCAGTATGTCAAATTTGCTGAGTCTATAAAAAGGCTCGGTTGAGTGTCTTTCGCATTCTTTTTTGCAGGCAGGCAAATTAAAGTGGCCATATACAGACACCTAACCTTTGTTTGTATTACAGATGAATTCAGATAATCCGATCAAGTGGGTTTACCTTTTTGCAATAGAATATTCCAAAGGCAAGTGAAAATGATTGATCCACCCTGCCAATGTTACATGAAACCACAATTATAATAAAGAAGAAACTGACCAGGCCGACACCTTAGAACTCTTGACATTCTTAACCCATTGTATACAAGTGAACTCTTCCATTGCTATATGTTGGACAAGTCCTATTTGTCATAGGTCAGGTCTATTTATGGTTCTATTTTTGACGGAAAATTGTTTGCAAATAGTGCAGGCCCTGATCAGATGACGCATTCTGTGGCGTCTGATCTGGGCCTGAACTGTTTGCCAATAGGTTAATATTTTGAGAGCATGATAAATTCCAAACTATATCTCTATATGGTATCCTTAATTAGACCTTGAAAAACCCAAAATACATATTGTTGGTACTCATTAGAAGCGCCTCACCCAGTGAGGCGCTTCTAATGAGTATCAACAATATACCGTATTTGCCTTAATTACCCCACATGCTCCTATAAGCGCACACCAAAGCTATTTTTGAAAAGGAAATGCATAAGCGCACACTTTACAGTAACCTCCCCATGGAAGCTCTCACAGTAAATCCATAAAAACTTACCGTTATTTCTTCAACAGTGAAGGCAATGCTTTAGTATCCTTTTCCGTCCCATTAAATATCAGTATGCATCATCTCAGAAGCTATTGTTTTCGCATCGAGTGTGCGCTAATTAGGTAGATTTTTCACTGTGTTTTTTTGACATGATTTTGAAAACACTTAGCGCACGGTGCGGTAATTAGGGCGAATACGGTATGTTTCAAGCAGAAATAAGAAAAAATATCAGTGATTTTCAGATGAAAAAGGTGCCTTGTCTGGAGCTATGACAATTTGCTTGTTCATTTTTTCTTCCATTTTGATTTTCCAGGAACCGGTCCAGAATGAACATCATCAGGTCATCTATGTCATGAAGGGAGCCAGAATTGCTATATATAGCTGCATTTTATTGGAAACCACATCATGTTATCTACGAGACTTTGGGAGACACGATGCATCTGAATATATATACTTGTACATGTACTTGCATCATGTTTTCACCAAGGGAAGAAAGAAGTGTTTTTTTTTGGAATCTGACTCTGTCTCTTTAAATGTAGGCTACTCGTTACCCTTGTTCTGCAGAATAAATTAAGTTTGCCTCACCCATTTTCGACTATCAACCAATCAAATTATTTTATGCAACTTATTTCTCAATTGACCAAGTGTATGTCAAAGATCTTCAGAAGCCATATGATCTGGATCTTCACTGTTTGCAAAGGTACCGTAATGATCCTAAGTATTAGGACAGACATTCCTAAGCAAACAGTCCAGACCCAGATCAGATTGCTCCTGAAGTATGATCAGGATCTACACTATTTGCCATTCTGTCTGCACCTTTTGGACTCCCTGTTGGATTGTGAAAAAAAAACTAGTTAAAATTTTAGGAGAATTACAGCAAGTCCTCAAGGTATCAGAATTTTTAGGATTTTTACGGTACAGCAGGACAAGGGTTGATGGAGTGCTTTGAGAGTAACTCGTAATAAGAAGAGAATGGGACCATTTTGTGCAAAGAGAAGTGCCCCTTGGATGTGTATCCAATATTTTTAGAAAATTACGAAAGAGTTGTTCTGTTTTATCAAGGGAAATTTCATGTTGTGGGCCTCATTTAATGAATATACCGCTATGTCACTTTGGGATGTAAATCGATGGTTTTATGGCTGAAAATTTCATTTTATTGGCGATTCATGAACAACAGAAAACAACAACAACAACAACAGTTTACTGTACCTCTTCAGATGACAGTTCCCCATTTCAATCACATATTCATGAGTAAGGTGTTTAAAAATTGTGGTCCCCCCCCCCTCCCCCTTCAGCTACATTTGTGATGGTATAGTGGACAACTTGACATTATCATGTAACATTGATTTTCTTTGGTTTGCAATTTGTTATACGCCACTGACTATGCTTACTATTTTGTGCAAGTAGAACATTTTTTAACAAAATAACTGAGTATGTGCATTAAAATGGGGATAATTGTGTTGAAAAATGTCATTTGGGGAGATATATCATTGGTTTTATCATTGCAAATTCCGTTTTTTTTGTTCCGCTGATGCCTTGTCATTGATCAAAGTTCTGATCTTAAAACTTCTGATTTACCTCCCTAAATGACAATTTTGAACACAGTGAACCCCCATAAATATACCGGGCCAAATTTTTAATGTTATCCCATCAGACATTGCATTACATAAGCAAGTGCATTAGAATAAAAGTTCTGTGAACATAGTGACTTAGAATATACCGTATTTACTGTATGTATTCGGACAGACAGGCCTGAACAGACAGTGTAGATGATGCATATCATAATGGTCTACACTGTTTACCACTCATCCCGCTATTCTTAAACCCAATCCTGGGTAGTAAATTGTACTTGTTCGAATTTTAGAACAAGTTTGGTAAGAAGTTGAGGTGTCCAAATATTTAGGGTAAATACCGTATAAATAGAGAATCACACACAAGTGGACATTTCATAATTAAACTTATGAAATAAGCATTTGGCTACATATGAAATACCGTATTCGGGTGTGTATTACCCGCAGTTTTTTTCCCTCAAATTACAGGCCCAAGTTCTGGGTGCGGGTAATCCGCCCGAATTATTTTTGGACCATTTTATTTTTACTTTTTACAGCTGAAAATACGATGCATCTCATGTTATGCTCTATCCTTTTACGATTCCCGACATAAATAACGTTTAATTGTCCACTCAATTTTACTTACACATGAGTAATATAACAATCTCTATTACTAGCAAGCCCGATATTGTGAGTGTTATTCCTAAAACTCTGATTTTAAACAAAATAAACAAGCAAGTTCAATGCGAACATCAAAGTTTTCCGGCATCCAAACAGCCGCCCACAAATCACCGCTAGTTTTTTTCTGCACGCGATCGGTAAATGACGTCATCGTACCCAAGCAACCCCACACGTGTCTATTGTTTTAGCTTAATGGGGCGTATCTGTCTCATAAAAAAATGTTTGGAAACGGTAAAAGTATTCTCTCTAGCAAAACAGCGCTTTCCGTAAGCTCCGTGTCAATAACCAACAACAGAATACAGTTGTGTTAACACAAAGAGTTCAACTTTTCTTGCCAAGCGTCTGCTATTTGGCGCCAAAACATAACCATTCACGAGATAGCAGAATAGTCGTAGCAACTCGTCTTAGGAGCAATTAAATAATTTTCACACTGATTGCGGATTAAATTTTATGATTGGGGAATAAACGCAAATTAGAGACATAACTTGACCATATTTTCACACCTTATCCACACGCACCGCAGGGTGGCAATTATATGACAGGGATTAACAATAGTGTCATAATCGAACCTTTATAAATCAATAAACAGTGTAAATCCAAATCAGACATCTGCGGCGTCTTTCTGAGGTGTCTGATCTGGGACTGCACTGTTTGCCGATGTCCCAAAAAAGAAACGTCTGGGGCATCTTTCTGAGGCGTCTGATCCGGGACTGCACTGTTTGCCGATGTCCAAAAAAAGGGCCGCGGACATATGTGGGTTAATAAATAAATAACACTGGTGAACAGGTAAAGTTTTTTCAACATTTTAATCAAAATACATGCTTTCTGGTGATACTCACACGCACGTGCATTTCCCCGCCTTTTGAAGACGATCGCGCGTTCCGTTGTGTGCTGCAAAAACTGGCCAAATTCTTACTTTTTCTCACTTACGCATCCACCAAAATTTCAGCAATTGTTCCATGCGGGTAATACAACAGTATAACAGTTTTCCCCCAGATTTTGGCAAAAAAAGGGGGTGCGGGTAGTACGCAAATGCGGGTAATACACACCCGAATACGGTAATCATGAGTGTGGAATTCTATATTTTGTGTGGCCTGTTCCCTTTGCATTTACAAAAGATGCTCATGTGTTTTCCATTTTTGTCATATTAAATGACTGGTTTAACTTTGTTAGCAAACGACATCATTAGTTTTGAACTGGACCCTGCTCTAGATTTTAAGGGTTAAAGGTGCATTATTGAGCTATCTGGAAAAAATGCTTCCAAAAATAAAATACATATAGCCGGTATTTTTCTTTAAAACAATACAAATGAATGCATTTTATACAAAAATGCGAACAATTATGATGACAGGTAAACGAGTTTGAGAGGGATTCCCTAACTAGGTTTCACACACTAGTTAGATCTATTTTTAGTTCGTGACAAAAATAGAATCCCCATATATGACGTTATGCGACGTTTATTTTTGGCCTTGTTTGCTTTAGGCCATGCCTGAATCGGAAGAAATATGACGCTGAATACCATGCCATAAGTAACGACACTCAGAGACGATACTATCGCCATGTATGTGTAAAGTGACAGATTTATTTTTAGAACAGAAATTCCGAACACATGTTCAGAGCTAATGGTAAACAAGAATGAAAACGACCATTTTCACAAAGTTCTGAAGCTGTATTTGGCTCCAAAAGTGTACACATGACAAAGGAGTATGCATTGAAGATAAAAACCCCAAAAAAAATTTTGAGACCCGGTAGCTCAATAATGCACCTTTAAGATACTTGGCATGATATTGGATGCAGGTTTTAAGTTTCATCCAGTACTACCCCATCTCTGCCTGTGAGCTTGAATTCAAGGTCATTAGTTAGCATATCGTTAAAACTTTGATCATTTAATTTGGTGTGAGTAGCCTTTTTAATCATTTTTTTTCAGCAAAAATACAACTGTATTAGAAATTGCACTTGTTAGAACAGCTTATATTTTAACCACTAATGAGCTTGTTAAGCTAACAATGCTTTGAACAACTGGGCCCAGATGTTTTAAAGACCCTATCTTGAGGCTGTGTATTATCCAAATCCATGCTGTAGACTTTGTTTAATTTGGGATTTAATGTCCCTGTCAACACTATTTAGGTCATTTTGGAGACATTGCTCCCAATTTTGTGGGACTTTTACCATTCATTTAGATGAAAGGATATCTCAAGCCCTGCCCCCCATGAAACTAAAAGGGTTTATATGCATGGATGATCCAACATGCACCACTTTGCCTTGGGGGGCTTAGACCTTCTAAGCTGGTTTACCAGTACTCATGTGCGCAGTCAGTTTCAGCTCTGCGCAGAAGCACTGTGCAGCCCAATCTATTTCTTCAAGCCCTGATGGGCAGGGGCATTCCAGGAGCTATAAAGATGTGCCTGTGGACTTTCAATCTAATGAACTTGCCATTTTAATGCCATAGCAGCATATAAGGTAAGTATTTTGTGATCATACTTGAAAGATAGTTTTTTTTATTTCTCCATATAGACATATGTTGTGGGTACTCATTAGAACCGCTTCAGTGAGGCAGTTCTGATGAATACCCACAACATAGGATATGATGGACAATTAACAAAAACTATTCTTCAATTGTCACAAAATACAAGGACTGTTCAAATATGAATGCAAGTAGAACGTTTTCTCATGCACTAATGCGAAAATCACCTGGATACGGTCCTATATTAAGAATCGTATTCTTGGTATACGGTGCAAAGACATTTTTGATGAAATATGTTCAGTTTATGGGCACAATGAAATGTCTTTTCCGACAGTTTTTCGTTGGTGTAAGAAATTCAGCTGTGGGCTAGGCTCAACAGAAGATGCACCACATGATCGTCGGCCGAAAAGAGCAACATCTGCCAAGATGGTTGCTAGAGTGAAAGAAATAGTTGCTACCAATGCACGATACACCACTAGGCAAAAAGCTAGTATGGTTGGCATTTCATTAGGAGCAGCTCATACAACTCTGAAACGGGATTTGAAAATGAGAAAGATCTGTGCTTCCAGGTGATTTTCGCATTAGTGCATGAGAAAACGTTCTACTTGCATTCATATTTGAACAGTCCTCGTAGTTTGTTTGTTTATTTGTAACGTCCCCTTCAACACTATACAGGTCATTTTGGAGATGTTGCGTCCAATTTTGTGGGACTTTCACCGGACATTGAGATAAAATGACACCACAAGCCCTGTTGCCCAATGAACCAATAGAGTTTATAAGCATGGACGGTCCGACTTGCACCACTTTGCCTGGGCAGGCTTAGATTCTCTAAGCGGTTTACCAGTACTCGTGTGCGGTCGCATTCAGCTCTGCGGGGAAGAATCATGCAGCCCATCTATTTCTTAAAGCCCCGATGGACGGGGGCTGCTATAACCTACTAGTCTGTTCTAATTGTATTATTGTTATTATTCCATCCACTATATAAATTATTTTATATTCTGTTTTCTAAAAGTTTTATTTGAATAACTGAAAACTGCTTAAATTGTAAAAAAAACATATAAACATTATTTATATTTTATGATTTATTTTGCTCATAGATGTTCCAAAATATTTTATAATAAATCATTGTGTTTTTATCTTAGTTTTTTTCTGTATCTGTACCTGTATGTTGCAGGGCTTTTCAGCATGCCCCCAACAGGAGAGAGAGAGCTGGGAAGAATACTAGTCTCTGTGAAGTACAGCTTTCTTGAAGCCGCTGTCTTCTAAGTGGTTCCATTCAATCACTGTCTTAGGGAAGAACGAATTTCTAAATACAGTGAAATTCGCTATTAAGAGCACCTAAAATTAGGACTAATTCTGCTATAAAAAGCTTATTTTGAAGGGTACACTTATTTTTTCTTTGTCTTTTCTGCCTACAATGTTCTCTGGTCAGGGACCACCTTTGGGGTGGTCTTATTATAGGAATTTTACTGTAATTTCCATTTGATACTGTATGTTTCTAAAACATCTGCTATTATTTGTACTTTGTCTTTCGATTATATTGTTTGATACACAGTCACTGAACTTTTTAGATTCAATTTGACGTTTTTGTACTGCATGTATAATCGGCCCCCGCCCATAGGGGCTTGAAGAAATATATGGGCTGCATGATGCTTCCATGCAGAGCTGAATCCGGCCCGCACACTAGTACTGGTAAACCGCTTAGAGGATCTTAGCCTTCCAGGAATCGCGGTGCGAGGCGGACTTCCATGCTAATAAATCCTATTAGTTTCATTGGGCGACAGGGCTTGAGATGTCATTTCATCTCAATGTCGGGTAAAAGTCCCACAAAATTGGAAGCAACATCTCCAAAATGACCTTTACAGTGTTGACGGGGATGTTAAACCTCAAATCAATCAAACAAACAAACTACATGTAGAAACTTACATGGCTGTGATATCTGTCATGATGCTCACTGTCTGACATAAAAAGGCTTTCCGAGTAATACCTGGGAGGAGTTGCATAAAGCTAGTGCTACAGAGTGCTTTGTGGCACTGCGCTGTGCAATGGTACGTTTCAAAAAAGCGCTTCATAACAGTGTTTGGAGCTGCCTCATTCTACATTGCATGCAAGCAGGCGAAACAAAATGGAAGCGCCCGATGTCGCGACGTATTGAGAGTCCATTTTAAGCCATTTATTACTTTTCTTCTTCTCAATTTTAGCAGAAATGACAAGAGAAAAACATAAACAATAACTGAAGCAAGTACCGCATCTTTTTTTCTGGGAAATGTTCGGGTTTGAAAATCATTCTATTTTGGCAAACATTTTAGAAAGTGCCTTCATCGAGCGGAGCGTTGCATAGAACGGACAAGGTGCTACAAAGCGCTATAATCAAGTGCTCGCCTTATGCATCTCTCCCCAGGCTGTGGTCCCAAGGGACAAATCTTTATGTCTATTCCTCACACATGACAGTCTTCTTGCAAACCTTACATTTCTGGGCCCGGTTGTTTAAAGCAGTGGTAGCTTAATGAGCTCTCTAGTGATCAAATCCCTTACTGTTATGGTAAACATTGGATTTTGCCAAAAAAAGGTGGACTTTTGCATTGCAAAAGCTGCTCACTTTTTTCATCAAAAATATTAGCATGTTGGCAACAACATTGTTAGTTTGGAACAACTGGACTCCAATTGTCAATATTATCTTTTTGAATATAGGTTTTGCATCTCATTCAACACTATTTAGGTTATTTTGGAGTCGTTGCTTCCGATTTTATGGGACTTTTGCCAGACATTGAGATGAAATGACATCTCAAGCCAAACAATCCAATAGGGTTTATTCGCAAGGAGGGTCTGACTAGCACCTCTTTGCCCTGGCAGGCATATATTTTCTAAGCGTTTTATCAGTACTCATATAAGCAGTCAGTTTTAGCTCTGCATGAAACCGCCATACAGAAAAATCTGTTTTTCCAAGCCCTGATGGGCATGGTCCCTGATCAATATTTAAATTATGCATATGATTGCTGTCCCCCATTGCAGTTAAAATACTGTGTAAGGCTGGCACTATTAAAGGGATACTCCATTATTCGATCAATAAAAATCCAGAAAAAATGATTACCATTACTGATTTGCTTGTAATTGATTATTTGATAAGTACTATTTACTACCCAGAGTTGTGTCTAAAATAGCTGGATGAGTGGCAAACAGTACAGACCCTGATGAGACGCCACATTCTGCGGCGTCTCATCTGGGTCTACACTGTTTGCTCAGGCCTGTCTGTTCAAATACATTTGCTAAAGTACAACATGTGGTAAGAGTCATGTTGACGCAGAAAGCCAGACAGGTAAAAGTATTACCAAATCTTCAGTGATTACTAATCGATTATCTATCAAAATGGCAGGACTGATAATCAATTATCTTTTCTGCTCCTTCTAGCCAGCCTGTGAAAGTAATGATCCCCTTATGTTAAGTGATGGAAACCTAATGGTATCTTGTACAACCAGTTTACATTAAACACAAGAATTCTCTAGTTACATCCAACTCTGACTAAGATAAGAATTTCTACCTCAGGTTTAAACTCCAGGATTTAAGGGCCTCTGTGGCCTTGTGGGTAGGAGCGCTGACTCTTAATCTTTAGATCTTTCACTACTGTGAGTTTGAGCCTGGCTCGGGTGCCAAGTTCTGCCATGGAGAGTCAGGTAGTTTCTGGGTACTCCGGTTTTTGCCAACCTCTGATTAATGATCGGCTTTATAAAAAGTGAAATAATCTTGAAAGGGCTGCACTCCCCCCACACCCCAATGTAGGATTTCCTTATCTGATGTGCAAAAGTGGCCTGGCAAACACTTTCAAATATGTTCTAGAAAGGGTTATCCTTTGGAAGCAAGGAATACACCACAAAACTGGAAATATGGAGCATAAATGTTTTCTGAGCCAGACTAGCTAGTTTCGGCCAATTAGGCCTCATCAGTGACCCTCAAATATTTTCAAAATTCAACAATGGAATCAATGATCCCAAAGCACAAGACGATATAAACTACACTATGATGTCATGTAAAGCCAGCATGTATTTATGTCCCTGCCTATTCGAAGCACTGCTTCTATCTCAGGCGCATAACATCAGGAACTGTTCACAAGCAATTCAAATAAGCTTGAAGCTTTCATCACAACTGAACTCAAAAATAAATTAGTACAGTAAAATTCCGCTATTGAGACCATTTTCTAGACTTATAAAAATGGTCTTAATAGCGGAGTGGTCCTAAAATAGGGGTGGTCTTTAAGCGGAATTCTACTGTATATTCTAAAACAGTGGAAGGACATTCAGCATCTGTACTTCCAAACTTTATTAAATATAGTCATGAATGCATCATGTCAAGACGATGTGTTATGAACAAGGTATTCAACTCTTGCTTGTTTGATAGGCCCCCCCCCCCAACTGGGGCTAAATATATGGGCTGCATGATGCTTCCACGCAGAGCTGAATCCAGCCCGCACACTAGTACTGGTAAACCGCTTAGAGGATCTAAGCCTTCCAGGAACCGCAGTGCTAGGCAGATCATCTAGTACTGGTAAACTGCTTAGAGGATCTAAGCCTGTCCAGGAACCGGTGTGCGAGGCAGACCGTCCATGCTAATAAACCCTATTTGTTTCATTGGGCGAAAAGTCCCACAAAATTGGAAGCAACGTCTCCACAATGACCTTTACAGTGTTGACGGGGACGTTAAACCTCAAATCAAACAAACTTGCTTGTTTGATGTTTTTGTACCCCTAAATCAAAGATTCCGGGGCATATAGATTTTGGTCTGTCTGTCTGTCCGCAAAAACCTTAACATTGGGCATAACTTTTGAATGGTAACTGATAGGGTTTTCAGATTTCACATGCATTCCCTGTTACAAGACCATTCCAGTGATACCATAATATTTGACCTCTGGACATTGATGTATATTAACCTACTTAACATTAGCCTTAACTATCGATTGGTAAGTGATAGGACTCATATTTCACATGTGCATTTCCTGTCACAAGACTGTTCCAGTGGTACCATATTTTTTTTACCTCTTGACCTAGATGTTTGACCTACTTTTTAAAAACTTCAACATTGGCCATAACTTTTGATTGGTTACAGATAGGACTTTCATATTTAACATGTGCCTGGTGATCTTGACATTTGACCTACTTTAAAAAAACTTTTTGGGGAATATTGGCTGGTGATTGGTTAGTGACAGGACTTACATAGTTCACATGTGCATTCCCTGTCACAAGTCCTTTCCAGTGGTAACATATTTTTGACCTGGTGACCTTGACTTTGACATTTGACCTACTTTTTAAAAATCTTAACATTGGCCATAGCTTTTGATTTGTTAGTGATATGGCTATCATATTTCATGTGTGCATTCATTGTCACAAGACCTTTTCGGTGATACCATAGTTTTTTTACCTTGTGACCTTGACCTACTTTTTAAAGACTGTCCATAACTTTCGATTGGTAAGTGATAGGGCTTTCATATTTCACTTGTACATTCCTTGTGACAAGACCTTTCCAGTGCTACCATAACTTTTAACCTTGACCTACTTTTAAAAAACCTGAACATCAGCCATTAGTGATAGGGCTTTTATATTTCGCATGGGAGCATCAGTGTTTCACAAACATATCTTGTTTGGATTTTGTTTTACGGCCCTTTCAAGATTATTTCACGTATTTTGAGCAGATTGTTAATCAGAGGTGGGCGTAAACCTGAGTACCTAGAGAAAAAACACCTGACCTTCTGTTGCAAAAACTTGGCATCTCCCATGTGACCTGAGCCAGGGGTGAACCACAGCAATGAGAGACCTAATGATTAAGAGTCGGGGTTCTTACTCATTACGCCATGGAGGCCCATTCTGCTTGTTTGATGGAAAAACAAGAAAAATCCCAAAATTACCTTTAGTATGCCTTAACTGGAGCTATGTAGAAATATACATTTAGTGCAATAGAGCCTAAATATACCACAACAGAGCATAATCCGAACTTTTTCAGAAAACATGAAAAAAATTCTAGGTTTCACCGACAAATTAGGTAAGGTCTTGGGGAATCTCTAAGGACACAATATTTTTTTATTTGGCCTGAATTACGAGAATTTTTTTTCAGTGTTTGCAGTTGTGTTGATGTTGGTCGATGTACTCGCTAATGATGATTTTGCATTCTAAAATGACACTAGCCCTTTCCTGCTGCATAAATTAATTTAGTCACACCCGTTTATATTTCAACCAACAAATTACTTGATGTAGCTTATTCATTCTAATTCACAAACTAAATGACAGTGTAGATCCTGATCAGATGGCTTCTTTAGAAGCCATCTGATCTGGCTCTCACTTTGCAACAATAATGGTTAGGCCATGGATTAAGTTTTCCCTTCAGAACATGATTATGGGAAAGTGCATTCTGTGAAAACTTCCATTAACACATACTAATGTAGTGTATGCACAAGCATGTTGATAATGTCAGATACTGATTTGTCTTTTTCAACATCCAGAAAGCTATTACATTTGTATGCTTATCATGTTGGGTTCAATGTGTTTTGATTATTATGCCCCACCAACAACTAAGATCATATGGAGATGGGACCTAGCTTTGAAGGCTCATACAAAAGTCTGGATAAGTATATGTCGAACAAATTAACCTGAGACTGGTGAACTCTATTAACATAATTTCACACCCGACTGAATGCATGTATTTATCTTCGCTGTGTCCCGAAAACGGTGATATTGTTATTCAATACATAGAGGTCGGTAAATGGGTCGCAATTCACGAGATGCCGAAAATTCACGAGAAGTTTTTGAAAGCCGATGTATCATTCGTAGACTTTAGTAAGGCATTTGACTCTGTCTGGAGAGTAGGGCTTTGGTCAAAAGTATTGAAGAATAATGTTAATGGCAAGTTTTTTCGCATTATTTTTAATATGTACAAGGGAATTAAATCTTGTATATCTTTCAGTGGGAATCAGTCTAGTTTCTTCCCTTGTCTACGTGGGGTGCGACAAGGGGAAAATTTGTCGCCTGTATTATTTGCTTTATTTTTAAATGACTTAGAAAGTTTCATGCATTCTAATAACTGCTCTGTCAACTTGAAATTTGATTCAGATAATGTATACATTTACCTTCGACTTTTTGTACTGCTATATGCTGACGACACTGTCAATTTGGTGTAGATGAAACCAGTTTTCAGAAGAATTTAGACACGTTTTATGAATATGCTAAATTGTGGCAACTTGATATAAATTATGACAAGACTAAAATTTTGATATTTGGTACCCACAGTGATGACCGCTTCCATTTCAAAATCGGCACCAACACAATATCAGTATGTAAAGAATTCAAATATCTAGGGGTATTTTTTACGAAGAGTAGAAGCTTTTTTTTGTAAAGCCAAAAAACACAATTATGATCAAGCTAAAAAAGCCATGCATCTTTTATATAAAAGAATACGAAATCTTAATCTCCCTATTGACCTACAATTGCAGCTTTTTGAACATACTATCTTACCAATTGCACTCTATGGATGTGAGATCTCAGCATATGAAAACACTGACATTATTGAAAAACTCCAAAATGAATTCCTTAGGTATATCACAAATACCAGGAAGTCTACCCCAGCTTATATGCTACATGCAGAACTTGGTGTTAAGGCTGTTGATATCAAAATGAAAACCAGAATGATTGGCTTTTGGCTGAACATAGTAAATAGTAAGGAAACTAAATTATCAAAGTTGTTATACAAGTTTCTTCTTGGCGAATATAATGGCGGCATTTATCAGCATAAATGGATCCATTGTATAAAAGAAATCCTAATAAGTGTAGGACGTGTTGACCTGTTACATAAAGATGTCATTGAAAACCCTAAATTGATCAAAATGCAAATTTCTAAAACTCTTTCTGATCTATATATCCAAGAGTGGCATACAAAAGTATCATCATCCTCTAAAGGAAAAAATTATAATCTTTTCAAACATGATGTCAATTTTGAAAATTATTTAACCAAATTGACTAAAAAACACTACTCTACATTGCTTAAATTCAGATTAAGTAACCATAGGCTCCCAGTTGAGACTGGCCGCTGGGAAAACATTCCTTTGGAGGAAAGAAAGTGTGTCCTTTGCGAGAAAAACGATATTGGTGACGAATTTCACTTTCTTCTTATATGCAATCATTTCAAATCAGACCGAAAAAAGTATTTACCCTCATATTTTTACAAGCGTCCCAATATAATTAAATTCAAGGAGTTATTATCTACTGCAGATAAAACTCTTCTTATCAAATTATCCTGTTTTATAGAAATCATTATGAAGAAATTTTCAAATGCTAATTAAGTTGTCTGTATTTTAACACTACATGTTCTTAACATTGTTTTTTTTTTTTGTTGTTGTTTTTTTCTACCTTTCATCACATTAACAAGTCTATGTGATATGTGACCAAGTCTCTGACAACCCTACCTCATGTCTCATGTAGGAAGGAGTTGTGTTTTCGGGGATACACATTTTTCCTGCGCCTGCTATGGCTGCCTTATAGAACTGCCCAAATCTGACAGGCTTGGTGAGATCCACTATCTGTTTTTAATGGCCTTAAAAATCTTTTTTTTTTTTTTTTTTTTTTGCATAGGCATGGTAATGTGATGTATTTGCTTCCTTTTTTGTTGTTGCATTTGCTTGTTTATATATGTCCTTTTATTACATGGCACCTGTTTGTATAATATGCTCTTACACCACCTGTGTGTGGCCTGAGTTTATCTTCAATAAAGTTATGTTCTGTTCTGTTCTGTTCTGTATTAGGCGATAACATTGACTAATTTATTCCATGCATAAAGGTCAGTCTCATGTCAAATTGTTCGAACTATAACTTAACCTCTACACATCTAAGGTCATATGGAGAGGGCATCTTTGTTTGAAGACATCCCTAAAAGAGTGGAGAAGCCTGTTGATATCAGGCAATAGCAAACATTAATTGCCGTTGTGAATTAATATTTCACAATTCACCTTCTACATACTTTAACCATAATAAAAGCATGTTAACCCTAAAGACACCAAGAAAAATGCATCTGAAAATGTTGTTTGCTGCTCTTCTTGCAAACTGTTCATAATTTTGCACATAGGCAAACATTGTGGACTCTGATCAGACTGCTCCTCTAACCCTGATCTGATAAGGTGATCTACATAGGATCCATTCTGTTTGCAACAATGGCTTTTAAAGGAACCAGCAGATGACAATTGGTGTGATTGGTGTCTTAACCCATTTTGTACCAAAAACCCGAAACGGGGAATTGGCAAACAGTGCAGGCCAAGATCAGACGCCGCATTCTGCGGTGTCTGATCAGGGCCTACACTGTTTGCAAAACATTCAGCCATTTACCAAATAAATTTTGAAGACAACACAATCTGACACCCCTAAATTTTGAAATAGTCTCCAGTTACATACAAGGAGGAAGATTCCATTTGGTACAAAAGGGTTAAAATTTATTTCTTAACCCTTATCTTGCTGAATATTCATTTAAGCCACACCCTTTTCTGTAACCAATCAAATTACTTGATGTAATTTATTGCTACAAATTCATAAACTGAATGCCAAACAGTGTAGATCCTGATCAGATGACTTCTTCAGAAGCCATCTGATCTGGATCTGCACTGTTTGCAAAGATAGGGTTTGTCGTGAACAGCAAGATAAAGGTTAATTATCTTACCTTTAGCAGCCCAATCATCACTATTTTAATCATTATACCCCCACAAATGAAATTTGGGGGTGGGGGGGGGGGGTATATAGGAGTGAGCTTGTCGGTCGGTCGGTCTGTTGACTTGGTTTCCAGACGATAACTCAAAAAGAGCTTCACCGATTTTTATAATTTTTGGAACACTGATGTAACATCATAAAATACAGGCCAAGTTCGATTTCCACTACAATTCGTCAATTTTCGACATAGTTATGGCCCCTTTCAAGTGAAAAAATTGCAAAATTGCGCTGTTGTACTATCAAGGCAGTTTTTGTGGGGGTATTCATCACCTTTAGTGATAGCTTTAGTTTATACACTAGTGGACTCTTCCATTGCCTTATGTTGGACAAGTACATTTGTCATATAAGGGGCAGTAGGCCTATTTTTCCATTCTTTATTTTTGACGGAAAATCCTGTTAGCAAATAGTGCAGGCTCTGATCAGACGCCGCATTCTGCAGCATCTGATTTTGGCCTGCACTGTTTGCCAAGGTACCCCTTTAGGGGTTTCCCCTACATTGGTTTAACTCGTTGTGTGCCAGTCAGTATACCTGACCACACTTTTCCTGGACGTGCTTAGACCTAACGGTCTAGAGGTTTTATGTTTAGTACAGAACACAAGGAATATTTTCGAGCATTTATTCAAGATAAAATATAACATATTTTACATAGAGGACCATGCAACAATTGTAACTATCAGAAAAATACTAGAGATTAATAAATGTAAAATGGATGCATTTTCTTTCCAGTAGCTTCTGACATTTTTTTTTTCAGCAAAAATACCAGCATTAAATATTGTACACATTTTGATTATCAACAAGCTGGACACACTGATAATGTTTTATACAACTGGACCTGGTTTTGTTTGTGTTGAGGTTTAATGTCCCAGTCAAAACTATTTAGGTCACTTTGGTGATGTTGCTTCAAATTTTATGGGATTTCTACCTGGCATTGAGACGAAATAACATGTCAAGCCTATCCCCGAAAGAAGCTGGTAGGGTTTAAGGGACAGTTGCACCAATTGGCCTGGGCAGGCTTAGACCTTCTAAGCCGTTTACCAGTACTCAACTGTAAGGTTGGTTTGAGCTCTGCACTGAAGTACCATACAGCCCAATCTATTTCTCGTAGCCCCGATGGGCATTGGCTCAATGATAAAGAAAATCTGAGATAGGTAAATCTCTGGATGCCAGGCAGAATTAGGGATGACTTTTATTGTTAAATTATAAGGTCCCACAGTCCCAAAAGGCTGTAAGGACAGAAACTAATCTATCTTGAACATTTCCTTTGGTAGTGTGACAAGTATGTCTCTGTCAATACACCACAACCTCATTATAACACAGTTTGTTATCACATGGTTTTGGATATAACACGGTTTCAAGAGGGATCCCCAAAATGTGTAGATTATATAGAAAAATGACCATAAATGGTCATTTTTCTATATAATCTGCACATTTTTGTTTGGATATAACACGGTTGTTTAACTAACGCGGTTTCTGCTTTGGACCCCATTAACAGTGATATAAAGAGGTTTGGGTGTATTGCCTTCCATTTATATAAAACAAAATGTAGCAAAAAACATGCACATAAGAAAACAATCCTAAAAACAGTATAATACACCACAAGCTCTTTATAACTCTACCAAAGAGTGTTAGTTAAAAAATGTGTTATATCCAAACAAAAATTTATAGATATAGAAAAAAAGAACATTTATGGTCATGTCTCTATAGAATTTATACAGTTTTGGGATCCATCTTGAAACAATGTTGTATTCAAAACCATGTTAAAGCAAACAGTGTTATAATGATTTGTTTGTTTGATTTGAGGTTTAACGTCCCCGTCAACACTGTCAAGGTAATTTTGGAGACGTTGCTTCCAATTTTGTGGGACTTTTACCCGACATTGAGATGAAATGACATCTCAAGCCCTGTCACCCAATGAAACCAATAGGGTTTATTAGCATGGACGGTCCGTCTCGCACCGCGGTTCCTGGACAGGCTTAGATTCTCTAAGCAGTTTACCAGTACTAGTGTGCGGGCCGGGTTCATCTCTGCATGGAAGCATCATGCAGCCCATATATTTCTTCAAGCCCCTATGGGTGGGGGCTGTGTGTTATAATGAGCTTGTGGTGTACTTTAGCTCTTACATACTGGCTTTCCTTTGTTAAACCGGCCCCGATAGCTCAGTTGGTAGAGTGTCCACTCCGGGGAATGGGAGGTCACGGGTTCGATCCTGGGCCACGACAACCAAAGTCGTTAAGTATGGTACTAGCTGCTCTTCCCTTGGCACTCAGATTTACGGGGTAGAGCTAGGACTGGTTGACCCAGTGTCAGGATAATGTGACTGGGTGTGGTATCATGTAATGTGTCTGGGACATGATACTTCAGTGAAGCAGCACTATAAAAGTGAGCACTGAGCTCCCTGTCGCAACCAGACACCGTCGTGATATGACTGAAATATTGTTGAAAGCGACGTTAAACCCGAATTCACACACACACACATTTCCTTTGTTAATAATGGCACAGCTGTTAAATAAGTAACAAATGCAAAGGTCATTTACAACTACAGTGATCAAGGGGCGTTGAAATAGTGGGAGTTTTCTCAGCAAAACCCCACCTGAAGCATGGCACTCTGGGAACAAGAGGCTCAATGAGCCTAAACCGCTCACCTGAGGAACTTAAGTTTTAACAATTCACAGACTTGACTACTAAATCTGCTGATAGAATCCAGCCCATTGACCCTTACAGGATATAAGTCATCATTATTGCATTGCATTCCAAGTTTGAGACTTCTAGCTTCTATAGTTCCTGAGAAATCTTTGACGAAAATTTAACATTGGTCAAAATGGAGAGAAAGAAGAATGAAAGAACAGATGAACAAATAAGCTGAGAAAGCCCAATGTCTCTTACACAAAATAAGTCATCATTATTCTATTGAATACCAAATTTGATGCATCTAGCTTTTATAGTTCCTGAGAAATCTTTGATTAAAAATTTAACATTGGTCTATTATCTCTATATGGAGAGAAAGAAGAATGAAGGAACAAATGAACCAGACTAGCTCCAAAACCTAATGCAGCCTTTCCCCTTGCCAAATGGTGCTACACATAAAATTTAAACAAGATTGGTCGACTGCCTTCTGAGATATGCTTCATTGAAAGTGTGGACGACGGATGGACGGACGACAGACTCCGTAGCCTTGGTATACTATCAGCTCACTGGAGCCTTTGGCTCAGGTGAGCTAAAAATTCAAGTCGCTATTTCTGTCACAACATTTTCCCTACGTTAAGTCTATGGGCAAATTTTTTTGTCTCTCAAGGTCACTTAACTCCGAGGTCAATATTCCGATTCGGCCCAAAATCGAACTTAACCGAGATTTTATGCCTGTCCTCGTTACCTGCAAGTTTGAAGCTGATATGAATAAAAATTAAGTTGCTATCGTGGTCACAACGTATTTTTTTATGCTCAAGGGCAGGTAACTCCAAGGCAAATATTCCGATTCGGCCCAAAATCGAACTTAACCGAGATTTTATGTCTGTCCTCGTTACCTGCAAGTTTGAAGCTGATCTGAAAAAAATTCAAGTCGCTATCGTAGTCGCAACATTTTCCCTAATTAAGTCTATTGGCAAATTTTTTGTCGCTCAAGGTAATGTAACTCCGAGGTCAATATTCCGATTCGGCCCAAAATCGAACTTAACCGAGATTTTATGTCTGTCCTCGTTACCTGCAAGTTTGAAGCTGATCTGAAAAAAATTCAAGTCGCTATCGTAGTCACAACATTTTCCCTATGTAAAGTCTATGGGCAAATTTTTTGTCGCTCAAGGTCATGTAACTCCGAGGTCAATATTCCGATTCGAACTTCACTGAGATTTTATGCCTGTCCACGTTACCTGCAAGTTTGAAGCTGATCTGAATAAAAATAAAGTTGCTATCGGGGTCACAACGTATTTTTTTATGCTCAAGGGCAGGTAACTCCAAGGCAAATAATCCGATTCGGCCCAAAATCGAACTTGACCGAGATTTTATGCCTGTACTAGTTATCTGCAAGAATGAAGTCGATCAGAAAAAAATTGACAGAGCTAGAGTGATGACAAGCTTTTTCCTATGTGAAGTCTATGGGAGCTAGATGTTGCCATGGCAACCAGAGTTCCACTCAGATCTGCCTGAAAACCTAATGAAGCCTTTCCACTTGCCCAATAATACGACACATGAAATTTGATCAAAGTTAGCCAAGTAGTCTTTAAGATATACATTTTTGAAATTCCCATTAACCCTAATGCAAAAACACACAAGGGCAGGTAACTCCTAAGTGAATGATCCGATTCTGCCAGTTATCGAACTTGACCGAGATTTCATGGCTGTGCTGGTTATATGCAAGAATAAAGCCAATCTGAAAATAATTGAAGCAGCTACGGTGATGACAACATTCTCCCCATGTTAAGTCAATAGGCAATTTTTTCAACGCTCAAGGGCACGTAACTCCTGAGTGAATAATCCGATTCAGCCCAAAATCGAACTTGATCTAGATTTCATGCCTGTCCTCGTTATCTGCAAGAATGAAGTCGATCAGAAAAAAATTGACGGAGCTAGAGTGATGACAAGCTTTTTCCTATGTTAAGAACGCTCAAGGGCACGTAACTCCTGAGTGAATAATCCGATTCAGCCCAAAATCGAACTTGATCGAGATTTCATGCCTGTCCTCGTTATCTGCAAGAATGAAGTCGATCAGAAAAAAACTGACGGAGCTAGAGTGATGACAAGCTTTTTCCTATGTGAAGTCTATGGGAGCTAGATGTTGCCATGGCAACCAGAGTTCCTCTCAGATCTGCCTGAAAACCTAATGAAGCCTTTCCACTTGCCCAATAATGCGACACATGAAATTTGATCAAAGTTGGCCAAGTAGTCTTTAAGATATACATTTTTGAAATTCCCATTAACCCTAATGCAAAAACACACAAGGGCAGATAACTCCTAAGTGAATGATCCGATTCTGCCAGTTATCGAACTTGACCGAGATTTCATGGCTGTGCTGGTTATCTGCAAGAATAAAGCCAATCTGAAAATAATTGAAGCAGCTACGGTGATGACAACATTCTCCCCATGTTAAGTCAATAGGCAATTTTTTCAACGCTCAAGGGCACGTAACTCCTGAGTGAATAATCCGATTCAGCCCAAAATCGAACTTGATCGAGATTTCATGCCTGTCCTCGTTATCTGCAAGAATGAAGTCGATCAGAAAAAAATTGACACAGCTAGAGTGATGACAAGCTTTTTCCTATGTTAAGAACGCTCAAGGGCACGTAACTCCTGAGTGAATAATCCGATTCAGCCCAAAATCGAACTTGATCGAGATTTCATGCCTGTCCTCGTTATCTGCAAGAATGAAGACAATCAGAAAAAAATTGACGGAGCTAGAGTGATGACAAACTTTTTCCTATGTTAAGTCTATGGGAGCTATTTGTTGCCATGGCAACCAGAGTTCCAATCCGATCTGCCCGAAAACAGTATGCAGCCTTTCCCCCTACCTGATAATGCTTCACATGAAATTTGATCAAGATTGGCCCACTGGTTCCGGAGATATTCTTCTTTGAAAGTGTGGACGACGACGGACGACGGACGCCGGCTCGTGGTATACTAATACCTCACATGAGCCTTCGGCTCAGGTGAGCTAAAAATGCAGTAAAACTACAATGGTTTAAGGGGAATGGATACACCTGGCAAAATACCACTATGTATGATCCACTAGCCTTAACCCATTGTATGCTAGCGAACTCTTCCATTGCTATATGTTGGACAAGTCCATTTATTATAGAAGAGGTGCCAGGCTTATATTTTGTTTTTATTCTATTTTTAATGGAAAATTCTGTTCGCAAATAGTGCAGGCCCTGATCAGATGCAGCATTCTGTGGCTTCTGATCTGGGCGTGCACTGTTTGCCAAGGTACCACTTTATGGGTTTCTCCGCATACAATAGATTAAAACTGTTGACAGGGCTGTAAATCTCTTAACAAAACACAAAACCCAGAGTCTCACATGGATAGGACTACAGTAAAACGCATCACTTCAGTGCACTTACCTAGGATAGCCAATGACTGGTATATTAGCAAGATATTACAGTTTAATAAATAGTGCAATTAATGAAAGTGCTTCATACAACATTACAATAACACACCCATGCGATATAGTGCAATTTTTACTTCTCCAAAATTGCTACTTTTATTGACAAAAATCTGTGATATGTTTCTTATTTATACTGCAAACATAGGTTGTGGGTGCTCGTTAGAACCACCTCATTGAGGCGGTTCTAACGAGTACCCACAACCTATGCCTTGGAGCATTAATAAGAAAAATAATGCATACCCCCATAAACCCCACTTTTCTCTATATAAAGTGGGGTTTAGTGGGGTGTTCATTTCACAGACTTGTTCATGTGATGAGGTAAATATATATGGGAATATGAAGAACAGAACTAACAGATCTTCAGGATAATCAGCACACACAGATTGCCAACCCTATTAACTTTGAACAATCCAAATTCCACAATTTTTCATTTTCCAATATTATCTATACATTTTCGAATCCAACTTTAAAATGTGATATATCTAAAACTATGTTATAATGAACAGGAGTTTAACAAGACTGAGGTGTACTTGTAGGTTACTGAGATATACAGTAAAACCTCTACTAATTGTCACCTCTGTTAAGCAGCCACCTTTTTTCAGCAGCCACAATAATTCCTCCCATGGCATTTTACTATATATTTTACCTCCGCTCAGCAGCCATCTCTCTCCTCCAGCCAGCAGCCACCTTACCAAATCTAAATTCCCTCTATTAAACAGCCAGAGTTAACTCAATAGCAAAAAATCAGATGTAAAAGTAGGAATTTCTTCTCTTCTGGTGTATTTATTTATTTTAAAATTTATTTTTCCCATAATTACCATTGTGATATCTGTATTTTAAGCAAGTGAAAAATATGACACATCTCCATCATGTTTTTCTTTTAGTACATCTTCGTTGAGCTGACTTTTCAGTAATCAACATTTATGTCTGTCAACAATCCATACATCATCCCAGACATTTCCCTCTGTTGAACAGCCACCTCCCTTAAACAGCCAGTTTGGCATTTTCCCAGGATGGCTGTTTAATGGAGGTTACACTGTATGGCCTTTTATGAAGTGGACAGGGCATGGCACCGGCAGGCCTTTGGGGATCCCTAGGTTGGCATCTCTGAATGTGTCTCATTATATATTATAGAAAAAGACTAAATTTAGTTTAGGTGTGGTGATCTGAAATGTTTCTGAGATATTAAAACTTTTATGAAGTGGAGGGGGCATGGCCCTGGCACAATGATGGGGACCCTTTGATGCACTCTGGCAAAAATTCATTTTGATATCTATCATATCCCCATATTTCAGAAAAGTCCATCAGGTGGTTATTGAGAATTCATCCGGACAAAATTTTAGCGGATTTTCACATGCCCCCAGAGGATGTTTTGGGTCCTCGGTTTTGAATTTTGAAAACCTCTTGCACAAGAGCATTGGCATAAAAGCATACAGCTGACAGAAGATTACTCAAGTAGTTCAAAACGTCTGCAAAGGCTTGGCAGAAAATGTCATTTTTTCAATTTTCCCCCATTAAAAGTCTAATGGATACTCCAAGCTGCCGTAGCAATTTTTGTTTCTATTTTTTGGCTTTTTGGTTTCCTTGGCAGCCAATAGATATATGCAGAAGGCTTAAAATCATACACTTAAGGAACATTTTTATGGAAGTTTTGTCAAAATATTTCCCATTATAAGGCTATGGAAACTCTAAGTTGCCATAGCAACCAAAATAAATAGCTGATTTTCATAAAAAATACGAACTTTTAATTCCCCAGCCCAAGGATGCTACACATGTAACTTGGGCCCCTATTGACTCAGTGGCTTCAGATAAGATGTTTAAAAGACGCCAGATGACAGAGGACATCAGACAACAACAGACAACTGTGGATCCTATTAAGTTCTCCCGGGTGAGCTAACAATACTATATACCCCTTTAACCCTTGTCCTGCTGAGCCCAGATATGCCTTATTTGCCAAACAATGAATATCCAGATCAGAGCCATCTGATCAGGATCTACATTGTCATTCAGCTCATGAATTTGTTGCAATAATTTGCATCAAGTAATCTGATTGGTTGATAATCAGTAGTGGGTGTGGCATATATAAATATTCAGCAGGTCAAGGGTTAAACCCGTTTTCACATGATGATATTTATTATGCTGCCACAAAGTGTATGTAAAATCTTATATAAATGCAAATATCAAAATACTGTTGTGCCCGTAAAATATACAGAAACATGAAAAATGCATGTTGGTCTGCTTTGACTCCACTGATGACAGCATGCTCTATCACAAGTAAACCTGTTCATGGGGTTTTGGGGGGTTTGCAACCAGTTTCCACCAACACTACACAGACAAGCAAGTCAAAGAAACTAGAGGTACTGTGTATTATCAAAGCTAAAAACACTTCAGTAGGTGCCTATCAGATTGTTTGGATGTGCAGTCTAGTGAGTGAGTGAGTGAGTTTTAGTTTTACGTCCCACCAACAGCTAAGGTCATGCGGAGACGGGACCTCGGTTTAAAGACTCATCCGAAAGTCTGGAGAAGCCCAGGATCGATCCTGCGATCCCTGGTTTACAAGGTGAGTAGAGTAACCACTGCACCACGGAGGCTTCTGGATGTGCAGTCTAATATGAACATGTTATTCACAACAAGAATTCCGCCAAAAGCTATGTTGCACCTGTGGGGGGTGCAAAGTCACTGAACCATGAAATCTAGGTCAAGGTCAAACATGGATGCCTGCATAAAAGTTGTCACTCCTAGATGCAAGCTTGTACCAAGTATCATCAATGAAACACTTACAGTTCTTGACAAATGGACTCTTACATTAGTATGAAAGTTAGGTAGGTCACAAAAATTCACAAAGTCAGTGAACCATGAAATGTAGGTCAATGTCAGATATGGATGCTTGTATTAAAGTTGCTGTTTCTAGGTGCAAGCTTGTACCAAGTAACATTAATGAAGCTCTAATAGTTCTTGAGAAATGGACTCGTACAATAAGGTGAAATTTAGGGTGGTCGCAACAATTCCGGAAGTCAGTGAACCATGAAATGTACGTCAAGGTCAGATGTGGATGCATGCATTGAAGTTGCTATTCCTAGATGCAAGCTTGTACTAAGTATCATTGATGAAGGTCTTATAATTCTCGAGAAATGGACCCTTACATAAGGGTGAAAGGAAGGTCACAAATGTTGACGGCTTGAAGAATGGATGGAAATTTCTACTGTATTGCGCCATGCCATCGGGGCTTGGAGAAATAGACTGAGTTGCATGTTGCTTCCAGGCAGAGCTGAAACAGACCACTCATGAGACCACTTAGAAGGACTAAGACTGCCCAGACAAAATGGTGCGAGTTAGAAAGTCCAGTGCATATAAGCCTTTTGGTTTCATTGGGGAGCAGGGCTTGAGATGTCATTTCATCTCAATGTCAGGTAAAAATCCTACAAAATTGGAAGCAATGTCTCCAAAATGACCTAAATAGTGTTGACGGGGACTTTAAACCTCAACCCAAACAAACAAAACCATGGCTGAGTTGAACCCCCTTTTTGAGTCCCTAGGGAATTCCTCTACATAAGAAGTAGTGTGGGTTAATTAAGGAGGTTTTTGACTTTTATCTTGTAAATGTATGCTGTGTATACTAATTAGAATCACCTCGAAGAGGTGATTCTAATGGGTACATGCAGCATACATTTTTATCATAGAACACGGAAATAGATGTCCCAAAAAATTAAACTTCTTTATGCCTCGTGGCAGTAACCGTCAGAGAAACCACCCCCATCTCAAACAGGTTTTTGTGGTCCCAAAGGTGTTACAGTTATTGAGGTTCGACTGTACCATTCCATCTGAAATTTCGGGTACATCTCTGTAGTGTTTGTTTGTTTGATTTGAGGTTTAACGTCCCCGTCAATGCTGTAAAGGTCATTTTGGTGACATTGCTCCAATTTCGTGGGAATTTTACCCGACATTGAGATGAAATGACATCTCAAGCCCTGTCGCCCAATGAAACCAATAGGATTTATTAGCATGGACGGTCCGCCTCGCACCGCGGTTACTGGACAGGCTTAGATCCTCTAAGCTGTTTACCAGTACTAGTGTGTGGGCCGGATTCAGCTCTGCGTGGAAGCATCATTCAGCCCATATATTTCTTCAAGCCCCTATGGGCAGGGGCATCTGTGTAGTGTGAAATTGCTAGGTTTAAGTGAGTGTTTGAGTTTTACGTCCAACCAACAGCTAAGGTCATACGGAGACGGGACCTCGGTTTAAAGACTCATCCGATGCTAGGTTTAAACTTCACAATAAAAACTACAAATGTGGCGAAATTGTTTTGTTTATAGCTGGATAAAAAGCTATGCAAAATTAATTTATTTACAGCTGAACAAGAAGCGATGCCAAATTTATTTACAGCTGAACAAAAAGCTATGCAGATTTTTTTTTATTTACAGCTGGAAAAAATGTTGTGCAAAAATAATTTATTTACAGCTTGACAAGAATCTCCAATTGTATCAGTGTATATAGAATATGCATAAAAAACAAACATCATCATTTCTGATGAGTTTAAAATTGCTAAGAGGTCTTTTAAAGACACGTGTAAACAAGTAACAAATATAAATTTTCCTCGTCTTAGTAAACAACAAATAGTTTTCATGGGAATGGATATACCAGACTTGTAGTACATGGGCCAGTTGTTCAAAACTAACGATGTTGTTGGTTTATGTATCGTTAAAACTTTGATCATTAAATATGGCAAATATGCTGAAATTTTTTGCTGAAAAAATGTGAGCAGCTTTTGCAGAAGCAAAAGCTGCTGAAATTTTTTCAGCAAAAACACCAAAATTTTTGATATTGTACTTGCTACAAGAGTTAACAATATGACCACTAACAAGCTCGTTAAGCTAACAATGCTTTGAACAACTGGCCCAAGGATTTTTTTTTAGATAACACTACTGTTGAGGTCTAAAGCAGAAACTATGTTAGTAAAACACATTAAATCCCAAACAAAATGTATATAGGTTATATAGAAAAATGACCATTTATGGTCATTATTTTGTATAACCTATATAATTTTGGGAGCCATCTTTCAACAGTGTTATATCCAAAACTGTGTTAAACAGCCATAAAAAGGTTGTGGCATACTTGCATCTCCTGCAAAGTCTATCCATTCCCCTTACTTAATCTTTATTTTTTCTTTTTTCTAATCTACATTGTAAAAACAGTGAAAAATGGATGGTTTAAACAGCGATGACTCACTTATCACTGTGACCGCTGTTTTTAATAACTTTCCTGAGTCCATAGGAAAATTTTCATATACTATGAATAAATTATTTAGGTAGAATTTTCTTTTTTTATTTTTTTTTATTTGGTTTTGGTTTTATGACCCTTTCAAGATTATTTCAGCTTCAATAGCTCAGTGGCTAGCACGTTTGACTTATGATCAAGAGATTGTGGGTTCCAATCCAGCCACCGGCGGCGAGGTGTGTCCTTGGACAAGACAGGTTATGACAATGCCCCACTCGACCAAGGTGTAAATGGGTAGCAGTGGTGTAAAAGTCACTGCCTCTCTCTTGCAAACGTGTTAACATCCGGAATGAGTGTTCGAGAGCGATTCAATAAGCTTGGAGCTTTCATTGCAACTGAACTAAAATAAATTAGTATAAATTAAGATTATTTTAATCATATTGGGCCAAACGTTAATGAGCTGGGCAAAAACTGGAATATCCAAAGAAAACCACCTGACCTTCCATTGCAGAACTTGGCATCTCATGTGGCCCAAGCAAGGCACAAACCACAGCAATAAGAGACCTAATGATTGTCAGTGCTCTTATACACTAGGCCACAGAGACCCATTTACTTTATCTTCAGTTTGTTTGTTTGTTTGAGTGATTGACGTCCCTGTCAACACTGTAAAGGTCATTTTGGAGACGTTGCTTCTAACTTTGTGGGACTTTTTACCCGACACTGAAATGAAATGACATCTCAAGCCCTGCTGCCCAATGAAACCAATAGGGTTTATAAGCATGAACGGTCTGACACTCGCACCGCTTTGCCTGGGCAGGCTTAGTTCCTCTAAGCCGTTTACCAGTACTAGTGTGCGGTGGGTTTCAGCTCTGTGTGGAAGCATGATGCAGCCCATCTATTTCTTCAAGCCCCGATGGGCGAGGGTGGGTATGTTGTGTTAGAATTGTCTCAAGCAATAGGGAGTAGCCCCATAGTACAGGCACAGGAGCAGAAGCAGAGAATGTCTAACTTGTAATCATCACAAAAACATGCCTATATGGTTTTGACCGACCTGAACCCCACTTTTATATAGTAAAACTGGGGTTTACAGGGGTAAACCTTATTTTTCTGATTTCTGCTCTAAAATATAGATTGTGGGTACTCGTTACCTACAATCTATATTCGGCGCAGAAATAAGAAAAATATTACAAGTTTTCATCTGAAAATGTTCATATTTTCGGTGGTAAAATTTACAATGTATTTGTATAGGCGTGTTTTCGTAATGGAGTGTATCTCAAATTTTATCAGATCTTACAGCTAATGAAAAAGATAAAATAATTGGATTTAAAAATACATGTATATAGTACATATATATAGTCCACAGCTCAAGACAATGCACTTTTTAAGTCTGATAAGAACTGATACTGTTTTCTTATTTCTGCACAAAAATGTTGTGGGTTAAATGTTACAGCAAATGACGTTCATGGTGGCAGGATATTGCAGTTATCTACAAAAGGTGATTAGATGAAGTGTCTGAATAGATCTTAGTCATCTGATGTGTTATAGCCAATGATATTTCATAATTTCTTCACGTCACTTCCAGCCACAGGCTCCACTGACCAGCCGAATGGTTATCAGTGACATGTAGTTCTCTACCACTGGAGATGTTATTGAGCGACCAAGAAACTTCGCTATAACAACAGTATTAATTTTGTTCCCTAACAATCTGTCACTATAGCAAATTTGACGCTATAAAGAATCCCAATATGAACTTGCATTATAATAGATAATAAAGGTCTTTTCCCCATAATTACTCCGACAAACAAATGTTGTGGAAACTTGTTATATTGCCTCTCCGCTGCGATTCTAACAAATATCCACAACATTCGTTTCTTGGAGTATCAAAAATACAATATTTTTGAATATCTACATAAATCTGTCTCATCTTGAGCTAAGGAATCTTCCTATTGAAAATGTCTTTATAACAAATTTTGTCTTTATAGAATGTCGGTATAAAGAGCATTGACTGTACATGCACAGTGAAATTACGCTATTAAGCATCTAAAATTAAGATCAATTCTGCTCTGAAAACCTTATTTACAAGGTTTCATTCATTCCTTCTTTGTGTTTTAGGCATACAGTGTTCTCTGGTCAGAGACCACCTTTGGGACTGTTCAAAAGTGGTCTTAAAGACCACTTTTGAACAGTCCCAAAGGTTGTCTTAATACAGAAATTTTACTGTATTTTAGTAACCTTGGCTCAAGGGACTTGGTGAGTAAAAGGAATATAGTAAAGGTGACTGGATGCTACAGGTGATAAGATGATATCAAGCTGACTGGATATTGCAGTTTATCTGCTGTAGTTTATGAGTTGTCCTGGGCATGTGGTGTTTTATAACCTATGATATTTCCGGAATTCCTTCAAGATGATTGGATACTATAGGTGATGAGGTATCTCCATCATGTGATGTTCTATAACCACTGATATCAAGCTGACTGGATACTGCAGTTCATCCACTGTGGGTGAACACATGTCCTGGTCATGTGACATATTAAAACCAATGATATTTCAGGAACTCCTTCAAGTAGATTGGATATTGCAGTTTGTCGACATTAGATGGGGAGAGATTTCGTCTGATTGACATTCTGCACAGCTGTTGGAGACTAACTGCATTCTGGGGTGGTTTGAAGAATGTAACGCTGCCAGAGCGGTCACTGAAAAATAAGAAAAAATGGTTCTGTTTTGTCTAATCTAGTGAAGTCTAAAACTAATAAAATATATACATGAGGATTACATGCCTAGGCAATAAAATATTTTCTTTCATGGCTCTTAACATGGCTTTTTTCATATCACATTTTACTGTAAAAATACTAATAAATCAGACATCCTGAGGACTTGTTGAAATTCTCCTGAACTTTTAATAAATTTGTTTCACGATGCAGCAAGGAGTAAACAAGAGGCCCACAGGCCGCTGTGTTCACCAGAGCTCAGGTGGGCAATCAGGTGGGAACTGCCCACTGGCCGCATGTAATTTAACATATGGTTTTAATCTACTGATTATAAAGCCTCCCAAACAAACTCCCATATCCAAATGTGCACCCATGTGGACTCTGAATCTGAAATATTATGCATTTTATGAATTTGAGGGGATGGGGCATGGACCCAACAGAGCCCTGATTGGTATCACTGAATATGTATGATTTAGGGGTTGTGAGCTGTACTGTTCCCGAGATATAAGGCCTTTGCGGCAGTGGTGGGACTCCGGCATGACCCTACTGGACAACTGTCACTAAATGTGTCTTATCACTAGGACAAGAATACAATAATATGGTTTTGGGGTGGGGATTTGAATGATTTCTGAGAAATGAGGCCCTTTTATGAAATGGAGGGGAGAGGAAGAGGCCTGTGGACCATACAAGTTGGTGTGACCGAATGTGTCTCATCATAGGGAACAAGAATATATATGACTATGGGGTGGGGATCTGAATGATTTCTGTGATTAATGGCATTTTATGAAGTGGAGGGGTGGGGCAGTTCCCCTGCACATTGCCCACTCACAAAGACACCCAGGTTGGTGTGACTGAATGATTCTTACCATTAGGAGTGTAACGATGCATCGGACCATCGATGCATTGCGATAGGCACTGGGCCGATAGTACTGCATCGATAGTAAAGTTAAACATCGATGACTATCGCCGATAGTGTTTTGAACTATCGATAGTTTCGATAGTTTTCTATATCACAAGTTTTTCAGATAATTCCCGGAGTTGTTTTCATTCTTATATAAGTTATATTCTTTATTCCCACCTACGTCTTGTACCCGGTCAAGCGTCAAACTGTACATTGTCCTAATTATAATCCAATAATCTCCTGTGTGTCAGTGGGAGACAACGGCTGCTTGCCGCCAGATAAAGGCAATAAAATTAGCCGACTCGTGATTTGGCGGTCGTGATTTGGCGGTAGCCTGCAGGTACACTGTGTCAGACCGCTGAATATTCCTTCATTGAACTGGTAAATTTACAACTTTCTGAAGCATATGTCAACAGCACTTTGATGATAATTGATTTCGAAATAGTTGACACGGACGACCACGCATATTTTGATTACGCTAATCTGCAAGCTGTCTGTAAGCCAGTGATAAGAAAAGCGATAATTAATGCGTGTGGTATTGATTATCAAAGGGTGCCGCCCGCATTAATTAGCACATGAAGCATGGAAAGGCCGCACACATGGAAAGTGTCACTACCGCTTCAAAAGATGCAAAAAAAAGTTCTGGTTGATGTTTTAGTGGATTCTTATTTTGTCAATAACAGACATCAAAGGAAATGAAATACGTGTCGTCCAGCAAAGAACGTTTATTATTTGGGCATCCAGACATGTTTATACAGCCGAGGAATTAATTTTGAATCTTGGACACCGTGTAAGGGAATACAGCACTAGAAAACAATTAAAGAAATTAAAAACGTGGTACGATTTTCTGTTTATTTGCATGTATTGCTAAAATATTTTAAAAGATTTTACCAAACAACAAAAGAAAAATACAAATGATGTTGGGAAAAAAACCATTACACAATGAAAATGATGGAAAAGTTTGGGAAAAAACCATTACACAATGAAATGATGGGTAAGTTGGCAGATGCAAGAATGTCGGGATGACATTGTAAGGCATGTTCGGCACGTTACTGGTGACGTTATCGGTCGACCGGGGCCGATTTGGATAAAAAAAATTCTTTAGCCCTGATTTCAAAGGTGTTCCGTTTAACAAGCGCATGCGATCGATTGTGTACCGAAACACTGATTTTCGGTCTTAAGATTCAAATCAAACTTCCCAAAACACAGGTTCTGGTGTATTGATTCGTTTGACGTGTCATCGGTAACAATTCTGATTATGAATCGTATGCATTGCTGACACAGGTTTTCAGCTATCTACTATTTATATTAATGAAGCGTATTTCTTTCGTAACAGGTAAAACATTATTTCTCAACAGCTAAACGGTTGTGGATAGAGGTGGATAGAAAACAGCGCCCTGCACAATTTCCGATTTATACCCGGAAGCTCGATCCGTGTCACCAACAACAGCATACAGATGTGTTTACACAAATTAAAGTGTTCGACTTTTCCCGCCAAGCGTCTGCTATTTTGGCGCCAAAATATAGCCATGCACGAGGCAGTAGAATAGTCTGTTTTTATTAATATGCATACATCTACCGATAGATGAAGCTAATCGTCTTAGGAGCGATTTGATTGTGGATTAAATTTTATGATTGAGGGATAAATGCAAATTATAGACATAACTTTATCTTATTTTCACACCTTGTCACGCGGAACATTATAGGCTTATCGGTAGCATTGGAGGCTTGTGTTTACAGTGTAATTATAGAAGAGACTGCATATCCGGCGTTTATTACACGATTCGGTTAACTTACATGGTCGGTTTGGTTGGCCCCAAAGTTCAGTGTTATAACGAGGTTGAGGTGCATTTAGACACTTTGTCATGTCTGAAGTGTTTTTGAAGACAAGCAAAGATTTCATTGCCTTCGTGAAGAGCTTACATTTATTTTGATTAAGAAACTGATTTCACATTCTCACTGTGAATTGATACATTTTAATTGGCTACTTCTTTTAAAATGAGTCTCCCGGCTCTTCTTGAAGGATAAACACTTAAAGGAAAAAAGATGCTCCTGGGGAGCTGTTTCCTCTTCATGAAGGGCAGCCAGAAAAGCAAACAGGAGTTTACAACAGGTGTCCCTCTTGTGTAAATTATCTTGTTTATTTCTTGTATGCAGATAAAGCATACAGAAAACAGTCTGAATGATTAAATAGTTTTTATTTCCTTCTCAAACAAGAAAATTTGTTTCAGGCAATAGTATCGCAATAGTATTGCAATAGTAGTCAGCAATAGTAATAGTATCGCAATGGTTCTTCCTGCAATGTCAATACTATCGCAATAGTCATTTTTTGACTATCGTTACATCCCTACTTACCATAAGGAACAAGAAAATATGTTAGGGGTGGGGATATTAATGATTTCTGAGATATATAACTTTTTATGAAGTGGAGGGGTGGGGCATGACCCGGGGCATACATTTCAAAATAGACTCCTGCCATATATGAGGAAGATTCCATTTGGTTGGTATAAAAAGGGTTAAAAGCAGGTAAACTGCAAATTACTTAGGGTACAATTATGATATAAAGCATATTTTTTTCCCTTCCGCTGATTCAAGAAGGGCAGTTGTCAGTTTCTGGCGAAAGAATGTGCACTGTACTGGTTAACCACTTATGTATAGAACACATTTTATATAAGAATGACAACCTATCATTGTACAACTATCACTGCACAAGAAAGTGAGATTACCCCTAATACGCTGAGAAAAACTACATCTGAAAATGGTGTCTGCTTATGTCCTCTGCTGAATTTTTTTGCAAACTTTTTAAAAATTATTTTTGCATCAGGCAAACAGTGAGCGCCCAGATCAGACTGCTCCTAGAGGAGCCACCTGATCTCAGCCGACACTGTTTGCAAAAAATAATATTTTAAGTAACAAGCAGACGGCAAAGCATACGACAATTGTCGTGATTGGCATTTTATGGGTTAAGATTATTTTTCCATCATATTCACAGCCATTTTCTTGATTCAGGACTTACAAGAATAAGAATGTATTCAGTTATAAAAAGTTTAAAAGTTTAACCCATACGTGAGAATTAGAATCATCCACATAATCTGAGCCCCGCCAAGCGAATTTGTGTCTTCGAGCATTCCGTCATGACAAAGTTTAACTGCGCATGCCCAGCCATTTAGAGGGGCCAGGGATATGGCTTTCTGTCTGAAGGTTCCTCTTGATTCACTGCTTGTATGAGCGAGCAGCAAAGGTTCTGGCGAGACTGCGCAGATGCGCAGGCTCGCCTGAACCTTCGCTGCTCGCATAGGTGATAAGTACCAAAATCGCTTGACGGGGCCCATATATTTGGACAGGTCCATTCCCAGATTTGGGGATGCCTGGTTTGATTTATTTTGGTGCAAGTTTTGCAAAAATTTCCATGTTCTTAGCAGAGTGGATTTGATCCGGGTTTATTGTTTATTTGTTTGAATTGAGGTTTTACATCCCCGTCAACATTATTTAGTTCATTTTGGAGACATTGCTTCCAATTTTGTGGGACTTTTACCCAACACTGAGATATAATGACATCTCAAGCCTTGCACCCAAACAAACCAAAAGGGGTTATATGCAGGGATGGTCCAACATGCACCACTTTGCCAGGGCAGTTTACCAGTACTCATGTGCAGGCACTGATCTGAGTCTACAAGTTTCCCCCAAACAGTGTAGAGTCTGAGCAGAAGCTGCATGCAGAATCTGATCTGGCTCTACACTGTCAATGTGCCATTTTTGTGACTCTGGGCATATGTATGAGCCAGCGCATGACAAAACCTACAATAAGACTTGTGCGCCCAACAAAGACTCAAATCAGCCTGCACATCCGCACAGTCTGATCAGAGTCTTCATTGTACACTCTAAGGATAGCTAAGGACCCAATGCTACTTCATGCAGCAAGAGAAGTCACTGGTTAGACTATATGGATGCACAGTCTGATCAGTCTTCATTGTGCACTCTAAGGATAGCAAAGGGCCCAGTGCCACTTCATGCAGCAAGAAAAGTCTCTGCTTAGACTCTATGGATGCGCAGGCTGATTTGAGTCTTCGATGGGTGCACATGTCTTATTGTAGGTTTTGTCGTGCGCCGGCTCATATGGGTTTAACTTTGACCTCTTCAAATTGTTTTGAATGATTATGGGTTAAACATTGATCTTTACAAGAGGAGTCTTTTTTTCATTTGCAAAGCACAAACGGAGTTTTTGCAAAAAAAAAAAATATGTCAAACGCTCATAAACTTCATCAAAAACCTTACCAATCACTGAAGGTCAAGGTCAAGTTATTTCCTACAACCAAAACCTTTCAAACTTTTCTCAAATATAACCTCTTGTCCGCAGCACTGTCAGGAGATGCTATTTAGAGCTTCCTGCCAGAAAGGACCTTCCGGGTAAATATCCTGATGATGACATGGGGAAAGAAATCAACGTCTGCAGAACAAAAGGGGGTGCAAGTGATCCGGCCATTAATGGCCAACAGATACAATACAATAACAATGATGAAAATTATCTTTTGATAATATATGCAAAAAAATAATAATAATTATAAAAAGAAAACTCGAATGCATCTGTTTGGCAAAATTATTTAGCTTATATCTAGCTGGTGAATTTACCTAACCACATTTGTCGTAATGATCCTAAGTATTGGGATGGAGAGGCCTTAGTAAACAGTGCAGACCCAGATCAGACTGCTCCTTAAGGAGCAGTCTGATCAGGGTCTACACTGTTTGCCATTCTTTCTGGAGCTTTTGGACTCCTTGTTGGATCATGAAACAAATTTGTTAAAATTTTAGGAGAATTAGTTTTTACTAATTTATTTTAGTTTGATTGCGATGAAAGCTTCAAGCTTATTCAAATCGCTCTTGAACACTCATTCCGGATTTTAGGAGAATTACAGCAAGTCCTCAAGGTGTCCGAATTTTTAGGATTTTTACTGTTTACTTTACATTAGCAGTTAACCAGTACCATGCACATTGTTTTGCTTTTTGTACTGTATACAATCTTCCGCCAGTTTTATATCAGGGTCCAGTTGTTCAAAACTAACGACGTCGTCAGTTAACAAATCGTTCAAACTTTGATCATTAAATGTGGCAAATATGCTAAAATTTTTGCTGAAAAAATGTGAGCAGCTTTTGCATATGCAAAAGCTGCTCACATTTTATCAGCAAAAATAACAAAATTTTAGATATTAAACTTGCCAGAACAGTTAACAATTTGACCACTAACGAGCTCGTTAAGCTAAAGATGCCTTGAACAACTGGGCCCAGGTGTTCACTTTGAAATTTAGGGGTGTCAGGCTGAGTCTCTGTCAAAAAATGACTGTTTCTTTCAAACAGTGAAGGTCCTGAGCAAATGCTGCATTCTGCAGCACCTGATCAGGGTCTGCACCTGTTTGCCAATGGCCTGAAATGGAGTTTCCTCCTATAAAATCAGTTTCCAGAAAAGCCTAAAAATTCGGACAGACTGAGGGCTTGTTATGATTCTCCTAAAATTATGACAAATTTGTTTCACGATACTGCAAGGAGCCCAAATGGTGCCGACAGAATGGCAAACGGTATAGACCTGCAGAATCGGAGTCTGATCTGGGTCTGCACTGTTTGCTTTGGCATGTCTGTCTGTCCCAATACTTTGGATCAATACAGTACATCATGTAAACATGCCTATATAATTATGGCCCCTTTGAACCCCACTTTTATATAGTAGAACTGGGGTTTACAGGGGTAAACCTTAATCTATATTTTGAGCAGAAATAAGAAAAATATCACAATTTTTCAGCTTAAAATTTTCCTTTTTTTTGCGGTTAAGTTTACAATGTATTTGTATAGGCGTGTTTTCAAAATGAATTAATAATACATGTATTCTAAAATAATGAAATATTTGCACAAACTGAAGAAAACAATGTTGAGAAATAAATTTGACCCTCAATGTCAATGCAACTTCTGATAAAAAATGTTCATGTGCAAATCCACAGAAACAGGATGTTTTTGAGAAACAGGATGTCCTTCATAAACAATTAAATATTGCCATAATAAACAAATAAGATAATACTTCTAGAGGATGACCCAATGCATGTATTACTTCTAAATTTAAATACAGTATCATAATCAATTGACCCAATTTTGAGTGAATGAAAATTTTACCAATTTCATCACCATTTTTCAAAGGGAGACAAATGTTGCAAATCCCCTGTGTTTTGGCATGGAAATGGTTATAACCCTTATCCTGCTGGGCACAAAAAACCCCTACTTTTACAACCGTGTAGATCTAGATCAGATTGTTTCGTAAGAAGCCATCTGATCAGGATCTTTAATTGTCTGTCAAGTAATTTGTGAATTGAATGAATACATAGTTTCAAGTAATTTGATTGGTTGATAGAAATGGGTGGGGCTAAATTAATTTACTCAGCAGGATAAGAGATAGCCAATATTGTCCTGAACAGAATCTTCCTAACTATATATATGAGTCCATTTTAATCCATTGTATACTAGTGGACTCTTCCATTGCTACATGTTGGACATGTCAATTTGTCATATAAGGGGTGTCAGGCCTATTTTTTCGTTTTTATTTTGTTTTTGACGGAAAATTCTGACAGCAAATAGTGCAGGCCCTGATCAGACGCCGCGTTTTGCGGCGTCTGACCAGGGCCTGCAGTGTTTGCCAAGGTACCCCTTTAGCGGTTTCCCACATACAATGGGTTAAAGGTGCATTATTGAGCTATCGGGCTTCAAAAATGAAAAGCGTGTTTTTCGGTTTTATTTCTTCTATTCATGTAGCTTTGTCATTTGTAATCTTCTGAAACCAAATACCACTTCAGAACTTTGTGAAAATCGTCGTTTTCATTTTTGTTTATTTGTTGTTTTTGGGAATTTCAATCTAAAAATATTCCTGTCACGTGACAAAAAGCCGGGCAACATCACTGCGACGAAGAATAAGATGGCGACCTCCGGTTCATCTGAGGAAAGTCAGAATCAGAATCAGAATTGTTACTGGTGACACGTCAAATGACATTCACACACCAGGACCTGTGATATGGGAAGTTAGTCCCTAGCTCTAACCAAAGATGTAAACTTAGCTACACAATCCTCAGCACCTTCAGCCGTCAAAATAATAGAATCGGGAAGGGCATTCCAATCTCTAATGGTTCGGGGGAAAAACGATTCTTTATAAATATCCGTTCTTGCAGTAAGGGTCTGAAACGTCATTGAATGGTGTTTTCTACAATGCCTAGCTGGGGGAAGTAGAATTTTTAGTCCAAATTACAAGTATTTGACTTTCAACTGCACTGACACAATACTATCATGCATGTTAATCTGTTATCAAATGCTAACGCATCAATTTACAGGCAAGAAGATAATTTTACCGTCAATATCTGAGGATGAATTTCTGAATCGATGAGAATTGACATGGGGTCGTTTCAAAGATACACAAAAACCGCATACATGTGAGAGTACATGTATGATGTGGGTATTTGTTAGAATTAGACGATACTAGCAATAACCTTTTGATTTGTTTGATTTGAGGGTTAACGTCCCAATTAACACTGTTTAACGTCCCCATCAACACTGTATAAGTAATTTTGGAGACCTAGCTTACAATTTTGTGGGACTTTTATATACCCGACATTGAGATGAAATGAGATCTCATTCCCTGTCGCTTACGGGCCTCCGTGGCCTAGTGGTTAAGAGCGCTGACTCTTGATCATTAGGTCTCTCACCGCTGTGGTTCGAGCCTCGCTCGGGTCATATGTGAGACGCCAAGTTCTGCAACGGAAGGTCAGATGGTTTTTCTCCGGGTACTCCGGTTTTCGCCCACCTCTGATTAACGATCGGCTCGATATGAGTGAAATAATCTTGAAAGGGCCGTAAAACCAAAAAAAAAAAAATCCCTGTCGCCCAATGAAACCAATAGGGTTTATATGAATGGGCGGCCCGACTCGCACCGCTTTGCCTGGGCAGGCTTGAATCCTTTAGGCGGTTTACCAATACTCCTAAGCGGTCGGTTTAAGCTCTGCCTGGCACCATCATGCAGCCCACCTATTTCTTCAAGCCCCGCCATGGGAGCCGAGCAAGAACTTTTTAATACCGAAACAAAAGAGAAACACTATCCATATTCGCACCGCCCATCAGGGCTTGAAGAAATATATGGGCTGCATAATGCTTCCACGCAGAGCTGTAACTGACCCGCAAACGAGTACTGGTAAACAGCTTAGAAGATCTAAGCCTGGGCAAGCAAAGCGATGCGAGTCCGTCCATTTGTTTCACTGGGCGACAGGGCTTGAGAAGTCATTTCATCTCAATGTCTGGTAAAAGTCCCACAAAATTGTTATCAACGTCTCCAAAATGACCTTTACAGTGTTGAAGGGGACGTTAAACCTCAAACCAAACAAACAAACGTGCACCAGGACCTACTCACTGATACTGGGATCGGCCACATTTTACCATTACTTGCAGATTTACAGCACACATCAATCTTGCGCTGGCCTCGGTAGCTCAGTCGGATGCGCGTCTGACTGCTGATCATGGGGAAGCAGGTTCGATACCTGCCGGGGTCGGCAATATTCTTTCGCGGGGATTGATCAAGAAATCTTTCCTACGGTCATTCTCTCCAATCCGCTGGCTCAAGAAGGGCAGTTGTCAGTTTCTGGCGAAAGAATGTGCACTCTCCTGGTTACCTCTTACGTATAAGCCTGCCCAGGAAAAGTAAACTGACAGGCTCAAAAACGGCCTTAACAGTGTTGACTTGGCCGTAAACCTCAAAACAAACAAACAGTTGACCTGCATAGGGGATGACTCTCCCTGAACAGGGCGCCTCCAGTTTGTTTGTTTGATTTGAGGTTTAACGTCCCCGTCAGCACTTTAAAGGTCATTTTGGAGACGTTGCTTCCAATTTTGTGGGACTTTTACCCGACATTGAGATGAGATGACATCTCAAGCCCTGTCGCCCAATGAAACCCATAGGGTTTATTAGCATAGGCGGTCCGCCTCGCACCGCGGTTCCTGGACAGGCTTAGATCCTCTAAGCGGTTTACCAGTACTAGTGTGCGGGCCGGATTCAGCTCTGCGTGGAAGCATCATGCAGCCCATATATTTCTTCAAGCCCCTATGGGCGGGGCCGGTGCCTCCAGTTAAACGTTCCGATCCAAAGGGCGGTGCGCATTTTGACATTCATCGCTGTAAATGGTGTTCAGACACCGAAATAATCATCGCCGGGTCGAACCGAGGGCCTCTGGCATCTGAGTCAAGTGCACTAACCACTCTGGGCTTAACCACTGAGCTGTCACGCTCAGTTTATTACATAAACTCCAGGTTTGCAGGATGAGACTCTGCACAGTAATCGGCTCTTTCGTTGTACATTGGGTCGTTCTCCCTGCTGGGGGGGGGGGGGTCATGTGAGTACCAGCTGATAGCAAGCCGGCGGAATGAACAACTGACAGCGCATAAATGTCATCCTACTAGATTTCAGTAAGGCCTTTCACGAGGTTCCGCACAATTTCATTGCTGATGGATACCAGAAAGTCGTAATTGAGGATTTCTTCGTCTGCGCCCGTTACTTCTGGTGTTCCACAGAGTACAGTGCTCGGCACTCTCCTCTTCCTCATATACATCAACGACTTGCCACCACGCGTCTCCCCTGTTCGCTGATCACTGCCTGTTGTACCGAGTTGCTGTCGCTCAAGAGGACTTTAATTATTTACAAGCATGGGAGAGAGACTGATAGATGCGTTTTCACCCAGACAAGACTTAGTCTGAGTACATCAGAATCGGCAACAAAAGCAAGATAATGGAGTCATCATACAACATCCATTGCCAGAAGTAAAGCAAAAAACCTGGCTATAGACAGTACACTGGTGTGAAATAGTCACACTGACATGCTTAGACTAGCTTCTAGTCGGATATCATATTTTAAAGTTAATAAGTAATATTCTTCTACCCCTTATTTGATCTTGGGAAGATATACTCTGACTAAAATGCCAGTTTGCCTTATCAGTTGGTGTTCGGTAATGGGTACAGAAAGGCAATAAACATTTCATGACTGTAGCTGTAATCAATCATTTACCAAGGATCTTGCGAGGTAAAATTCGCATTGTACTAGACCTTGGTGTCTGAGACAAGATTAAAGTCATATTTGATAAAAACACACATGAAGGTTGGTAATTGGTAAATATGACATCAAGGTCTAGTAGCTAGACTATGACATGCTATCTACGACAGACAGCCAGACAGCTGCTTTCCTATCCTACGCAGGAATCTCTCTGCATGCCCAAAGGACATCAAGGCAACAGCATACAAGTCACTAGTTAGACCTAAACTAGAATATGCTGCCACCCCCTGGGACCCCTACAAACAAACTAGTCCAGTTCAATCGCAATCTTCCGCTCACATCGTCTATCTTACTGATCATATGCATATTGGAAATGAAAAAAGGGAGGTTGATAAAACCTAGTATTCCTTGAATTTCTCGAATCAAGGTCTGCTTTATTAAGGAAATTTCGGATCGTTTTGTTATTGACGAAGAGCTCTGTGTGAATGATCCATGTCCCTGTCTTGAGATAGATATAAGAGCTTTATTTGTTTAACCGTCATTCATGAAGGCTTACAAAAGTATTTAGGCTGATGAAATATATATATTGGATTTTTCAAGTACGGCAACTTGGATTTTTTTAAGTACGGCAACTTGGAAAAAAAATGCTGAATTAACTGTACGGTTACTTGCGTCACAAAATTGCAAATTTGGAAACTACTGACACCATTTTGACATCGTTTGGAAGGAAAGGCCGTGGTTATTATCATGTTTGGTTTCATCACATAGGGATCGATTATAATGCTAGTGCTGATCGTAACTCAATCTATTTTTGCATGAAACAGATGGAGATGTGAAATCTACACCAGGGCCATATTTCCTTTTGAGAATTCTTTGTCGTTGCTTTCGCTTTGTTTCATTACTGAAAATACTTTGGAAGAAAGTCTGTCCCCTATTGGTCTATTCAACGGAAGGAACTTTCCTTTCGTGATGGGAAGTTTTTCTTTTTTTTTTTTTCTTTTTTTTTCTTTTTGTTGTTTTTGTTTACGAAATAAAGTTTGTTTTTCAGTGAGCTGAAATAGTTTCTACTTCGTTCTTGTGAAACTTACAACTAGAATAGACGTTAGTTTATGCTTTGAGAAGTGTTTATTCCTTTGACGAGAGTTTATTCAAACGAAGGTCCTGTAATATGCATACTATACTCCAGTTATTTAAGATTATGAGTGAGGCCATTATTATTATTATTTTTTATTTTTTTTTTTGCATTACGAAAACATGCCTTTTCAAATAAATTGAACATATTTCCACCCAAAAAATGAAAATGTTCAGATAAAAGATTCTGCTATTTTTCATAATTCAGCTCATAACATAGATTTTGGGTACTCGTTGGAACCGTCTCGACCAGGCGGTTTCTGACGAGTACCAAAAATCTATGTTTTGGGCAGAAATGCGAAAAATAATGTACACCCATACAAACCCCATTCTACTGGATTAAAGTGGAGTTTAAGAGGGTCAAAATTGCATAGGCATGTTTTCATGATGGTCTTCTGTTTTTTTTTTTTTTCGAAATCGGCCACGTGCACACATGTTGCAATTTTTATCTTGTATATTCTAACCATTTCACATTTGTACGGTTTATTAACGCCACAGACAACAAAAAGCTACTTTAAAGAAGGTGATTTAAGGTTCCTCAATACAGTTATTTCACTACATTTGAGGTACTGAAAAAATCATATTTGCAAATAGTTACCCAAACAGATTTTTCATCAGATAGTAGTCCATGTAAATGTAAGAATATGAAAGCAAAATATTTTTATTGGAAAGTCACCATGTTAGTAATTTATTGCATTTTTCCATGGTTTTGCAAAAATGATATCTTAATCCACAGAACAAAAATGTGTAAAATACTATCATAGAATTGTGGCTAAAGGTTGCCTTTAGGCACTGCAAGAGTGGAATTTCAAGTAAAATACCTAAATAGTACTGAAAATTAATGATTCCTCCCCCACCCCCCAAAAATGTAATTATTTCACCTGGTACTATTTTTAAATTCAGTGTACGGTAGCCAAAAATGACCAGTTCTACCAAGTTGGCAGTAAGATCACTGATCGGGTTGAGGTGTTGCAATCTCTTGCATGTAGCTTGTAAAATGATTGACCTTCTTTGGTGCTTTTAGTATTTCATTTTATATATTTCATTCATGCAATTTATAACAATTTATGAATCACTGCACCAAAGTTTCACTGTATTATTGATTGTGTTTACTGGGTGGATGATTTGATACTGGAATAAAATCCAAAACCAAAAAAAAAAAAATAAAAAAAAAAATAAGATAAAAACAGTTTATCCCCATATTTGAACTGAAAGAATGAAAGCAGCCTGTTCAGCACCAGGATTTTTGTGCAAAAGGCTTCTGATCACTTCCAATAACTGCTATGTTATAGCAGTGATTTTTACCCATTGATTTGTTACATAAGAATCAGAATCAGAATTGTTACTGGTGACACGTCAAATGACATTCATACACCAGGACCTGTGATATGGGAAGTTAGTCCCTAGCTCTAACCAAAGATGTAAACTTAGCTACACAATCATCAGCACCTTCCGCCGTCGAAATAATAGAATCCGGAAGGGCATTCCAATCTCTAATGGTTCGGGGGAAGAACGATTCTTTAAAAATATCCGTTCTTGCAGTAAGGGTCTGAAACGTCATTGAATGGTGCTGTCTACAGTGCCTAGCCGGGGGAACAAGGTCATCTGTTGGAATGCTGGCAGCACCCTTTAGACCTTTGTATAAGAGTATGAGCCTACTGTCTCTTCTCCTTTTCTTGAGAGACTCCCATCTTAATTTTCCTAGAATTCCAGTCATGCTCCCAGTTTCAAAGCAGTAATTTCCAATTACAAATCTAGCCGCTCTATTCTGAACTTTTTCAATTTCTTCATTTAGGACCACTCCGCTTGGGTCCCAGATGCAACTACCATATTCCAAGATTGGGCGAACAAGTCCCCTGTATGCTGTCTCTTTCACATCCTGGGGACACTGATGAAGATTTCGCCTCAGGAATCCAAGAGTTCTATTCGCCTTTGTACACATATTGCATATCTCAAATCGTGAGTGATTGTCACACCAAGGTATTTAATGGAATTCACATTTTCGAGGACCGTTCCCTCTAAAGTGTAAGAAGCCTCAACTTTATTAGATCTCTTCCTTGTTATCTGCATAATATTGCATTTAACTGGCTGAAATCTCATGCCCCATTTTCGGGCCCAACATCCTAATCCATCTATGTCAGCCTGAAGTTTCAGTGAGTCATCTGTATCTCTAATTTCCCGGTAACAAACACAGTCATCTGCGAAAAGTCTTATTTCTGAGTCAATGTCAGAGGAAATATCATTGATGTACAGGGAGAACAATAGAGGACCAAGAACAGTCCCTTGTGGGACTCCAGACAAAACTGGCGCCCATACTGAAGGTTCACCATTAACAAAAACACGCTGTTTTCTTTTCACATGAGTCACCATAAACAAATAATTGATGTTTGGACATATTTATCTAATCCAATTAATGATCTGTTGTGTCACCTACTTACCAATGTGCGGGTTGGTAAAATTTCATAGAAGCCCAATGCTTTTAATATGTTTTGCTGAAAGAAGTTAAAAAAGAAATCTACCCTTTTCAACTTGTTTACTTGGGAACAGGGGTGAACAACACAAACAGGACAATGTTACACGTAGAAACTAGTTCAGAAATGAAGGCATACTATTCATGAATTAACGAACAAATTATGTTAGAAAGTATGTGAAAGTAGGCGCAAGACAGTTTCAAATATGAATATTATGTTTTAAATTTAAAGCAATGATGTACTATTGTTTTTTTGGGGGGAAATTAGTTCCAAGGCGTATGAATACGTTTTTGCATTTGGCAAGATGGAAATCTCTTCAATTTGACAGCTACACTAATTTATCAGTGATGACAGGCTTCCAAGATAGGCGATTTCATTATGGTATACGCAGGAAGAAGGCTACATAGCTGACTTTTCAAGGTATTTTCATTGATGATGGAGAAAATAAAATGTGGAAGGCATAATTGATGAAATCTCAGCATTTCAGATTTACCTCAAGAAAAGGAGATGATGGCGCCCATCGAGAATAAACATGTCAAAAAAAAATCTGGTTTTCAATTCAGGTAGCCTTTTTGATAGAAAGCTTTGACCGAGTCGTTAGTATTTGATGTGAACTATTGATCTGCAGCTGTTTTAGTAACTTTTAAAAAGTCTATAAAGCGGTTTCCTTTTTTCCTGGTAAAAGTGAAAAATACAGAATTTCATTTATTTTCAAAGGCACAGGGATGTTGCTAATGCAAGAAAGTACTTGCTGTAATAACCGTTTATACCTCCAAACCTTTTTCTTGTGGGACATGGATTTTTAAACGGAAATCAGGATTATATTTTGGGGAAAATCAACTTGCAAATCTTTCATCTATATTTTTCTTGTGCAAATGTATTGAGGAAACTTAAGATGTCCTGAGATAAAAGTACTTTCATACATTTCTTTTCCGTTCACAAAAGGTTACTTTCGCTGTAATATAAAGGGCAGCTAAAATAATTTTCACCCTAGTTGTAATCTAAAACTGTTAGTTTAACACTTAAATACCAGCATTTTAAACAAGAAGTGCAGATCTGGTAAAACGCAGCATTATGCCGCCTTTCTATGTTTTGATTCCATGGCCCAGTGAGATTCTATGATGGGGCGGTCTAAGTCCCTCGGGAGGGTGACCGAATAATCAGGGAGAATTATGGTCAGGTACACCCCAGTGTCACCAGCAAATAGGCGAACCCGGGACCACACATTGTCGGGTAGGTCGTTAAGGTATAATAACAATAATATTGTGCCTAGAACTGATCCTTGTGGTACACCTGAAGTAACTGGAACCTCATCTGAGTACTCACATTCAAGTGCAACTGTCTGACTTCTCTCAATCAGAAAAGACTTAATTCACTGGATAGTTAATCCATGTACCAGTAGCTTGCGAAGAAGCTTCATGTGATTCACCTAGCCAAAGGTCATGCTAAACCCAAGATAAGATCTATTTGTTGACCATTTAATCATGATCTGGTAAGGTCATAAACAAGCAGAATCACATGAGTGTCACAAGATCTGCGCTCCCAGGCTGTTGAGTATTTTGTGATCATAAGGTATGTCCAAACCAAATCTTATGCGGCGAAATTTAGTTTCAACCTACAAAAATCCATTTTTTGAAGGATTTTCTGCTTGTCGGAATTTTGTAAACCTGTCCCCGTAGAAAACCTAAAGCAAATTCTTATATGCCCATTATGACATAAAGACCACATTGGTAATGGGAAATTGTTTTTAAGAAATAGGTGCGATATGGGCATAAGAGCAATTTACGATCTTACTAGTGAGGAAGTGGTATTTAATAGTTTTGAACAGTTAAAGGCGAAATATGATATAAGGGCCACATTTTTAGACTACCACCATGTAGTAAATAGTATTTCTCAAGTATGAAAAGATCAAATTCACATGAATCGTGTATTTGCTGTTAAATTTAAACAAAATGTAGTTTGTAACATATACTTTCAAGACTTGATTAGTTCAAAGAAAGGGAGTAGACTATTTATGATATTTTGGTTAGAGTAAACGAATACATTACACAAACAAAATGGCAAACGGAGATAGGAGATAAAGTGGAAAAAGAGCATTAAAGACATTTCACGAGACAAAACTACGCGAATTTCAATACAAAATCAATAATAAAAAATTAGTAACACATTCATTTCTATTTAAAATTAATAAAATCAGGGTTGTAGTTACTGTAATGAACAACCAGAAAAAATCCATTATTTATTTCTTAGATGCCCAAAAGTAAGAACGTTTTAGACTGAACTTTAATCATGGTTGACCACAAATGTAAATCCAGAAATATCGCTAGAGGATCGTAAAATACTATTTTCACACGGTGGTAAAGCAGAAGTGGTCAATTACATCTCTCTCTCTCTCTGTATATACGAAAACAAATTTGTTTCTATGAATAAAGTGCTTAGCGAGAGATACATTTCACTCATAAGCAACAGGTTAGATAAATTCTTTAAGATTAAAGCCCCTCTCTCGCCCAGCCCAGTGGAATTCGTTTCACTGACCGCTCCAAGGCGGTTCTTCTGTCGCTGTTTATTTTTGTTATGGTTTGTCTTTGAGTGTTTGTATCACTTATTATAGCCCCGCTTTGAAAAAGTGGGGCTATATTGGATTTGCCATGTCCTTCTGTCATTCCGTGATTCCGTTAATTTGTGTTGGCTCCATAACTTTGTATCTGCTTAACATATTTTCATGAAACTTCACACAAATGTTAAACACCATAAGACAATGTGCAGAGCGAAGGAATTATAACTGTGGATTGCCTACTTTTGGAGTTATTGCCCTTTGAACATTTTCCGTAATTCCGTAATTCCGTTAATTTGTGTTGGCTCCATAACTTTGTATCTGCTTAACATATTTTCATGAAACTTCACACAAATGTTAAACACCATAAGACAATGTGCAGAGCGAAGGAATTATAACTGTGGATTGCCTACTTTTGGAGTTATTGCCCTTTGAACATTGAAAAATGGCAATTTTAATTGTGTCCGCTTCATAACTCGAAAACCGTTTGAGATATATTTAGGAAACTTCACACAAATGTTAAGCACTATGAGACGATGTGCAGAGCGCAGGAACCATAACTCTGCATTGCTTATTTTTGGAGTTATTGCCCTTTGAACATTGAAAAATGGCAATTTTAACAGTGTCCGCTTCATAACTCGAAAACCGTTTGAGATAATTTCATGAAACTTCACACAAATGTTAAGCACTATGAGACAATGTGCAGAGCGCAAGAACCATAACTCTGGTTTTCGTATTTTCTGTGTGTCTGTCTGTGTCTGTTAACAATTTTCGTGTCCGCTCCATAACTTTAAAACCCATTCACATATTTTCATGAAACTTCACACAAACATTAAACACCATGAGATGGTGTGCAGAGTGCAGGAACCATAACTCTCGATTGCCTAATTTTTGAGTTATTTCCCTTTGAATATTGAAAAATATCAATTTTAGCCGTCTTTGCTCGATAACTCAAAAACCGTTTGAGATAATTTTATGAAACTTCACACAAATGTAAAGCACCATATTACGTGTGCAGAGCGCAGGAACCCAAACTCTGGATTGTCTACTTTTTCAGTTATAGGCTTTTGAATATTAAAAAATGGCAATTTTAACTATGTCCGCTCCATAACCGTTTCTGATATTTTCATGAAACTTCAAATAAATGAAAAGCACCTTGAGATGATGTGCAGAGTGCAGGAACCATAACTCTGGTTTGCCTACTTTAGGAGTTATTGCCCTTTGAACATTTAAAAAGGCAATTTTGACTGTGTCGGCTCCATAACTCACAAACCATTTGAGATATTTTCATGACACTTCACACAAGTGTAAAGCACCATGAGACAATGTGCAGAGCGCAGGAACCCTGACTCTGATTTGCCTACTTTAGGAGTTATTACCCTTTGAACATTGAAAAATGGAAGATGAAATTTAGTATAAACATGGACATTCTGGTAATGTATCATGCTCATTGAAATGAGGGACAAGGGCTCACAACTCTTAGAGTTTTTCCAGATAATGTAAAATTTTCAACAGTTATTTCTTGTTCATAACTGTTTTCTCTGCAGCTTAAATAACTTTCTTCTCTGACAGTGCTGAAGCGGGGCTATAGTCAGATCCTCTGACAGCTCTAGTTTTATTTTGTTTTGGATATCGAATTGGCCATTTTGTGGAAAAGTAACTGTCCTTTTGGCTTTCCGCTATTGATGTTTCCATTAGGGTCTGTTGTTTCATGTTTGTGTTTCTTTCCCCTTTGGTAACTCTGGTGGGAGCTGTGGGTAAATTGTGTCGATTCCTGATCATTGCCTACACTTCTATGTTCTACATATAACTACTTTTACCCAAACACTGATGATTCATGAGGCCTATTCCGACTTAATGTTTATGTTTGGTGCCAGGGTTCTGTTTTCCGTCGACTATCTGCCACACATATAGTGCAGTAGACTTGTACCATTAGCTATAAAAGGCACATCTTGTAGAAAATACATGTACATTGTTACTACAGTTTGTTTTCTGCTCTCCAATGAAAGAATTTTATTATTATTATTATTATTATTATTATTTTTTTTTTTTTTTTCAAATTGATTATCATCGTCTATTAGCCAATACGATGTTACACCCGCATGACTTTGTGCATTCTTTCATATCTTAACAATATTTACTTTTCTCGTGAAAAATTGTGATAGTTTTCTCATTTATGCTTCAAACATGGCTGTTGGTGCTCGTTGGAACTGCCGCAGTGAAGTGGTTCTATCGAGTACCCACGGCGTATGTCATGGAGCAGGAATGAGAAAAATATTGTATACCCAGTCAGACGCGCATCCGACTGAGGTACTGAGGCCGACGATTATCATACGAGATATTTTGGCCAGCAATAATCGAGTGTATGTAAACATAAAGTGCAGATAACTCCATGTCAACAGACATACAACGTCTAAACAACGTCGTGTCAACGTCAATGCAACATCACTGTGATGCATTGACGCTGACGCAGCAAATTGTATACCCAGTTACAAAATATTGTAACCCCCAGTTCTCTCTCTATAAAGTTGGGTTTAAAGGGGCGTTCATTGCACGGACCTGTTATCGTAATGAATCGTCTTAATAATATTATTAACATTGCTAGAGATACTCGCCTACCAGTCGAGAAAGACAGAAGACCAACTTCTATCGTACATGTTGTCTAAACTGAAAAGCACTCACACAACCTTTCAATAATTCCCTGTCCCCTTTTTGTACTTTCTCTCATCTACTTACTTCTAAAATATGTTCTAGAAAGGGTTGTCCTTTGGAAACAAGGAATACACCACAAAACTGTAAACTAGATCGCGCAGTCGATGGCGCGCCATCGCAAATCCCCACGTTTTGACCGCTTCACGGGACCCTTGGGGCTGGTCCAAAAATTAATGTGCTCTTGCAGAGGCCATTCATGTATGTAACTCACACACCAAATTTGGTTGAATTCCAATGAACGGTGTAGGAGGAGATAGCCGGACAGACGGACGGACGGACGAACGGACAGACGGAGGCGATAACAATATCCCCACTTTTCTTCGAAAAACGTGGGGATAAATATGGAGTGTACATGTTTTCTGGACCAGACTAGCTAGTTTTGCCCAATTAGGCCTCATCAGTGACCCTAAAAAATTTCAAAATTCACCACTGGAAGGGCAAGAAAATATAAACTACACTATGATGTTGGGCAGGGAGACATTTTACGACCTCCACACATTCCCAGACACCAGCTATAGTGACGTTAAATATGTTCTAGAAATCGTTATCCTTTGGAGTGAGTGAGTGAGTGAGTGAGTGAGTGTTTGAGTTTTACGTCCCACCAACAGCTAAGGCCATACGGAGACGGGACCTAGGTTTAAAGACTCATCCGAAAGTGTATATCCTTGGGAAGCAAGGAATGCACCACAAAACTGGAACATATGGAGTGTACATGTTTTCTGGGCCAGAATAGCTAGTTTCGGCCAATAAGGCCTCGTCAGTGACCCTCAAACCTTTTCAAAGCTTTCCAAAATGTCGGCACAAGAATTTCAGAGAAAATAAGTTCAGTTAATATGGCATTAGGATAACACATCCGTGGGATATAGTAAATTTCTCAAACCTTAAAAAAGGCATCTTTTTCTGATGAAGATTTGTGATATTTTTCCTATTTATACTCCAAACATAGGTTTTGGATGCTCGTTAGAACCGCCTCATTGAGGCGGTTCTAACGAGTACCCACAGCCTATGTCTTGGAGCAGAACTAAGGAAATTAATGTTATTCCCCGTAAACCCCAGTTTTCTTTATAAAAAATGGGTTTTAGTGGGGTCTTAATTTCACGGACCTGTTCACGTGATGGGAAGTGGTTTTAGGTTCTAGCTTTACGTAATAACGCCAAATTAGGTCATTACCTGCCGTCCGTATTTTTTTTTTTTTATTTTTTTTTTTTTTTTTGGTTTTGGTTTTACGGCCCTTTCAAGATTATTTCACCCGTATCGAGCGATCGTTAATCAGAGATGGGCGAAAACCAGAGTACCCGGAGAAAAACCACCTTACCTTCCGTTGCAGAACTTGGCGTCTCACATATGACCCGAGCGAGACTCGAACCACAGCGGTGAGAGACCTAATGCTCAAGAGTCAGCACTCTTAACCACTAGGCCACGGAGGCCCGTTACCGTCGGTATGATCATTTTCAACATTAATCTGGTACTTTTGAGTAACAAGTTCCGGAGCCGATGCTACACGCTATGTCAATTTCGTTGTTGCATCGACTTTGCTGCGTCAGCGTCGATGCATCGTTGTTTAGACGTTGTATGTCTGTTGACTTGGACGTTGTTTAGACGTTGTATGTCTGTTGACATGGAGTTATCTGCACTTTACATTTATATACAGGGCTTGAGATGTCATTTCATCTCAATGTCGGGTAAAAGTCCCACAAAATTGGAAGCAACGTCTCCAAAATGACCTTTACAGTGTTGACGGGGACGTAAACCTCAAATCAAACAAACAAACAAACAATATACACTTGATTATTGCTGGCCAAAATATCTCGTATGATAATCATCGGCCTCAGTACCTCGGTCGGATGAACGTCTGACTGGTGATCAGAAAGGCGCGTGTTCGGTACCTGCCGGGTCGGCAACATTCTTTCGTGGAGATAGATCATGAAATATTTTCCACGGCCATTCTCTACCACTGGGCATCCGCTGATTAAAGAAGGGCAGTTGTCAGTGGCGAAAGAGTGTGCACTGTACTGGTTAACTGCTGATGCCTCGGTCACAAATTCGGCGTACCCCGGCCGAGCTATACTATACGTTGTGGTCGGCCGAGCAGTCCAAGCCGAGAAATGGGTGTCTGGCTCGGTTTTGGCAAAAAGTATGCCGTGTGGGGCCTAGAGAGACATCCGCCGGGAATCGGGCGGTGTCAGCCTAAGTTTTGCGGGAAAGCATCGGCGTATACGCCGGACGGAAATAGGCCGGTGCACTGCAGGTTACCGACCGTATACCCGGCGATTGTTACTAGTCCCCGAGCATCGGTCGATGTTCCGCAGATGTCCGCCCAGTTCCCGGCCGCCGGACAAGGGACGGGTTTACCCCAGCCGGGATTTGTCCAGTTGTTCAGGGGTATATAAACTGCATCCTCTCCTGCCTATACAACAAATGGGTCAGCTCTGTTGGTGGGTGAACATCCTTTTTCTTGACGTCGAGGAAAACTTTCGAAGAAAAGCGGAACAAGATGCCTCTTATCCCACCACTGCACCTACCGTCACCCCAGGAAAGGATCCGGAGGTTACAGGAGTGGCTGCTTAGGGCTCGGCACCGTGCCAATGTGGTCTTTGCAACCTTGTGTGCGGGAGAAGAACTGCTACCGCTGATGGTGGATGAAGCAATGGATCGTGTACCGTCCTTTGCATGGGCAGTTATCAAACGTTTATGTACAATGCTCCCTACTAGTCTGCTAGAAACTGGCACCCATCGGAGATCGGGCCCTTATATAGTCGAGCGTCAATCAGCGATCGAGCGGCGCCAGTCGAAACCGGGATTCGTCCAGCGGATTCCGCTTGATCATCTGTCGGGCCTCGGCCGATTACTGCCCGATTATCTGATTGGTCGGGGTCCGCTTTACGACTACCGGATGCCAGCCGATGCCATCGACATCGACGTCGGTACGAGCTCTGCTCGACTTTTATCGATGTGCCACCGACCTAGAAGTCGGTGAGTTTTCGGGGAGAATTTTAACTACGAGTTAAAATTTAACCGGGCCCCTCCCGACCACCAGCGACGCCCCAACATCCGGCGGGACGCCGACCGGACTCCAGCCCAATCTCACCCCATCGCAGTCCCCGAGTAGTCGGGCGGGGATCGAATAGTGATTTGTGACCGTTGCTTTACGTATAAGCCTGCCCAGGAAAAGTGTGGACAGGTAAACTGACCGGCTCAAAAATGACATAAAATAGTGTTGACTGGGCCGTTAGTCCAATACAAAACTAAACTGAGGTAGGGGTCTTTAACTTTAATGGAAGACACCCAGTCAGCGTAGAATGTCGGTCAAGCGTCGGCCCGACGATATATACATAGAATATTTATTTTCCGTCTTATACCGTTAACAAATAACATTAGCCCTGTATGGCTTTTACTTCTACAAAAACAGTGTAGAAGAAAAACAATCTTTTTGGTGCTGTTTGGGCAGGATCAAGATTTTCACCTTACATCCTCATTCGAAGGATGGAGCAGGTCAAGGCATTCATCTCTGCAACTAAGTTTGACAGCGCTGCCAGAGAGAGAGAGAGAGAGAGAGAGAGAGAGAGAGAGAGAGAGAGACTAATGAGCAGCATGTAGGTAATATGGTGTGTGTGTGTGTGTGTGTGTGTGTGTGTGTGTGTGTGTGTGTGTGTGTGTGTGTGAATCATCTGAACTACGCCTACGTCGGGCCGACAGCGATACGACATGGCGACGTCGTATCGCTGTCGGCCCGATGTTGGCCCAATGTGGTGCGCTAGCCCATAATGAGAGAGAGAGAGGAGAGAGAGAGAGAGAGAGAGAGAGAGAGAGAGAGAGAGAGAGAGAAAACACTGAGCAACATGTTGGACATGGCACTTTCAGAGCCCATAGGGGCTTGAAGAAATATATGGGCTGCAAAATGCTTCCACGCAGAGCTGAATCCGGCCCACACACTAGTACTGGTAAACCGCTTAGACGATCTAAGCCTGTCCAGGAACCGCGGTGCGAGGCGGACCGTACACGCTAATAAACCCTATGGGTTTCATTGGGCGACAGGGCTTGAGATGTCATTTCATCCAAATGTCGGGTAAAAGTCCCACAAAATTGAAAACAACGTCTCCAAAATGATCTTATGACCTTTACAGTGTTGACGGGGACGTTAAACCTCAAATCAAACAAAAACACTTTCAGAGAGAGAGAGAGAGAGAGAGGAGAGAGGGGAGAGAATGACGTCATTCACGGAGTTCTATATTTTTGTCGCGAAATTAAAAAAAAAGACCTAACTGGGATCCTCTGGCACCGTCAAAACCTAGATACCATGCACTTAGCTACATGCGCGTCACACTCAGAGAGAGAGAGAGAGAGAGAGAGAGAGAGAGAGAGAGAGAGAGAGAGAGAGAGAGAGAATGGACAATATGTAGGCCACGATAAGAAAGCAATGAGCAACATGTAGGCCACGGAGAGAGAGAGAGAGAGAGAGAGAGAGAGAGAGAGAGAGAGAGAGAGAGACTAATGAGCAACATGAAGGCCAGAGAGAGAGAGAGAGAGACGAATGAACAACATGAAGGCCACACAGAGAGAGAGAGAGAGAGAGAGAGAGAGTAAATCGCATGAACGGTGCGTCTGACCGAGAGCGATACGACATGGCGACGTCGTATCGCTGTCTGCCCGATGTTGACCCACTGTTTCAACATTTAGCCCATAATGAGTGAGAGAAAAAACTTTAGCAACATGTTGGCCATAGCACTTTCAGAGAGAGAGAGAGAGAGAGAGAGCACTGGGGAACGTGTACGCCATGGCATGCTGAGAGAGAGAGAGAGAGAGAGAGAGAGAGAGAGAGAGAGAGAGAGTAAATCGCATGAACGGTGCGTCTGACCGAGAGCGATACGACATGGCGACGTCGTATCGCTGTCTGCCCGATGTTGACCCACTGTTTCAACATTTAGCCCATAATGAGTGAGAGAAAAAACTTTAGCAACATGTTGGCCATAGCACTTTCAGAGAGAGAGAGAGAGAGAGAGAGCACTGGGGAACGTGTACGCAATGGCATGCTGAGAGAGAGAGAGAGAGAGAGAGAGAGAGAGAGAGAATGACGGAATTTCATTCCATTTTACACATTGGAATTCGCATAAAAAGTTTAAAAGAATTTCACTATACTACGATCTACGATTTCTGTCACAACAATTGTGTGTAACGATGTTGAGATGATCCCTGCATACCTTTCTAGGTATTTACCGCATGACGTCATTATTCACGCGCGTTGTAGTTTTGTCGCGAAATTAAAAATAGACTCAGAATCAGAATCAGAATTGTTACTGGTGACACGTCAAATGACATTCATACACCAGGACCTGTGATATGGGAAGTTAGTCCCTAGCTCTAACCAAAGAGGTAAATTTAGCTACACAATCATCAGTACCTTCAGCTGTCGAAATAATCGAATCGGGAAGGGCATTCCAATCTCTAATGGTTCTGGGGAAGAACGACTCTTTATAAATGTCAGTTCTTGCGCTAAGGGTCTGAAACGCCAACGAATGGTGATTTCTACAGTGTCTAGCTGGGGGAACAAGGTCATCTGTTGGAATGCTGGCAGCACCCTTTAGACCTTTGTATAAAAGGATTAGCCTACTGTCTTTTCTCCTTTTCTTGAGAGACTCCCATTTTAATTTTCCAAGTATTCCAGTCATGCTCCCAGTTTCAAAGCAGTAATTGCCTGTTACAAATCTAGCAGCTCTATTCTGAACTTTCTCAATTTCATCATTAAGGACCACTCCACTGGGGTCCCAGATACAACTACCATATTCCAAGATTGGGCGAACAAGACCTTTATATGCTGCCTCTTTTACATCCTGAGGGCACTGATGAAGATTTCGCCTCAGGAAACCAAGCGTTCTATTTGCCTTAGTACACATGTTGCTAATATGAGTATTCCATCTCAAGTTGTGTGAGATTGTCACTCCAAGGTATTTAATGGAGTCCACATTCTCGAGGACCGTTCCCTCTAAGGTGTAAGAAGCCTCAACTTTATAAGATCTCTTCCTAGTTATCTGCATAATATTGCATTTAACTGGCTGAAATCTCATGCCCCATTTACGTGCCCAACATCTTAATCTATCTATGTCAGCCTGAAGTTTCAATGAGTCATCTGTATCTCTAATTTCCCGGGGGGAACTGTGTTCGTAGCATAGTTAGGAAAACCGTCTCATAAAACTTAACCTGTGATCATAATTGTTCGCAATATTACATAAAACTCATTCATTTGTATTATTTAAACAAAAAATACCCGATATATGTAAAAAAAAAAATAAGCACTTTTTTTCCGACAGCTCAATAATGCACCTTTAAAATCTAGGAGAGTCTGGTTGAGTCATGTCCAGAAATTATTTAGGAAGTGGCGGAATTTTTTGCAAACAGTACAGTATTTATCCTAACTATTCGGACACCTCAACTCCTTACCATACTTGTTCTACAAGTTGAATAAGTTAAGTCGAACTTCAATGGCTCGAACACCTTTGGGACCTCGAAAATCTGTTCGAGACAGGGGTAGTTCGAGCCACTGATGTTACTGTCAGGAGGCATAACGAGATACTTTTTGACATCTTTTCAGTGTTCTAGAATGAATATGTATGCTGTGTGTACTCATTAGAATCGCCTCATCGAGGCGATTCTAATGAGTACACACAGAGCATAGATTTGCAAGATATAAGACTAAAGTCTCCTTAATTACCCCCCCCCCCCAACCCACCCAAACACACTATTTCTTATGTAAAGGATTTCGATAGGGGCTCAAGAATGGGTTCGACACATCCATGGTAAATGAGCCATCGGTGTTCGAGCCAATGAAGTTCTACTGTACAATGTTCTACCCAATGTTGTGTCTGAGAATAGTGGGATGGCTGGCAAATGGTGTAGACCATGATGAGATGCCGCCTTTTGTGGAATCTCATCTGGTTCTACACTGTTTGCTCTGTCCAAATACATATGGTAAAAGCCAATTTTTGGTGTGTCTGAGTTATTGTTTATTGTTAATTCCTTGTCTCATATACATATGATAATTCTTTAACTGTATGAGGGAGATTTGCCTTTGTCTTAAGCCTTATCTTGCTGTTTACAACAACCCCTATCTTTGCAAACAGTGTAGATCCAGATCAGATGGCTTCTAAGGAAGCCATCTGATCAGGATCTACACTGTTTGACATTCAATTTATGGATTTGTAAGAATAAATTGCATCAAGTAATCTTATTGGTTCAGAGTCAGAAATGGGTGTGGCTAACTTGAATATTCAGCAAGAGAAGGGTTAACCCTTTACCACTCAGAAAATTATCCAATACAGCATCTTAACAGAACACTGATATAGGTAAATCAATAACCAATAGTCCATATATGGCTGATAGGCCTGACAGTCTTATCTGAACAGAGATATTGGCATCTTTGTGTGATTTTCACCCTTATGTTACAAAAATGATTATTTTAGTATTTTCTGTACATTTGACAATATTTATGTAAATGTAAAGTTTCTAGGAAATTAAATTTTCTTTCCAATTGTACTAAATTTATTATAGTTTCTCTTTGCGTTTTGAAAATATGAAGTGTCAAAGTAAGCAAAATATTTTCTTTAGCAAAAATTTCTGTTTTGGGTTGGTCAGAAAAAGTATTTTTAACCACCACGTATTATTTTTCTTATTTCCGCACAAAAACGTATTTGTAGGTAATCATTAGGGCATGTCACTGAGGGTCTTCCAACAAGTTTCCATAACATACTTTTTATGCAGAAATAAGATCATGTTCATAAGTCTGTGAAATGAACATCTATCTGAACCCGGTATACATTATTTTACTTATTTCTGCACCAAGACCAAGGTTGTGGGTACTCGTTAGAACTGCCTCAATCGGCACCCACGACCTATGTTCTGAGTATAAATAAGAAAATTATAAAAGTTTTCAATGGAAAAGTAGCCATTTTGGAGAAATTAAAGAATGTGCTATGACACATGGGTGTGTTTTGTTTATGAAAAAATCAGTACTTTTGCATAAGATTAAAATAACTATTACAGCCTATCTATCCTTTTTTGAACCCCCATCCCCAACTTTACCTTTTTTTTTTTTAAATAAATGTATCAACCACCCCATAGCCAGCTCACCCCAAAGAGCCGTCTCTGTATTTTTTTGTTTTTTAATAAATAAGATTTGTTTGTTTGATTAGAGGTATGACATCCCCATCAACACTATTTAGGACATTTTGGAGATATTGCTTCCAATTTGGTGGGACTTTTACCCAACACTGAGGTGCAATGACATCTGATGCGCATGGTCATTGTACAGCGTCTGGTCTGGGTCTGTGCCATCGCATGTGCTGTCTACAACCCTGTAGACCCTGATCAGACGCCTTATAATATTTGTCTGGGCTCTGATCCCGATCTGCACTGTTTGCACCTTTGTGTTCTGTCTATTGTCATACAGACTAACGGGTGGATGACATCAGGTTGATAGCTACTGGTCTGGGTCTGTGCCGTCTACAATCCTGTAGACCCTGATCGGACGCCTTATAATAATTTTCTGGGCTCTGATCCCGAACTGCGCTGTTTGCACCTTTGTGTTCTGTCTATAGTTATACACACAGACGGGTGGATGATGCCAGGCTGATCGCTATATCCCCCGAACTTGTTCAGACTAGGGATAAAAAACACCACCGTCGGCAATGAGTCCCTGATCAGACGCCGCATTACCTTTGTGCAGCGTCTTGTCCAGGTCTGCGCCGACCCATATGCCGTCTACAAACCTGTAGACCCTCATCAGACGCCGTTTAATAATTGTTAAAGTCTGATTCGAATCGGCATTGCTTGCATCTGTCTGTTGTGTCTACGGACGGACGGACGGACATGTGAACGGACGCCAGACTCAATTTTGTTTGCGGACGGACAGACGCCAGGCTGATTGTTATATCCCCGAACCTATTTGGTCAAGGGATAAAAAATAAAACGCACCGGCGGCGGTCAGACCATGATCAGACGTCGCATGGTCTGTGTCGTCGCATATGCCATCTTCAAACCTGTAGACCCTATCCAGACGCCTTATAATCATTGTATGGGGTCTGATTCAAATCTGCACTGTTTGCACCTTTGTGTTCTGTCTATTGTTATACAGACGGTTGAGTGGATGACGCCAGGCTGATCGCTATATCCCCCGAACATGTTCAGACTAGGGATAAAAACACCACCATTGGCAATTAGTCCCTGATCAGACGCCGCATTATCGTTGTGTAGCGTCTTGTCCGGGTCTGCGCCGACCCATATGCCGTCTACAAACCTGTAGACCCTCATCAGACGCCGTTTACTAATTGTACAGGTCTGATTTTTATCTGCATTGCTTGCATATGTCTGTTGTGCCTACGGACGAACGGAAGGACATGTGAACGGATGCCAGACTCATAATTTTGTTTGCGGACAGACGGACGGACACCAGGCTGATAGTTATATCCCCGAACCTATTTGGTCAAGGGATAAAAATAAAACGCACCGGCGGCGGTCAGACCATGATCAGACACCGCATGATCATTGTACAGCATCTGGTCTGGGTCTGTGCCGTCGTATATTCCGTCTACAAACTTGTAGACCCTATCCAGACGCCGTATAATAATTGTATGGCGTCTGATTCAAATCTGCACTGTTTGCACCTTTGTGTTCTGTCTTTTGTTATACAGACGGTTGGGTGAATGACGCCACGCTGATCGCTATATCCCCCGAACCTGTTCAGACTAGGGTTAAAAAAAAACACCACCGTTGGCAATAAGACCCTGATCAGACGCCGCATCGTTGCGCAACGTCTTGTCCAGGTCTGCGCCGTCTCAGATACCGTCTACATACATGTAGACCATCATCAGACGCCGTTTAATAAATGTACATCTGATCCGGATCTGCATTGTTTTCATATGTCTATTGCGTCTACGGACGGACGTTTGAACGGACGCCAGGCTCCGAACCTGTTCAGACTAGGGATAAAAAACACCACCGTCGTCGATAAGACCCTGATCAGACGCCGCATAACCGTTGCGCAGAGTCTTGTCACTCATAATTTTGTGTCTACGAACGGGCGAATGAACGGACGCCAGGCTCTGAACCTGTTTAGACTAGGGATAAAAAACACCACCGTCGCCGATAAGACCCTGATCAGACGCGGCATAACCGTTGCGCAGCGTCTTGTCCGGGTCTGCGCCGTCTCAGATGCCTTCTACAAACATGCTGACCCTCATCAGACGCCGTTCAATAATAGTACGGCGTCTGATCCGAGTCTGCATTGTTTGCATCTGTCTGTTGTGTCTACGGACGGACGGACATTTGGACGGTCGCTATATCCTCCAAACCTATTTGGTCGCGGAAAATAAAATAAAATGAACCGTCGGCGGTTGGAGCTGAATCAGACGTCGCGGCAATAATTGTGGAGGGTCTGATCCGGGTGCCGTAGCATTATAAGGTCCAAAAACCTGAAGACCCTGATCAGGTGCCGCTTAATAATTGCATCTGTTTGTCTGTTAACGTGTCGGCGGTGAGACCCTGATCAGATGTCGCATATTTTTTTTTTTTTAGAAATTAATATTCATTAAAGGGGCTGAAACTATTGACCAATGAAAGGCCTTCTACCCATCTGTGGGTTTTATTGCCCTTCCGATGACCACCTGGGTAGACTTTTGGGTACTGTTACGTAATTTATTGCGGCTCAAAGCTCGGCACGCTCCGGGTGGCATCCGCTGTATAAACATTCCTAGGGTATCATAATCCCCAATTAACTAATTATCTTGAACCATAAATCCCTTGAATCTAACTGATTATACAGCGCTAATTGTCTTTACCTAAATCATGCAAATCATGCGCGACCGACACACAAATATTGCGTCATTCAGTAACTCAACCCAGTAGTTTTCCATTACGGTCAGGCAAGGTCATCGTGATTCAGTAGAAGAAACCCCTGGTGTGTTTGGTTGTAAATTACACAAAAACCTTGTGTAGAAACATATTTGTTTTTTTCGCAAATATTGTTGGCAAAAGTTCAAACTTAACATTAATAAACATCCGGCGTTTTTATATTTAGGAAAAAGGTAAAAATAACGCGATTGATTTTGAGACACGGGCAGACACGTATTTGTTCAAATGGCGACGCACGGGGATATACGTATCTGTACGTTAATCGATAAAGTCGTAAATATACGGGTCTGAGTGGTAATGGATCGAGTCGGGAAAATACGTATCTGAGTGGTAAAGGGTTAACTATCAATGAAAATTCTCAGTTCAGTTGAGGGAGACTCCAAAATGTTGGCATAATTTGGGCAAAAAATTAATATCAAAATGAGGTAGTCTCCCTCCAAATGTGGGAGGTATCACATGTATGCTGTCTTTAACCCATTGCATACTTGTGGACTCTTCCATTGCTATAAGTTGGACAAGTCCATTTGTCATATAAGGGGTGGCTGGCCTATTTTTTCATTAATATCCTATTTTTGATGGAAAATTCTGTTAGCAAATAGTGGAGGCCCTGATCAGACGCCGCGTTCTGCGGCGTCTGATCTGGGTCTGCACTGTTTGCCAGGGTACCCCTTTAGGGGTTTCCCACATTCAATGGATTAATGCAATCACTGTAGTTGGTCTGATCCTTAAATGCTAGATGTCTTTATGGGCGGTGGGGCCTGAGATTTCATTTCATCTCAATGTCAAGTAAAAGTCCCACAAAGGCAGAAACAACATCTCCAAAACGACATGGGGACATAAAACCTCAATACAAACAAACAAGAGGCCCTTGGGCCACTATCCTCACCAGAGGTCAAGTGTGACAAACATGCCCCGGCAGCCATGTTTTTAACAAACCATGATGGCTTGAAAAATCTAGTCTTTCGGTACCTGAAATGAGGAGTCTCCAGTCATTTTTATCATATACATGTATAGGCGGGGTAGACATCTTGGCCATAATTATCAACTTTCATTTGGGTGACTGGAAATATCAATTCTCATGCCTCAGTCAACAAGAGAATCAGACAAACCCAAAATTTTACCTTTTACCCCATTAGAAATACCCAAGTGACCACTGGAATAAAATTGGTCACTGTTAAAGAAAGGTCACCTTTTGAACAAAGTTGACAGGAATATCAGTTCAATACCACCGGCTACGACAGAATTGGAAAAATCCACTAATTTGACTCTTTCCCATAAAAAGTTCTAAGTGATCAAAGATGACCTTGATGTGAAACAGATCAAGGTCAACCAAGGTAACCAAGTGAATAAAACTTGGTAGGGCCTGCGTCACCCATGCTACACATCAAGTTTTAAGATCATCAGCCATTTGGTTCATTAGAAGGTTTCTAAAGGGGTTTTACCATATACCGTATCCTGGATACCAAACATAAATAGAATCAGAAAATCCACTCTTTTGCCTTTTTTCCAAACAAAGGTCTAAGTGACAGAAGTTGACCTTGATATAAAAATAGGTCATGGTTAACAAAAGGTGACCATTTGAACAAACTTGGTGAGGCCAGAGCACAAAATGCTACATACCATATTTCAAGGTCATCGGCTATTTGGTTCCTTGGAAGATTTCCAAAGAGTTTTACCATATATTGGCAAGAGCATATATGGGCATGACAGCGATCTGGGTTATGTGACTTTGGTAGGGTCAAGATCGCCAATGTTGTATACCAAGTCTGAAGGTCATTGCCAATTTGTTTCCTGAGAAGAAGATTTTTAAAGCTTTTTACCATATATGGGCATGGCGGCCGCCGTGGTCATGTGACCAAGTTCCCACTGAAGGCTCCACATGTAATTTGGTTTCAACTGGCCTGTCAGTTTCTTAAGAGATGCCATTTGAAAATGAAAAGGATGAAGACAACCGCTTGTAAGCTAAAACATATTCAGTTTTGACTTTTCCCCATACAAAAATCTATGGGACCAAATTTGAACTTTGAAATAAGTCAAGGTTATCAAGGAGTCATTATTTGAACAGATGACAGACTAGAGTCGCCAATGCTGCATAACAAGTTTCACGCAGCACTGCTTCCAAAGAAGAAGATTTTTGAAGAGTTTTTACCTTATATGGACATAGCAGCAATATTTGTCATGTGACCAAACTGATATTAATCACTTTTCATTTCTTTGTTCCTCAAAGCTTCCTATGAAATTCAGTAAAATAAGGACCATGGGCCAGTTGTTCAAAACTAACGACATCGTTAGTTAACGTATCATTAAAACTTTGATCATTTATTAAGGCAAATATGCTAATATTTTTACTGAAAAAATGTGAGCAGCTTTTGCAAATGCAAAAGCTGCTCACATTTTGTCAGCAAAAATACCAAAATTTTAAACATTACACTTGCTAGAACAGTTAACAATATGACCCCTAACGAGCTCGTTAAGCTAACGATGCTTTGAACAACTGGCCCCAGTAGTTTCTGAGAAAATAATGTTTCAGTTTTTGTATCCGAATGACCTTTGGAAAGATCTTAGCAATGAACCTGACTTGACTACTATTACAGTTTCATTTTCTCATTCAGTTTACTGCATCTACCCATTTTCAGATCACAGACTGCGATAATTTATGAAAAAAATCTTAGGTTTTGACTTTTTCCCATATAAAAGCCTAAGTGACCAAATTTGACCTTGGCGTAAAACAGGTCAAGGTCATCCCAGGGTAATTTTAACAAACTAGAACTGGCTTGAGTCCCTAATGCTACTAACCATGTTTAACAACAATAGGCCAACTGGTTCCGGAAAAGAAGATTTTTGAAGTGCTTTTACTTTATATGGGCATGGTGACCATATCTGTTGTGTGACAAAAGTGATATTATTAAATTTTCAATCTTTGTCTTAAAGCTTCCTTCTGAAATTGGGTTACACATGTTCCAGTGGTTTCTGACAAAAACAAGTTTAAATTTTCATATCCGAATGACCTTGGGTCAAGCTAAAGGAATGACCTTGACCTTTAATACACCTGTTCTTTCATTTACTCATTTAGCTAGCATCTTCCCATGTTCCAATCACAGGCTGCAATAATTTCTGAAAACTTTTTCCCATACAAAAACCTATGTGACCAAATGTGACCTTAGCATAAAATAGATCAAGGTCATCCAGGGACCATAATTTGAACAGACTATGATTGGCTTGAAACCCCAATGCTACATACCAAGCTCCATGTCTTTCTCCCCACTGGTTCAAGAGAAGAAGATTTTTTAAGGGCTTTTACCTAATATATGGTGGCCATCTTGGTCACATGACTTGGACCCTGTGAACAAACTTTCTTCCCCCTGTCCCAAGGATGCTCACTTCAATCTGCCTACTGATTTCAGAGGAGAAGATGTTTGAAAATGTTGCTGATGCAGACGACGGACCTGGACCACTTCCCCACTGAGCCATCGGCTCTGGTGAGCTTAAAAATGCAATCATTGTGTGAGCTTTTCCATACCTGGTATTCAATTTCTATTGCACATTATCTGGGCCCAAAGCTCAAAGCATCATTAGCTTAATGATCTCATTAACCCTTCTCTTGCTGAATATTCAGATTAGCCACACCCATTTCTGACTTTGAACCAATCAGATTACTTGATGTAATTTATTCCTACAAATTCATAAATTGAATGTCAAACAGTGTAGATCCTGATCAGATGGCTTCTTCAGAAGCCATCTGATCTGGATATACACTGTTTCCAAAGATGGGGGTTGTCGTGAACAGCATGATAAGAGTTAATGGTCAAATTTTAAACTACATGCATTCAAGCAAGTACAATATTGAATACTCTTGTATTTTTGCAGAAAAGAATGTGTGTAGCTTTTGCAAAAGGTATTTATATTTTTTTCAGCAAAAATAATAGGGACTAAGGGTATATGCCATATTTAACGGTCAAACTTATATCGAAACATTAACGCTGGAGTGCTGTGGTGCAGTGGTAAAGCATCGGATTTGAGATCGAGAGGTACCCAGTTTGATCCCTGCAAGCGCCAAGTGTTGTTTCCTTGAGCATGAGACTTTATCCACATTGCTTAGTACTGGTTCCTACCCAGGAAAAGAGGGCCACATGGAAGATTAGTACTAGTTCTAAATGTGTTACCATCTATAAATAAGGTCAATTATTATTATTAAATAAGGTCGATTATCATTACGAAAACACGCCTATCATTACGAAAACACGCCTATACAAATACATTGCAATCTTTATTGCCGAAAAAATGAAAATTTAAGATGCAAAAATGTGATATTTTTCTTATTTCTGCTCAAAATATAGATTGTGGGTACTCATTAGAATGAGGCGGTTCTAACGAGTACCCACAATACATGTATATATTTTAGAGCAGAAATAAGAAAAATAAGGTTCACCCCTGCAAAGCCCAGTTTTACTATATAAAAGTGGGTTTCGAGGGGGGTCAAAATTATATAGGCGTGTTTTCGTGATGTATCATCAAGGAATGACGCAGTTAGTTTTGAGCACCTGGGCCCTGATGTCTCTGGCAGGGGATTTGTTAAAAATCACGGATAAACATATATTAAACAATTTTGTTTTGGGAGCCTTGTATGTTAAAAATTTAAAATTTTATATTAAAAGGCATTTATTCCAAAAATTAAGTCAGGGAAAAGACATGAGTGGCCTGTTAATCTTTGCATGTTAAAAGTCAGTCAAAAGTCATCCCAGTTAAAAGACTCATATATCAAAGAAAAATAGGTGAGCTATGCATGAAATATATTTATTTATGCAGTGATATTATTTTGACCTATATGTATTTTACTTTTTACTTTCAGACGAAAACCAGTCAACCTCAGCTTTAAGTAAAGGAGCTATTTTGCTTTTACTTTCTTGAACCAGTCAACCTAAGCTTTACAAAGTACATGAACCTCATGTAACATATGTTTGTATAAACTGAAGGCCATTAGTTTTTCTATAAACCATATCCCGATGAAAATGATAACCCCTAGCTGCAAACAGTGTAGATCCAGATCAGATGGCTTCTGAAGAAGCAACCCCTAGCTGCAAACAGTGTAGATCCAGATCAGATGGCTTCTGAAGAAGCAATCCCTAGCTGCAAACAGTGTAGATCCAGATCAGATGGCTTCTGCCATCTCATCAGGATCTACACTGTTTGTCATGCAGTTTGTGAACTGAATAATAACATTGTATGAATTAATTTGATTGGATGATAGTCAGAAACTGGTTTAGTGACTATCTTAGTGTGACACTGTATAGAAATTTTGTTTGTTTGTTTGCTTTGAGTCAACACTGATTTTGGAGACTTTGCTTCCAATTTTGTGGGACTTTTACCTGACATTGAGATGAAATGACATCTCAAACCCTGCCACCCAATGAAACCAATAGGGTTTAACCACTATTCATTTGTAACCACTGCCCCCCCACCCCCCACCCCCAACTATGGGGATAGGTAGGGGATAGCCGGGCTAATGTGCTGGGTAGTTACCATCTATGTTCCCCCGCAGTGACGGGTTAATGCGGGGGTTTTGATATTATGCAAATATACCCCCAGTGGCATGAACTATTACAAACAGCAGGGTTGTGACCTTCTGGAGGCCCCCTGCAGCGCAGGGCTTTTAGCAGGGCTATGAAAAGTGAAAAGTCATTGTCCCTGCTATCTCTGTAGGTGGGGTGGAGTGAGGGGGTGGGGGCAGTGGTTACAAATGACTGGTGCATTATAAGCATGGAAGGGCCGACTCGCACCACACTGCCTGGGCAGGCTTAGATCCTCTAAGCGGTTTATAAGTACTCATGTGCGGGTCGGTTTCAGCTCTACGTGGAAGCATCATGCAGACCATCTATTTCTTCAAGCCCCGATGGGCGGGGACTACTGTATAGAAATATCTGCCACAAAACTGCTACTGAAAACGTCATTGTTTTTGTTGCCTACTCCATATTTGAGGACCCTGATTACAGGTGTACACGATGCCAAGGAACTGCACGGCCCTTAGATGGCAGACCACAGAGGGAAGTCCAATTTGGACCCGACAAGCTGGAGGTTGTAGCCTCTTTTTGCTACCAAGGTGATATGCTCTCAGCAGCGGGTGGTTGCGACCTTTCAACCACATCACGTGTTAAAACAGCCTGAAGAAATTCAAGGAGTTGCTGCCAGTTCTCTCTTCCCACCTCTCGTTCAAAACACGTCGCCGTGTGTATAGATCTTGTGTGAGGAGCGCAATGCTTCATGCCAGTGAGACATGGCCATTGACAAAGACAAACCTCCAGCGTCTTCAGCGGAATGACAGGGCAATGATCAGACAGATCTGCAATATCAAGCCACTGGACACTGTTACCATCAGGTCCAATGAGCTACTTGAGCGGCTTGACATTGAAGACCTGGACCTCATCCTGAAAGAGAGAAGGCTCCGCTGGTATGGACATGTGGAACACTCCAAAGGTGCAGTCAAGACTGCCTGTGGCATACAGGTCAATGGAAAGCGGGGGCCTTCCCTGGAAGGCCCAAGATGACCTGGAAGCAGCTGACAGAAAGAGATTGCAGAGAAAGGAAGCTCTCTGCTATCGATCCTCATGACAGACAAGCCTGGAGATCTGGTGTAAGATCTGCCATGCATGCAGCAAGCCAGCTACCTGGAAGGGGGCCACTTATGTGGATGTTGCCCCTGTACCTGCACGTTAATAAAAAAATCTGATGATGATATTCTTGCAAACTTTTCAAACATTTTTTTGCATATAAGGCAAACAGTGCACACCCTGATCAGACTGCAGTCTGATTTGCACCCATACTGTTACAGCAGACATCAAAGCAGACAACAATTGTTGTGATTGGCAGCTTTTGTGCAGTATGTATAAACAATACAGTATGCAGGAAACTGGCCAAATAACTCAAATAACACAGTCAAATGACTGATTTACACTATAGAAGGATTTCATTCAATTTACACGTTTTATACAGGAACAAAAAATGAACAAAGCTTGCTGACTAGGGCCTTTATTTCCTCTTTTCTATATATATATATATATATATATATATATATATATATATATATATATATATATATATACACATTAAAGTCCATTCAGTACAAAACGGGTCAAAAGAAACGCTCTGTTTAGTAAACTATTAGCAAAATGAATGAAGAAAAAATAAGGTAATTGTTAGTGGTTTGTCAAATTGACCCATTTTGTACTGAAAACACCAAAACTGGTATTTGGCAAAACAGAATGCAATGTCCGATCAGGGACTAGACTGTTTGCAGGAAGTTCAGCCAATTTCCAAATAAATTTTGAAGAAAACCAAAGCTGACACCCCTAAAGTTTGAAATGGACTCCTGCTATATGTGAGGTTGAAGATTCCATTCAGTACAAAATGGGTAAACTGATTCACTAAATGACAAATGAATACATTTTTCATATTAACCAATAAGATGCCAAGTACAACAATTGTCATCTGCAGGTTACTCTAAAATGTCATTTTTGGCCCTACATCAGACCGTTGCTCTAGTAGCAGTCTGATCTGGGTCAACACTGTTTGCCTGTATGCAAAAATATTTTTAAAAAGTTTGCAAAAAGTCTCGGCAGACGACATAAGCAGATAGCATTTTCAGATGTAGTTTTTCTCAGGGTCTTAAGGGTCAACTAAGCATTGCCATTACCGTCTATCAGCCATACATTCAGATTGCTTGATATATATTAAATTCATGCAATTCACAAAATGCATGACATAGGATGTAGATCCTGATCAGATGGGGTCTTAAGAAGACTACATGGTTTAAAGGTAGAGATGTTCTTGAACAGCAGAATAATGGTTAAACTTTAATACAGTTAAACTCCGATGGCTCGAACACCGATGGCTCTTTTACCATGGCTGAGTCAAACTCATTATTGAGCCCCTAGAGAAATCCTGTACGTAAGAAATAGTGGGATAATTTAAGAGATTTTTGCCTTTTTACTTGCAAATGTATGCTGTGTGTACTCATTAGAATCGCCTCGATGAGGCGATTCTAATGAGTACACACAGCATGCATACATTCTCATTATAGAACACCAAAAAGATGTCAAAAAGGATCTCCTTATGCCTCCTGGCAGTAACTTCAGTGGCTCGAACTACCCCTGTCTCGAACAGATTTTCTTGGTCCCAAAGGTGTTCCAGCCATTGAAGTTCTACTGTAACTCTTTAGGATAATCTCTTTTGATCCTATTGTTTGGAGGCAGATAAAACTTTTTAACTACAGGACCTGCCATTAACCCACCCCAAAATTTGTAGTTGGCAAACAGCATAGGTCCTGATCAGACACCACAGAATGTTAGAGCTGGGTATCGCCAGAAAAAATGTATCACAATACTATCGCGATACCAGACAGGCGATACGATACAGTATCATGATACTTGCTTTGTACAGATTTGCTTTGTTTTATTAGGTAAATTTGGACTTCTGTCTGTTGAGGAGTAGAAAACAGAGTTTCCTGTTCAATAACAACACATTGGTTTATTAAGCAAGTCCTTATATTTATATGCAATAAAATAAAATAAAAGACTTGATAAAAACAAAATGTTTCCATACAAGTGATTTAAATGCTAATCCGGCACGTTCAATGTCTGGTTCAGCATCTATTGTTTATATATATGTTAGTAGCGGCCGCTTGTATCAACAATAAAACGGTAATTATGATGACTTTGTGGGTCTATCTAATTGCACAGACCCATCATCCAAGGCACACACAATCAACCACACAAACATATTTGGAAGCAACAGTTTTGAATAAATCTGGATGGCATAAGTCAAAATACCAACAAAACTAATGTAGCACATGGGTCCATACTCGAGTCACTTGACCAGACACCTGTTGGTTCCAGTAGTTACTGTATACTGTATCCCGGTAGATCAACTGTTTTTATTGGATATAAGCAGCACCTTTTTGATACATTTTTTTTAATCGCCGTAAGCACCTCAGAAAAATATGCTTCTCTTGAGTTTCAGACGTTCGTTGATATAACGCAAAGGTATTGGCAAGTATCGATACATGGAATTAGTATCGGGATACAGTATCGCCAGCAAAAATATCACGACATATCGATGCATCGATGATATCACCCCAGCTCTACAGAATGTGGCGTCTGATCAGGGCCTACACTGTTCCCAAAATTTTCAACCAATTTCCCAAAAGATTTTGAAGAAAACACAACCTGACACCCTAAAATTTGAAATGGACTCTTCCTCTATACAATGGGGAAGATTCTATGTGGTATAAAAAGGACTAAAGCCATTTCAAAATGTACAGATTTAATTATACAGAAAAATGACCTATAATCTTAACATTTAATCATTAGCTTCTAATTCTATTATACAAGAGCAGTCATTTCAAGTAGCCTCCGCCGCCCCCGCCCATAGGTGCTTGAAGAAATATATGGGCTGCATGATGCTTCCACGCAGAGCTTAATCTGGCCCGCACACTAGTACTGGTAAACCGCTTAGAGGATCTAATCCTGTCCAGGAACCGCGGTGCGAGGCAGACCCTCCATGCTAATAACCCTATTGGTTTCATTGGGCGACAGGGCTTGAGAAGTCATTTCATCTCAATGTCTGGTAAAAGTCCCACAAAATTGGAAGCAACGTCTCCAAAATGACCTTTACAGTGTTGATGGGGACGTTAAACCTCAAATCAAACAAATAAAATTAAGTAGCCTTCAACAAGAATGAGATGAAATGACATCTCAGAGCCTACCACCCAATTTGAAGGGACTTCTTAGAATGGACTAGAAATGTGTCAATACGACACAGATGCCCCTGCCCAGGGGCCCACCCCACCCCGCCCCCAAAATCACGTTGCAACAACAGCTGTCATTGGTCAGCATAACACACCTGGAAAAAAAGTCCTTGAGGTGATTGGCATAGGTGGGGGTATTGCCGATTCAGCCTTTGAACAAATAACTATCATCATACCACATGTGAACCCTATCAAATGGTTTGGAAAATAAGAGCTCTTCAAACTTTAGCATTTAAAATTTCCTGAGGCAAGGACGGGGTAGTGGCTGAACGAAACTTTTGACCTGTATCTATCAGCATTCCAAATCTGAAGCAAATCCATTATATGGCTTGGAAAATATGAGCCTTAAAAATCTTTAATACATGTATCAAAAATATCCCCTAGTCTGTGACAATGGCCTTGACATCAGTGGTGGTGGTAAGGCTGAACAAAACTTTCGACTGTAATTATCACCATACCAAATATGAAGCAAATTCACTATATGGTTTAGAAAATATGAGCTCTTAACATACTTTAAATTTAACAATTTCTATGTCTGTGACCTTGACCTTGAGGCCACATGCACATGTGGAGTATTGCTGTATGTCACACTGGACCTGTATGTATTATCATACCAAATATAAAACCAATCCATCATATGGTTTTCAAAATATGAACTCTTAAAAAATAATGTTAAAAATTTCTGAGTCTGTGACCTTGAAGTCATAGTTATGGGTGGGGGTATTACTGAATGAAACCTGTATCTATCATCAAACCAAATATGGACCAAATGAATCATAGATGTTCAGGTTCTACCTGGTACAATAACCTTAACCGAGTCTTAAATATTAAAAATTTCTAAGTCTGTGACCTTGACCTTGAGGTCATGGGTATGGGTATTGCTGAATAAAACTTTGGACCTGTATCTATCATCTACTAAACATGACCCAAATCCATTGCATGGTTTGAACAAGAGGACCATGATGGTCCTATATCGCTCACCTGAACTAAGAGATTTACATGTGGGTCCCTGGGTGCAGCAATTTTTGGGCTCAGTGCTATAATTTGAACAATCCTGGTAAAGGTCCACTAAATGAAGCTTAATATGAAATATTATAGGCCTGGGCCTTCTGGTTTCAGATAGGTTTCCCGTATATAAGCCTAAAACATGTGGGCCTTGTGGCAGACCATTTTTGGCCAGAACAATCTTGGAAGAGGTCCATTAGATGAAGCTTCATACCAAATATCCAAGATCTGGGCCTTTTGGTTTCAGACAAGAATATTTTTAAAGGTATTCCCTATATTTGCCTATGTAAAACACCGAACAGTGCCATTTTTAGCCCAGGGTTATAAGATGAACAATCTTAGTAGAGGTCCACTACATGAAGACTCATACCAAATATCAAAGACCTGGGGCCTCTGGTTTCAGACAGGAAGATTTTTAAAGATTTTCCCTATACAAGCATAGTAAAACATGTGGGCCCTGGGGCTGGGCCATTTTTGGCCCCAGGGCTATAATTTGAACAATCTTGGTAGAGGGTCATTAGATGAAGCATACCAAATATCAAAGACCTGGGCCTTCTGGTTTCAGACAAGAAGATTCTCGAAGGTTTTCCTATATTTAAAACCAGTTGGCCCCAAGGCAATAATTGAAAGACCACTAGATGAAGCTTCATACCAAATATCAAAGACCATGGCCTTCTGGTTTCAGACAAGAAGATTTTTAAAGGTTTTCCCTACCAAAAGCCTATGTAAAACCAGTGGGCCCCCGTGCAGGGGCATTTTTTGGCCCCATGGCTATAAGTTGATTTGTTTGTTTGATTTGAGGCTTAACGTCCCCGTCAGCACTGTAAAGGTCATTTTGGAGACATCGCTTCAAGTTTTGTGGGGCTTTTACCTGACATTGAGATGAAATGACATCTCAAGGCCTGTCGCCCAATGAAACCAGTAGGTTTTATAAGCATGGACGGGCCAACTTGCACCACTTTGCGTGGGCAGGCTTAGATCCTCTAAGTGGTTTACCAGTACTCATGTGCGGGTCCGTTTCAGCTCTGCTTGGAAGCATCATGCAGCCCATATATTTCTTCAAGCCCCTATGGGCGGGGGCCGGGGCGATAAGTTGAACAATCAAGGTAGAGGTCGACTAGATGAAGCTTACCTAATATCAAAGACCTGGGCCTTCTGGTTTCAGATAAGAAGATTTTTAAAAGTTTTCCCTATCATAGGCCTATGTAAAACCAGTGGGCCCTGGTGCTGGGGCATTTTTGGCCCCAGGGCTATAATTTGAACAATCTTGGTAGAGGTCCACTAGATGAAGCTTCATACCAAATATCAAAGACCTGGGCCTTCTGGTTTCAGACAAGATTTTTAAAGGTTTTCCCTATATAAGCCTATGTTATACCAGTGGGCCCCCAACATGGGGGGCATTTTTGGCCCCAGGGCTATAATCTGAACAATCATGGTCAAGGTTGGCTAGATGAAGCTTCATACCAAATATTAAAGACCTGGGCCTTTTTGTATCAGACAAGATTTTTACAGGTTTTCCCTATATAAGCCTATGTAAAACCAATGGGCCCTGGCGCGGGGGCATTTTTGGCCCCATGGGTATAATCTGGATAATCTTGGTAGAGGTCCACTAAATGAAGCTTCATACCAAATATCAAAGACCTGGGCCTTCTTGTTTTAAGACAGGAAGATTTTTAAAGGTTTTTTCTCTTATTTCATCCTTTTCGTTGCCATGGCAACCAGAGTTCTAAATGGAATGGAGTTCTTTGAATAACTTTGACAGAGGAACACCAAAAGATCATTTCTGCCAAGTTTTGTCAAAATCTGTTTGGTGGTCTATGAGGAGATGTCGTTTAATGGAATTGTAGACAGATGCACGACGGACAGTGGCCGATCACAATAGCTGCCCGGAGATTTCGGCTCAGGTGAGCTAACCAGAGGACCAGTGGTCCTGAACCGCTCACCTGTCTGGTGACAATTTTCCTACTTAGATCAGCAGAAAATGTCATTTAGGGACGACGGACCATGGCTATACTATAAGCTCACCTATGAGCCTAAAGGCTCAGGTGAGCTAAAAATCCATTTTTTTCACTTTTTCCTATGCAAAAGCCTAAGTCAGCATATTTGACATTACTGTAAAATAGGTCAAGTTCAACCCAGGGTCACCATTTGAACAAATTATGATAGGCCCGAGTACCATATGCTACATGCCAAGTTTCAAGGCCATTGGCCTTACGGTGCTTGAGAAGAAGAATTTCTAAGTGTTTTTACCATATATGGGCGTGGTGGCCATCTTGGTCATGTGATCTAGACCATATTGGCAGCTTTTCATTTGTTCAACTCCCAAAGGCTCCATATTGAATTTCACTTCAATTGGCTCAGTAGTTTCTGAGAAAAAATGTTTGAAATATGGAACCTGCGTGACCTTGGTCTAAGGTCAATAAATGACCTTGACCTTTCTTACACATAGATCTTCATGTATTCAGCTACTTTACCTTATCTACTAATTTTGGTGACAGTGTCTTCAATGGTTTCCTAAAAATCCATTATTTTCACTTTTTCCCATGCAAAAGCCTAAGTCGGCAAATTTGACATTGCTGTAAAATAGGTCAAGGTCATCTCAGGGTCACCATTTGTACAAACTATGATGGGCCTGAGTACCATGACTACATGCCAAGTTTCAAGGCCATTGGCCTTACGGTTCTGGAGGAGAAGAATTTTTAAGGCCTTTTACCATATATGGGCGTGACGGCCATTTTGGTCATGTGATCTAGACCGTATTGGCATTTTTTCATTTGTTCAACTCACAACTCACAGGCTCCATATTAAATTTTACTTAAATTGGCTCAGCAGTTTTGGAGAAAAAAATGTTTGAAATATGGATCCTGAATGACCTTGGTCTAAGGCCAATGAATGACCTTGACCTTTCTGACCCATAGATCTTCATGTATTCAATTACTTTACCTGATCTACAAATTTTGTTGACACTGTCTTCAATGGTTTCCTATAAATCCATTATTTTCACTTTGCCCCATGCAAAAGCCTAAGTCGGAAAATTTGACATTGCTGTAAAATAGGTCAAGGTCAACCCAGGGTCACCATTTGTACAAACCATAATGGGCCCGAGTACCATATGCTACATGCCAAGTTTCAAAGCCACTGGCCTTATGGTTCTGGAGAAGAAGATTTTTGAAGGCTTTTTATCATATATGGGCATGGCGGCCATCTTGGTCATGTGATCCAGACCCTGCGAACAAACTTTCGTTCCCCCATCCCACTGAGGCTCCATATGAAATTTGGCTTTGATTGGCCCTGCAGTATAGGAGAAGAAGATCTTTGAAAATGGACGGACGGACGGACGGACGATGGACCATGGCTATACTATAAGCTCACCTATGAGCCTAAAGGCTCAGGTGAGCTAAAAATATGAGCTCAAGTTCTGACTGGTACAAATACCTTAACCTGAGCATCCTGTGGCATCTCATCTGGGGCTGCACTGTAAACCAAGGTATCCATTTTGGGGTACATTGATTGTGGTCATATCTAAATTCAGAACAAGGTAACAACACAGTGTGTTCTCAAATGAGAAAACGTGATTTCATTGAAAGATTCAGTGACATCAAAAGATTTTTTCTGTTTGTTTCAATGAATCATCTGACAAAAAAGAATCATACAATAGTTTTTTTGTTTCAAGGTTATAAAAATGATATCATATCCCATCTAGGAAGCATGATATGAGCAAGAATATCATAGGACAGTAATCCTATAAGTAATGCAATCATATAGTGCAGGCAAACACGCATTCTGCCGAAGGATAGGATAGCGTGATTAACAAAACTTAAAAACAAATTGCTAACACCATCTCTGGATAGGGTAACAATATACCCTTTTCACCAAGTTCTGAACGACAAGGATCGAACTGGGAACCATGCCGTCTGGCAACTTTCTTTCACGGAGACTCATCAGGAAAACCCGACTATATAATTTTGACCCCTTTGAAGCCCACTTTTATGTAGTAAAACTGGGGTTTGGAGGGGAAAACCTTATTTTTCTTATTTCTGTTCTAAAATATAGATTGTGGGTATATGTTAGAACTGCCTCGAGGAGGTTCTAATGAGTACCCACAATGTATATTTTGAGCAGAATTGAGGAAGATATAACAATTTTTCATCCTAAAATTTTCTTCTTTTCGGCGGTAAAATTTACAATGTATTTGCATAGGCATGTTTTCGTAATGTGATCTCTCAAGTTTTCAGCCCTCTAAACCTGTTATACTAAATTCTTCAAAACTAAAGGAAATCAATTAGTCTACCAAGCTAGCTTCCTGTAAGGGGAGTGACTGTCAAACATTGCAGACTGATCAAACTACAATCTGATCTCATTTTACACCATTCTTTTCATGTATGATATTCTGGTTGTGTATGTACATTCTAGCTGATGGGATGGATTACATCAACATGTGTATTATATGTTTTTTTTGTGAACTTCTGACACTTTTTTAAGGGGAATGAACATGGTTCACTACACCACCTCTTAACCCTTATCCCGCTGCATAAATTAATTTAGCCACACCTATTTACATTCCAACCAATCAAATTACTGGATGTAATTTATCCATTCAAATTAGCAAAATGAATGACAAACAGTGTAGATCCAGATCAGATGGCTTCTTCAGAAGCCATCTGATCTGGATCTACATTGTTGTCAAAGTTAGGGTCTGTTGTGAACAGCAGGATAGAGGTAAATTGCACTATGGTTGGGAACAAAAGCCAGAACAGGGTTAGTTAAGCCATCCTTTTATATCCAAGCAAAACAGTCAAAATCCGCTATTAAAGGTGCATTATTGAGCTATCTGGAAAAAATGCTTCCAAAAATAAAATACATATAGCCAGTATTTTTCTTTAAAACAATACAAATGAATTATTTTATGCAAAAATGCGAACAATTATGGTGGCAGGTAAACAAGTTTGAGAGGGATTCCCTAACTAGGTTTCGAACACTAGTTAGATCTATTTTTAGTTCGTGACAAAAATAGAATCCCCATATATGACGTCATGCGACGTTCATTTTTGGCCTTGATTGCTTAGGCCATACCTGAATCGGAAAAAATATGACGCTGAATACCATGCCATAAGTTACGACACTCAGAGACGATACTGTCGCCATGTATGTGTAAAGTGACAGATTTATTTTTAGAACAGAAATTCCGAACATATGTTCAGACTAAAGGGTAAACACGAATGAAAACGACCATTTTCACAAAGTTCTGAAGCTGTATTTGGCTCCAAAAGTGTACACATGGCAAAGGAGTATGCATTGAAGATAAAAACCAAAAAAAAAAAAAATTGAAACCCGGTAGCTGAATAATGCACCTTTAAGACCACCTAAAATTTAGACTAATTCTGCTTTAAAAAGCTGATTTAGACAGGTAGGGTTATTCTTTCTTTGTATTTTCTGCATAAGGTGTCCTCTGGTCAGAGACCACCTTTGGGACTGTTCAAAAGTGGTCTTAAAGACCACTTTTGAACAGTCCCAACGGTGGTCTTAATATAGGAATTTTACTGTTTGTAATGAATAAGATTATGAAGAACTAAAGAGGTTATGAAGGAATAAAGACAAAATGGCTATTTACCCCACAGCAACAGTATATCCACTGGGACTGTATGAGCAGCAGAGAGACTTAGATATCTCAGCAACATTCGTGGGGTTAGAGATGTCTGTGATATCCCAGGTGCGCAAATACCTGAAAAACAAAACCAAGAAATTTAAACAAAGTAGAAACCCTACATTTGGACCATTTTAGAACTGTTTCAAAGTACAAACAAGAGCTGTCGCATGACAGCATAGCTCGCCTGTTTTGCACCTCCAAGATTTTGTTTGTTTTGTTTGATTTGAGGTTTAACATCCCTGTCAACACTGTAAAGGTCATTTTGGAGACGTTGCTTCCAATTTTGTGGGACTTTTACCCGACATTGAGATGAAATGACACCTCAAGCCCTGTCGCCCAATGAAACCAATAGGGTTTATTAGCATGGACGGTCTGCCTCGCACCGAGGTTCCTGGACAGGCTTAGATCCTCTAAGCGGTTTACCAGTACTAGTGTGCGGGCCGGATTCAGCTCTGCGTGGAAGCATCATGCAGCCCATATATTTCTTCAAGCCCCTATGGGCGGGGGCGGTGCACCTCCAAGATATTAGGTAAACTTACTGTACTATGAAATAGTCGTCACACTCACCTAGATATATTTTGAGGTCAATGATCAGGTCACATGGAACATATATATATTCCAGATATCAAATTGTGTCTGAATTATAAGGCAAAACCATTGAACCATGAAAATAGGTCACAGTGACCTAGGTATATTATCTATGTCAATCATCTGGTCACATGGAACTTATAATTGAAGTTTTAAGGATTAAAGTTTCTCAAAAAAAATAGTATTCAAAATATTTGGCAGACTCACTGAATCACGAAATATAGGTCACACTGACCTACATGTATTTTGAGGTCAATCAAGTAATATCCCAGATTTAGCACTTCTCCATCAAAATAGTATTCAAGATAACAAGCAAAATCACTGAACCATGAAATATAGGTCACAATCACCTAGATATACTTTGAGGTAAAACATCAGATCCCATGATCCAGGTGAGACATTTCTCCATCAAAAACTATTCAAGATAATAGGCAAATTACCTGGACCATGAAATATAGGTCACAGTGACCTAGATATAATTCGAGGTCAATCATGGGGTCACATGGAATAAATAATCCAGGTATGACGTTTCTTCATCAAGCAGTAAAATCACTGAACCATGAAATATAGGTCACACTGACCTAGATATATTTTGAGGTCAATCATGGGATCATATGGAACTAATGACCAGGTATGACATTTCTCCATCAAATAGTATTCCAGATAATAGGCAAAATCACTGTACCATGAAATATAGGTCACAATGACCTGGATATATTTTTAGGTCAATTGTCAGGTCACATGGAACAAATAATCGAGGTATGACGTTTCTCCATTAGATAGCATTCAAGATAATAGGCAAAATCAGTGAACCATGAAATATAGGTCACACTGACCTAGATATTTTGAGGTCAATCATGGGGTCGCATGAAACTACTAACCCAGGTATGACATTTCCCCATCAAATAGTATTCAACATAACAAGCAAAATCATGAAATATAGGTCACACTGACCTAGATATATTTTGCGGTCAATTATTGGGTCACATGGAACTAATAATCCAGGTATGACATTTCTCCATCAAATACTATTCAGATAATAGGCAAAATCACTGAACCATGAAATATAGGTAACAGTGACCTAAATATATTTTGAGGTCAATCATGGAACCAATATCCCAGGTATGACATTTCTCCAACTTTTCTTTAAGATATAAGGCAAAATCACTGTCTCATGAAATGTAGGTCACCATGACCTTAACCCTTTTACACTTGAACCAATCTCACTTGGTTGGCTGATGTATAACCAATTATGTCTATAACTTGTTAGCATAATAGAAAGGAATACACAAAATTACAAATGTGTTCAAGATTTTGACCCCTAGCCCCACCCCCAGGCATGAACCCAGGGGTGTGTTGTCTTGGAATCTCAGAAGACACTCTCAGGTATCCAAGATGTAAATATAAATGCTTTGTGTTGAGTGACTACTGAGATATAAGCATTTCAAAAACTTTAACACAGTATTACATAGGTATTCTAGATTTTGACCCCTAGCCCCATCCCAGGGCATGACCCCAGGGGTCTGTTCTCTTTGAACATCAGAAGACCCTTCCCGGTACTAAAATTCCAAATATGAGTGCTCTGTAATGAGAGACTGTTGAGATATAAGCATTTGAAAAACTTTAACACAATGTGACCGGAACGCACACGTAAATGCAAATGCGCATGCAGACAACCGAGGTGACAGCAATAGCTCTCCATGTACTTTGTACAGGTGAGCTAAAAAAAGAATAAATGAAAACTTTTCAACTATAAGGTGCCAAGAAAAACTTTTCACCTTTAAGATGCCAAGAAAAACTTTTCACCTTTAACCCTTGTCCTGCTGAGCCCGGATATGCCTTATCTTTGAAACAATGTAGATCCAGATCAGATGGCTTCTGAAGAAGCCATCTGATCAGGATCTTCATTGTTTGCCATTCAGATTATGAATTTGTTGCAATAATTTGCATCAGGTAATCTGATTGGCTGATAATCAGTAGTGGGTGTGGCAGATATGAATATTCAGCAGGACATAAGGGTTAAGATGCCAAGAAAAACTGCATCAGAAAATTCTGACTGCTACATCTTCTTGCAAACATTTTAACCCTTCTCTTGCTGAATATTCATTAAGCCACACCCATTTCTGCCTATCAGCCAATCAAATTACTTGATGTAATTTATTGCTACAAATTCATAAACTGAATGCCAAACAGTGTAGATCCTGATCAGATGGCTTCTTCAGAAGCCATCTGATCTGGATCTACACTGTTTGCAAAGATAGGTGTTGTCGTGAACAGCAAGATAAGGGTTAAACATATTTCTGCATTTAGGCAAACAGTATGGACCCTTATCAGGCTGCTCCTAAAGACAGTTAAATAAACAAAAGGGCCACAATAGTCCTATATTGCTCTCCTGAGCTAACAGATTCGAAATTTCACACAATCGCAGTGGAACTCAGCTAACTTACAGACCAAGTGTGGTATAAATTTCATTGACATTAAAGTCATTAAGCAAAATGCATTTTTAAATTTGAAAACCTGTCAAGGGGCATGACTCAAAAGAGTTATGGACCCTTGGTCATTTTACTACTGCTACACCTTCTTTAGAGACCAAATGTAAGAGAAATTTGATTGAAGTAGGACCACAATTTCGCCCCCGCTCATCGGGGCTTGAAGAAATAGATGGGCTGCATGATGCTTCCACGCAGAGCTGAAACTGTCCGCACACTAGTACTGGTAAAACGCTTAGAGGATCTAGGCCTGTCCAGGAACCGGGGTGCGAGGCGGACCATCCATGATTATAAACGCTATTGGTTTCATTGGGCGACAGGGCTTGAGATGTCATTTCATCTCAATGTCGGGTAAAAGTCCCACAAAATTGGAAGCAACATCTCCAAAATGACCTATACTGTGTTGACGGGGATGTTAAACCTCAAATCAAACAAACAAACAAAGGACCACAAACATAAAGGTTATCAAGCAAAATGCATTTTAATTTTGTGTCATGGAATCATGGAAAGACAAAATCATGGAGTCATGGAATGACAAAGGACAAGGCAAATCCAGTATAGCCCAAGTTTTTCAAAGCTAGGCTATAATTAGGGCTGGCTAATTGGAGCTGAAAAGATGATCGATTATCAGTCATGGCATTGTGCTCCATAACCAATTAGTAACCACTGCATATTTTATCATAATTTAACTAGCCTGGCTTTCTTCTGAGCATGGTTCTTGCTATATCTAACCTATGTATGAGGACATACAGGCCTGGGCAAACAGTGTAGACCCAGATGAGACACCGCGGAATGCAGCGTCTCATCAGGGTTTGCACTGTTTGCATTCTTCCAGCTATTTTAGGCAGTATGTTGTGTAGTTAACTATACTTATTGAATAATCGATTACTAACAAATCAGTAGCGATAATCATTTTTGTAACATTTATCTATCAATTAATCGACTATCCGGTTAATCATGTCAGCCTTAGCTATAATTAAAATTATCAAGATGCCAAGCAGTGTAGATCCTAAAGCTGGTGAGATCTCATCTAGATCTACACTGTTTGCATAGGCATCCATACCAGTCAACATAATGTACATGTTTAACGAATGAATCAATCTGAACCAATCAGATTACTTGATGTTATTCATTCCTGCAAATTCACAAACTGAATGTCAAACAGTGTATACCTAGATCAGATGGATCGTGAAATTTTAAAACTTAGGAGAATTATAAGAACTCCTCTACGTGCCTGAATTTTTAGGATTTTTACAGCATACAGCAGCAGTCCGAATGAGTCATAGCTCCAGATAAGGCACTGTTTTTCATCCTTAGAGCACTGATATTTTTCTTATTTCTCCATGAAAACACATTAGGAAAACACGCCTATACTAATACATTGGAAACTTTACCGCCGAAAAAAGAAAATTTTAAGTTGAAAAATTTTGATATTTTTCTTATTTCTGCTCAAAATATAGATTGTGGGGACTAGTTAGAACCGCCTCATCGAGGCGGTTCAAACAAATACACACAATCTATATTTTAGAGCAGAAATAAGAAAAATAAGGTTCACCCCCATAAACCCCAGTTTTACTATATAAAAGTGGGGTTCAAGGGGGTCAAAATTATATAGGCGTGTTTTCGTGATGATTTGTTGAGGGTACTAAATAGAATCACCTCAGTAAGGCTCTTCTAATGAGTATGTATCCACATTTTTGTGCAGAAATAAGAAAAACAATTTGTGAATACCCTCTTATCTGGGGATTTGTGATGAGTAACTTTTAGAAATTCACCAAAGAAAATGGCTGAGCTTTTCTGCAAAAGCCTGGCCCAGACACCATGTTTTACAGCTTCTGATGTAGCCCTGCCCTGTTTATGTAGGCCTGCACTGTTTGTGTAGGCACCCTTTGGAGGATTCTCTTAAACCGTGGGTTAAATTTCCACCAAAAAAGGAGTGCATTTTCAGAAATATCGCAGCCTTACCCGTCATCTGCAGTTGTAACTATGTGCTGCCCATCTCGACAAAATGTCAACCCTGTAACATAGTGATCATTTGCTCCTCCTGCATAGATTGGCCTTGGGTTTGGGAACATGTGTCTGAAAATAGATTTTGAGACATTTTGATAACAAGATTTATCAAAAAAAAATTCAAGGGGCAATAACTCTTGAAAGGGGCATAATCCGGATGAGAAAAAAAATGTGTAACCTAATTTTCCATGAGGAATCCATATATGACATTTCACAACACTGGCATACACGGTTCTTAAATTATGCTATGCATCACAAAGCATAAAATGTACAAATACCCAAAGTGACAAAGGGCCATTACTCATTAAGTATTTTCGGAATTTAGTCAAAAGTTAATCAGGTCATCTACTCATCACCACCAATCTATTAACAAACTTTCAAGGCTCTAGCTCTTGTAGTTTTGGAGAAATACTGCTGACAAGATTTTATAAAAAAAAAAAAAAAAATTCAAAGGGCAATAACTCTTGAAAGGGACAAAATCGGGATAAGAAAAACCCTAGAATCCACAGTTCTTAAGTTATGCTATGCATCAAAAGCGAACGGATAAACAAAGCAGAAGCAATATGCCCTTCTTTGAAGTTTAGGGCATAAATAACAACATCCCCCTCTACCCTTACCTGCTGAAAGGCTTACCTGCTGCAAGCACTGCAGGCATTGTCCAACTGTAAGCCAATATCAGTTAGACGCCCCATTGACACAAGATACACATCACCTTTGCCTCACCCTACCATCCCCCAACTTTTTCTTGACATGAAACGCTAAACATACATATTATTTAATTTGGTCTAATGCAGAGGAGTGTCAGCAACATTCTTTCATGGAGATTGATCATGAAATATTTTCTAACGATATTCCCTCCCTTCTGCTGATTCAAGAAGGGCAGCTGTCAGTTTCTGGTGGAAGAATGTGCACTGTACTGGTTGCCCGCTTATGATTAGCATCATCAGGAAAAGTAAGGTTAGGTACACTGACAAGCTTGATATGATCTAAATAGTGTTGACTGGGCTGTTAAACTTCAAACAAATGACCAAAAGTAAGACTGAAGTTTGACCAGAATGATTATCAATGAGCAGTAGCTTGATATGATCTAAATAGTGTTGGCTGGGCTGTTAAACTTCAAACAAATGACCAAAAGTAAGACTGAAGTTTGACCAGAATGATTATCAATGAGCAGTAGCTTGATATGATCTAAATAGTGTTGGTTGGGCTGTTAAACTTCAAACAAATGACCAAAATTAAGTCTGAAGTTTGACCAATATGATTATCAATGAGCAGTAGCTTGATATGATCTAAATAGTGTTGACTGGGCTGTTAAACTTCAAACAAATGAACAAAAGTACGATTGAGTTTTGACCCGAATGATTATCAATGAGCCAGTGCACAACAAACTCTATACTGTGCGACCAGCTAAGACTCAGATCAGCCTGCGCATCCATTTGTGCTGTCCACATGAGCCGTCTAGCCTCTGTGCTATTCATAGGGCAACAAGAGAATGCTTCGAACAGGCGGACCTGACGGGCTGACTGAATTGAGTCTTCGACCATAGCATGGGTCTTATTGTAGCCAGCTCATTTGGTTCTTATCGCCAATGCGAGCAGCGAAGGTTCAGGCAAGCCTGCGCATCCGCGCAGTCTCGCCAGAACCTTCACTGCTCGCTGATGCAAGCAATGAATCAAGAGGAACCTTCAGACGGAAAGCCATATCCCTGGCCCATCTGAGTGGCTGGGCATGCGCAGTTAAAATTTGTCATGACGGAATGCTCGAAGACACAAATTCGCTTGGCGGAGCTCATTTTATACGTGATTGGTCATTTGTACTTCGGTCACTTGTACTTGATGGGTATGCAGTTCAACCCATTTTATACTGGTGGACTCTTCCATTGCTATATGCTGGACACGTCCATTTGTCATTTAAAGGGTGTCAGGCCTATTTTTTCATTTTTATTCTATTTTTGACGGAAAATTCTGTCAGCAAATAGTACAGGCCCTGATTAGATGCTGCATTCTGCGGCGTCTGATCTGGGCCTGCACTGTTTGCCAAGGTACCCCTATAAGGGTTTCCCAACATACAATGGGTTAAGATAAGTAGATTGACACAGATGTCATGCCCTCTGAACATTAGTTTTATTACTAATTATTATGAATGGAATAAGATTACAGTATTGATTAAGAAAAATGACTGATTGTGTCAACCTGTAGACTAGCTACAGTCTGTTTTTGGGGTTTTTTTTTTCTCATATTTGTTACTACACATTACAATATATATCTACAAGCATGAAATCCAACTGGCAGATGACATCATCTGACAATGAAACCATAAAGAACACGCAGAAGAACGCTATCTCCAAATTTTTTACATGTAAAATTCATGTCATTGTCTTGCTGCGGTGGTAGTCAGTAGTTTTCCATACTCAACTACATAAAATTTTGGTGAAGTTGAAGGATTGTTTCAAGGTTTAACATCCCCCTCAACACTGTGGTTAGATCATTTTGGAGACGTTGCTTCCAATTTTGTGGGACTTCCACCCGACATTGAGATGAAATGACATCTCAAGCCCTGCCGCCCAATGAAACCAATGAAGTTTATATGCATGGACGGGCCAACTCACACCACTTTTCCTGGGCAGGCTTAGAGCCTCTAAGCGGTTTACCAGTATTCATGTGCAGTCGGTTTCAGTTCTGCGTGGAAATATCATGCAGCCCAATCTATTTCTTCAAGCCCTGATGGGCGGAGGCCAGCGTTTGGTGAAGTAAATAATCCTATTTCCCAACTACAATGAGATAAGAACTGCTCAGTGGCAGTAAATAGCATGACCAATGAAACAACAAGTAATTTTAATCGAGACCAGCTTATTAACCATGCTTGAAAATAGAAGTGTCACCGATATTGACAGTTGAGGATGGCAACATTTTCATCTGGTTCCCTGCTTACTTTTTATAACTGATATCCCATTAAATGCATAATAGGTATAGGGGTGGGGATTTAAGCAGTGTCTGAGATATTAAGTTTTATATGAACTGGAGGGGGGTGGGCCATACCTTTAATGTCCCATGATTGGAATCTTTTTGCCTCCTATAATAACACAAAAGCAGTCTGTGGTACAGCCAAATCCCCTGCTGCACTTTGTATCAATGCTCAACGTTGTCCCCTTTACCTGTGAACTTGACCTTGAGTTGGCATGGTTTATTTACGGGTTCTGCACATCAGCTCAATGTGGGGGTATATTTCACAAAAGTTTAATGAAAATCCTTCCAGGGGTAAAGGGGATATGGAACAGACAAAAAATTCAAAGTTTCAAACTCGTGACCTTCACCTGTGACCTGGACCGTGAGTTGGCATGGTTTATTTATGGGCTCTGCACATCAGCTCACTGAGGGAGATATTTGATGAAAGTTTAATGAAAATCCTTCCAGGGGTAAAGGAGATATGGAACGGACACAAAATTCAAAGTTTCAAACTTGTTACCATCAACTGTGATCTTGACCTTGAGTCGGCATGGTTTATTTAAGTGTTATGTACATCATCTCACTGAGACCAACGGTTAATGAAGTCCTTTGAAGGGTAAAGGAGATACGGAACGGACACAAACTTCAGTTTCAAACGCGTGACCTTCCAATGTGACCTTGACCCAGTGTCAGCATGATTCATTTATGGGTTCTGCACATCAGCTCCCTGAGAGGGAAAATTGATCAAAGTTTAACGAAAATCCTTTGTGGGGTAAAGGAGATATGGAACGGACCCAAAATTCAAAGTTTCAAACTCTTGACCTTCAAATGTGACCTTGACCTTGAGTTGGCATGGTTCATTTATGGGTTCTGCACATCAGCTACTTGAAAAGAATATTTGACCAAAGTTTAATGAAAATCCTTCCAAGGGTAGAGGAGATATGGAACGGATGGTTCAAACTTGTGACCTTCAACTGTGAGCTTGACTTGGTATGGTTCATTTATGGGTTCTGCACAACAGCCAACAGAGATGAATAATTTACCAAAGTTTAATGAAAATCTATCAAAGGGATCAGGAGATATGGGGCGGACAAGAAAGTGTCACAGACAGACAGATGGACGGACGTACTTACGAGACATATATTCTGGGGTTCCCCATGTTAACTCTATGGAGACTCTAACCCCATAATGTAGATTTGTACAGCCACTAACCCCATGATACCACAAATTTTAACCCCACAACACCAAAATTTACGGAATAAACCTCATAAGTATCAACTGTACAGGCCATAAATCCTACTAGAGAAAGCGACCAGTGGGCCACGTATACCCCGGCCTGTGCCACCCACTTATATATCTTTCAAGCTTATATGTAATAGGAATGAAGAACTCAGGAAGCTATAAGAATATATAAATGTGCTTGTAAAAGCTAAACCAAACATGAAATTTCCAAACTGACCAAGGGAGTGACGGCATCAAAGTTACTGAAGGGGTTGAGGCATCAATGTTACTGAAGCAGTAGGGTGGGGTATGTATCAATGAAATCTATGGACTAGAATGCAACATTGATGTAAGTATCAACTGAATTTGTCTCAGAGTTTGGAACATGCAGGCATGTAAAAACTTTGTCATAAGACTTTAACAAAATGTAAAATTTCTAAGTCTGTGACCTAGAGTTCAAGGTTACAGTGGATGGGGAAGGACATACATCAAGAAATCTTTGGACTTGTATGCAACATTGGTGCAAGTACCAACTGAATTTGTCTTAGAGTTTGGAACATGCAGGCATCTATAAACTTTGCCATAAAACTTTAACAAAATGTAAAATTTCTAAGTCTGCAACCTTGACATCAAGGTCACTATGGGGGGTGGGTAAAGCTCAATGAAATCTTTAGACCAGTATGTAACTTCAGTGTAAGTATCAACTAAATCTATCAAAGGGTTCAGAAGATACTATCTCTAAGAAACTTTAACACAAAACTTTAACCAAAATGTTAACGAACGGACGGACGAAAAGACGGACTTGTTTACGAGAGGACATTTGTTGGGTACCTCCATGTTAATTTTCCAATTCAAAGTACCCAACAAGCGACAAAATACCCAACAGGCTACTGGCTACTTTAAGTCTGTCATTAACGGAATAAACGGCAAGTACCCAATATAGGCCTACCCAACTAGTGTCCTCTCATTTGCGCGGAAAGATGGACGGATGGACGAACGGCAGGACGAAAACTATATACCCCCATAGCATACTTCATATGCTGCGGGTATACTTATGTATCTGGCATCTGTACGGATAGATGGACAGATGAAGGCCATTCCTATAATCCCCACTCCACTTCGCAGCAGGGGATTAATGAACACAAACATATTTTAGGAGTCAGGGTCTGAAAAGTTTCTGAGATTTACCTTATGTGTTGAGAGTACTTCATGTCACTGAAAGCATCTTACCATAAGGAACAACAATATGGTTTAGGGGTGTGGATCTGTATAGTTTCTGAGATATTAACCCTTTTTGTACCAAATGGAATCTTCTTCCAATTATCTATACCAGGAGTCCATTTTAAAATTTAGAGGTGTCAGGTTGTGCTTTCTTCAAAGTTTATTTTGAAAATAGCTGACCCTTTTGCAAACAGTGTAGGCCATGATCAGATGCTGCATTCTGCGGCGTCTGGTCTGGGCCTGCACTGATTGCCAACTACCTGTTTTGGGGTTTCCAGTATTATAAAATGGGGTTAGCCCAAAATGAGCTAGAAGAGATGGAGCACAACCCCAAGGTCACCAGCCCCAGGGCCATGGTTTGAAAAATCTTGGTAGAGGTCCACTAGATAAAACTACAAAGTACAATGTACCAAAAGCCTGGGCCTTATGGATTCAGACAAGATGATTTCTTAAAGTGCACTCCACCTTCAAACTGTGATACATCCTAAACAGCATTAAATTGAACAGGTATATCTATAGATATTCTAAGAATATGACTCAACAAAGTTATAAGAAACTAGGCTGTTTTTCTCTGCAAAGCCGTCGATTTGTGAAGAGGTCTTATAAATAAATTCATATTGCATTTCGTAAATACGTGTCATAAACAAAGTGTTTTTTCAACATTAATGTACCCTATGTACCAAATTTATCATATGTATTTGGACACACCAGCCTTGGCAAACAGTGTAATCCCAGATCAGACACCACAAAATGTGGTGTCTCATTAGGGACTACGCTGTTTGCCACTCATCCAGCTTTCTACACACAACATCTGGGGCCAGTTGTTCAAAACTAATGATGTCATTAGTTAACATATCATTAAAACTTCGATCATTTAATATGGCAATTATGCTAATTTTTTGCTGAAAAAAAATGAGAGCAGCTTTTGCCTTTGCAAAAGCTGCTCCCATTTTTTCAGCAAAAATAACCCTATATTAGATATCGTACTTGCTAGAGCAGTTAACAATTTGACCACTAACGAGCTTGTTAAGTTAACAACGCTTTGAACAACTGGACCCTGATAGTAAACTGCACTTGTTTAATTTAAAAACAAGCATGATAAGAATTTAAGGGGAATGGGAACACCTTCATGGGAGGCAACTCCTGAAAAAGTATTTTTGTCTCCCATGTTAATAGGGGTCAACTCTTAAAGGAAAGAATTTGCTCCTGAGGAGCAAATTCTTTCCTTTAAGAGTAGACCCCCTTTTTCATTGGGATAGGGCTTATAGTAAAGCAAACAGGAAGTCCAGAAAGTTGTCTCCCTTTGAAAAATGGCGGGAAAATGTGCCAGGTGTTGACCCCATTCCCCTTAAGGAGTCCAAATATTAAGTGTAAATATGGTGAACTATGTACTGAAACTGGATCACCTTATTAAATATGAATATGTTACTTTTACTATCATACAATTACATGTACCTACCAGCTGTTAGGCAAAATTCAATACTTTTTAGCGAACACAGCTCATCCTTATTGTGCTACATGTATTCCTGGGGTTTGTTTGTTTGTTTGATTTGAGGTTTAACGTCCCCGTCAACACTATTGAGGTCATTTTGGAGAAGTTGCTTCCAATCTGTATGCTAGTTGACCCTGCCATTGCTATATGTTGGACAAGTCTATTTGTCACATAAGGGATGTCAGGCCTAATTTTTCGTTTTTATTCTATTTTTGACAGAAAATTCAGTTAGCAAATAGTGTCGGCTCTGATCAGATGCCGCAGAATGCGGCGGCTGATCTGGGCCTATACTGTTTGCCAAGGTACCCCTTTAGCGGTTTCCCTGCATACAATGGGTTAAAGCAAAATTCTTAAAACCTAATGCACAGACTAGTTCAAAAACACAACTATTTTTCTATTTAATCTAATAATGTTCAGGTGCAACATTAAATCTCGCATCCTTAACCCTTATCCTGCTGAATACATTAATTTACACACACCCATTTCTGACAAATTATGTTTGCGTGCAACATTTTACCTTTCAACTCTAACATTAACCCAGCTGAATAAATAAATTTAGCCATGCCCATTTCTGACCATCAGCCAATCAAATTATATTTGGGTGTAACATTTTACTTTACATCTCTTACCCTACCCCAGCTGAATAAATAAATTTAGCCATGCCCATTTCTGACCATCAACCAATCAAATTATATTTGGGTGTAACATTTTACTTTACATCTCTTACCCTACCCAAGCTGATGCCCATTTCTGACGATCAACCAATCAAATTATATTTGGGTGTAACATTTTACTTTACATCTCTTACCCTAACCCAGCTGAATAAATAAATTTAGCCATGCCCATTTCTGACCACCAACCAATCAAATTATTTTTGGGTGTAACATTTTACTTTACATCTCTTACCGTAATCGAGCTGAATAAATAAATTTAGCCATGCCCATTTCTGACCATCAACCAATCAAATTATATTTGGGTGTAACATTTTACTTTACATCTCTTACCGTAATCCAGCTGAATAAATAAATTTAGCCATGCCCATTTCTGACCATCAACCAATCAAATTATATTTGGGTGTAACATTTTACTTTACATCTCTTACCCTTACCCAGCTGAATAAATAAATTTAGCCAAGCCCATTTCTGAACATCAACCAATCAAATTACTTGAAACAGTGTATTCATTCAATTCATAAATTGCACCAATCCTATCTGGGGCCAGTTGTTCAAAACTAACGACGTCGTTAGCTAACGTATCGTTAAAACTTTGATCATTTTTTATGGCAAATATGCTAATATTTTTGCTGAAAAAATGTGAGCAGCTTTTGCATCCGCAAAAGCTGCTCACATTTTTTCAGCAAAAATACCAAAATTTTACATATTAAACTTGCTAGAACAGTTAACAATATGACCACTAACGAGCTCGTTAAGCTAACGATGCTTTGAACAACTGGGCCCAGATGACTTCTTCATATCATGTTCTGCAGATTAAAGTTAAATCTTGTAATATTTATCAAATATAGGGATCAACCATGGTTTTTCATGCATTAACATTCGCCGGGTCCAGAGGAAGCTGTTCGAACATGAGGCCGCCAGGCCGAATGTTCAAATATCTTTCGAGGGATCAGGAAAATGTTAATGCAATGAAATAACCATGGATGATCGTTGTTCTTGCATTACTTACGATTCCGACAGCAAATTTTGATGCAAACGCCCCAAAGCTCTATATAAACTTATAAACTCTTCAAATGCGACCGGCGAACCAACATGGCGACCATTTCAGAATGTTGTTTACAATGACGTTGTTACGCAGTAACCATCTGACGTCATCCTAGAACCCTAAAACGCTACGTTCAGGGCGATAACGTTTCGTCAATGAACGTAACGTAAGCAAAGCAAGGCCTGTCTTGTGATATCCAAAAGCTCAAAATCCATGTTCAAACAGCACGCGAATTTCATGATTTGAACATGGTTTTTGCTGTTGAGCACTGCTTTCGGTCCATTTGACAATGGCTTCAAACAGCTATGCGCATAGGTATTTATGCAAGAACATTGTTTTGATGATCTGCATAACCCTTTCAACTTGTACAGGTACTTATGCAAGCAGTGCTGATCCAGATCAGATGGTCACAGCACACTGAATCATCAGGATCAAGTCCGATCAACACTATTTAACCCTTATCATGCTGTTCGTGACAACCCCTATCTTTGCAAACAGTGTAGATCCAGATCAGATGGCTTCTGAAGAAGCCATCTGATCAGGATCTACACTGTTTGGCATTCAGTTTATGAATTTGTAGCAATAAATTACATCAAGTAATTTGATTGGTTGATAGACAGAAATGGGTGGGGCTTAAATGAATATTCAGCAAGATAAGGGTTAACAGTATAGGTTGTATATGGTGGCAAATCAGGGATAGTTTTCCTTATCTCTTAACCCTTGTCCTGCTGAATATTCATATATGCCACACCCACTACCGATTATCAACCAATCAGATAACTTGATGCAAATTATTGCAACAAATTCACAATCTGAATGGCAAACAATGTAGATCCTGATCAGATGGCTTCTTCAGAAGCCATCTGATCTGGATCTACATTGTTTCAAAGAAAAGGCATATCCAGGCTCAGCAGGACAAGGGTTAAAGGTCATTTATCATGGTATTGAAATCATTAAGAACTAAATGCACATTGCCTCAGGTAATCTGAAAAGTTTCCGAGATATTTGTGTATTTGCCATACTATATGTTAGATGCTTGAATATTATGTCAGGTTGGTTGGTTGGTTGATTTGAGGTTTAACATCCCCGTCAACACTGTAAAGGTCATTTTGGAGACGTTGCTTCCAATTTTGTGGGATTTTACCCAACATTGAGATGAAATGATATCTCAAGCCCTGTCACCCAATGAAACCAACAGTGTTTATTAGCATGGACAGTCCGCCTCGCAACGCAGTTCCTGGACAGGCTTAGATCCTCTAAGCGGTTTACCAGTACTAGTGTGCGGGCCAGATTCAGGTCTGCGTGGAAGCATCATGCAGCCCATATATTTCTTCAAGCCCCTATGGACGGGGGCAGAATTATGTCAGGTAACAAATTTGTAAGCTTTTAACAACTTGCTGTGCCAAGATTGACCCAATAACGCTCAGAATGTCAGCTAATAGCTAGGCCAGTTGTTTTGCAGATGAATCTCTTGTTTTCTAACTCACTTACCCCAATATAAGAACTTTATCGCCGGTATATGGGTCCCATATGATCACCGTTGTATCATATGACGATGTTGCAAATAAAGCGCCATCTGGTGAGTATTCACAGCGTGAGACAACATGATGGTGGCCGACCAACTTTATATACTTTGGCAGTTCTGCTACCGTCCAAATAAATGCCTGCAAAAAAGTAGAGAAATAAGCTCTGTCACATGAATTAATCTTGTGGTATTGAAGGATTCATTTGAAAATCTTTTAACCCTTATCCTGCTGAATAAATTAATTTTGACACACCCATTTCTGACTGTCAACCAATCAAAATACTTGATATAATGTCTTATATTCAAATTTGCTAACTAATTGACAGTGAAGATCCTGATCAGTGGCCAGTTGTTCAAAACTAACGACGTCGTTAGTTAACGTATCGTTAAAACTTTGATCATTTAAAATGTCAAATATGCTAAATTTTTTGCTGAAAAAATGTGAGCAGCTTTTGCGGATGCAAAAGCTGCTCACATTTTTTCAGCAAAAATCCCAAAATTTTCGATATTGCACTTGCTAGAACAGTTAACAAATTGACCACTGACGAGCTCGTTAAGCTAATGATGCTTTGAACAACTGGACCTTGATGGCTTTTGTTACACTGTTTGCAAAGGTTAGCGGTTGTCTTGTTTAGCAGGATAAGAGTTAAGTGTCTACATGTTTTTATTAACTGGAAATAAGGAAAAAATATCCCTGAATTATCTTCCTCACCTGGATTGATTGATATGAAAATTAATTTCAAATAAAGCATACTCACCTCAAGATCTTATTTGCCATTTTTAGTGGCTTTTCCAGGACCTTTAGAAGGAAAAAGAACCAAGAAAGTAAACACTGAAAACAGAATACAGCTCGACCTGGACGTGTCATGTTGCTGAGAGGAACCGACCGGGAACCAAGTCCAATGCACTGGTTCCCCGGGAACCAAGGCACTGGTTCCCAACTACAGACCCCATCAAACCAGACAACGAAATGACGATTGGTGACAATACCCGCACATGCATAAAGCCTACTGGTGCCAAAATAGCCAATACGGACAAACTGATATGTCATTATTTTAGTGGCCTTAGAGGTTCGTTAATTTGGTACCTTATTCAATGGCCTCTAGTTTTAATTATACTTCTGTGAATATCCTGGCTTATGTCTTTTGATCAGAATAAATATTTTTGGATGTTTTTATTATTTCACGGGGTCCTTGGAATAGCTTTGGCTACATGTACAGTAAAATTCCGCTATTAAGACCAATAAAAATAAGGCTAATTCTGTTTTAAAAAGCTAATTTTTAACCCCATCAAACCAGACAACGAAATGACGACAGGTGACAATACCCGCACATGCATAAAGCCTACTGGTTTGCAGTCATTCTTTCTTTGTGTTTTCTGCATACCAAGTCCTGTGGGCAAAGACCACTTTTGGGACTGTTCAAAAGTGGTCTTAAAGACCACTTTTGAACAGTTCCAAAAGGTGGTCATAATAATTCCTATATTAAATATAGGAATTCTCCTGTATATATTTCAAGTAAATCATCAAGAATATAAGAAAAACTTGAACCAAGTATCATAGTCCATCATCATGAGGCTTGCTAACTGTGGTCCCACGGGCCTCCGTGGCCTAGTGGATAAGAGCGCTGACTCTTAGTCATTAGGTCTCTCACCGCCGTAGGTTCGAGCCTCGCTCGGGCCACGTGTGAGACGCCAAGTTCTGCAACGGAAGGTCAGGTGGTTTTTCTCCGGGTACTCCGGTTTTCGCCCACCTCTGATTAACGATCGGCTCGATATGAGTGAAATAATCTTGAAAGGGCCGTAAAACCCAAACCAAAAAAAAAAAACAAAAAAAAAACTGTGGTCCCAAAGGACAAATTTTCTATCCACCCCTCACACCATGTAAGATTCTTTTTCTGGCATACAGTAAAAATCCTTAGGATTCAGACACCTTGAGGACTTGCTGTAATTCTCTTAAAATGTTAACAAATCTGTTTCATGATCCAGCAAGGAGTCCGAAAGGTGTATTCGGAATGGCAAACAGTGTAGACCCTGATCAGACTGCTCCTTCAGGAGCAGTCTGATCTGGGTATGCACTGTTTGCTTAGCCCCATCTGTCCCAATACTTATGATCATTACAGTACCTTTCATTTTTGGGTTTTTATTAATGCAGCCACTTCAGTTGTCATCGTACGACATATTGTGATGAACAGCGTTAACTTTAGTGACGTCATGTAAAGTGCTGTGGCGTCAAGACAGCGCATATGAGGTCACGTTCAATCAGTGCATAGCAAATGCATGAGAATATTCGACTTTTACCCTGTCCCTGTGTAAGGACACCAGAGTAAGAAGAGGACTTCTATTCCAGGCATAAACCACAGATTTCCTTAACTGGTGTGCAACAAAAAATATTCACTTGTACACTGCCAACTTGTTCCTTACATAAAACTCTCAACAAACTTATTTTTCTTTTGCATTCATCATGAAAAATTGCTTATATAATTCCGACCCCCTCGAACCCCATTTTTATATAGTAAAACTGGCGTGTGCAGGGGTAAACCTTATTTTTCTTATTTCTGCTCTAAAATATAGATTGTGGGTACTCACTAGAACCGCCTCGCCTTGATAAGGCGGTTCTCAGGAGTGCCCCCAATCTATATTTCGAGCAGAAATAAGAAAAATATCACAATTTTTCATCTTAAAATTTTCGTTTTTTCGGCGGTACAGTTTATAATGTATTTGTATAGGCGTGTTTTCGTAATGATTGGAAGCTTTTCATACTGTGTACATGTAATTTTAGATACATTGTATACATACACTTTTATTGGTGCCGACCGCAGCAATCTGCCTGCTGTTTGGAGACCATTTACAATCCAGTACTGATGTACTCTTGTCATTCAGTCTCAATGTCTTATACATATTCCCATCAATGTTTAAATCCCAGAATTTTATTGCCCCATCCATTCCTCCTGAGATGAGCTGAAAACTGCCGTCTGGTGGAAAACTGAGACCACGGACCTTTCCTTTGTGGTCCATTAGCTCCAGTAACAACCCACCTGTATAAAGGAAAATGTAAAATGAGGCATCATGCATGTTACCATAGTGATCCTAAGTATTGGGACATATAGGCTTAAGCAAACAGTGCAGACCCAGATCAGACTGCTCCTGAAGGAGCAGTCTGATCTGGGTCTACACTGTTTGCCAATCTGTCTCCTTGCTGGATAGTAAAACAAATAATGTTAAACTCCAGCAAAACTTCGATGGCTCAAACACCCTTGGGACCATGAAAATTTGTTTGAGACAGGGTTAGTTAGAGCCATTGCGAGTCATTCATAGCACCATGCCAGAGGCAAAATACTAATGTTAAAGAAAGGTATGATGTGTGTACCCATTCGAATTCCCTCCTCAAGGCAATTCTAATGAGCACACACAACATACCTTCTCATAATGAATTACCTTCCTAAATTATACTGAACTATGTCTTATCAGGACCGACGGAAAGAGTGAGTGTTTGTGTTTTACGTCCCACCAACAGCTAAGGTCATACGAAGACGGGACCTCGGTTTAAAGACTCATCCGAAAGTCTGGAGAAGCCCGGGATCGAACCTGCGATCCCTGGTTTACAAGGCGAGTAGCATAACCACTACACCACGGAGGCTTCTGACGGACGGAAAGAATTTCCTATCGACTCACACCTGCGTTCGAATCAGCCATGGTAAACGAGTCAATGGTGTTCTAGCTAGCAAAGTTCCACTGTATTAGGAGAATTACAGCAAGTCCTCAAGGTGTCTGAATTTTTAGGATTTTTACGGCACTGTGTAAAAAGGGGGGAGCGCCCATAAGGCCCTTTTCCTGCCCTGAAAAAATGGTCTTCATTTTCTCCTGATATATTGCCTATAGTGTCCCATTTACTAAAATAGTATTGGTTTTGTAACGTAAGCGCTAGTTATTGAGAAACATGATAATGAAAGTGGGTGGGGTAATTCAGCATTAATCTGAGGTATTAGGTTTTACGTACTGTTTCTTTATCATTCTAACATGCCAAATTGGACAATTTTTTGTTGTTTTCTTGAATTCTCCCAACCGAAGAAATCCTACCAAAATTACCAATGATATCACAGGCCTTTAACTCCATTTGTAACATTGTTGGTGCATGAAAATGATGTTACACTATGGAACATCAAAGAAGCATTTGTAACATTGTTGGTGCATGAAAATGATGTTACACTATCAAACATCAAAGAAGCATTTGTAACATTGTTGGTGCATGAAAATGATGTTACACCATCGAGCATCAAAGAAGATTCGAGTGAAATCACAAAACTGCAGTTATTTGCACCACGCTCTTCTTCTAAGTCAGTTACTGCAAAATAAATCTGATCACAGCTCCTTACCACTACCTATATGGACATGCTGCATTCAGGCCACGTACTGACCACGCTTTGCCATGCCTGAAAGCCCTGACTTTGCAGCTTCAACCCTTATTCTGCTGAACAAGACACAACTATCAGCTTTGCAAACAGTGTAGATCCAGATCAGATGGCTTCTGAAGAAGCCATCTGATCAGGATCTACACTGTTTGTAATGCAGTTTGTGAAAACATCAAGTATATTGGTTGACTTATAGTCAGAAATGGGTGTGGGTTAATAAATTTATTTAGAAGGACAACGCTTAAATAGTTTTTTTAAACAGGCTATAGGCACAAAAATCAAAATCTAAAAGCCTGAAATCAAGAAATTTCAAGCTCTAAAAGCCTGAAATCCTGCAGATGCCTGAAAAATATGAGGCCTGTGTATTAGGATGCTTTTTTATTTATTTTACGTGGAATGGATACACCTTAAGGTGAGGCGACGCCTGCAAAAGTATTTGCCTCCCATGTCAATAGGGATCAACTTTTAAAGGGAAGAATTTTCTCCTGAGGAGAAAATTCTTTCCTTTAAGAGCTGACCCCTTTTTCAGTGGGACAGGGCATATAGAAAAGCATACGGGAAAACCCCAAAAGTTGACTCCCTTTGCCAGGTATATCCATTCCACTGAATTTGGTTAACACATATCTTACCACAATGCACTCCCCACAGTTTGATTTTTCCATTTCTGAGTCCAGTAGCCAGGATCATGTCACTCTTCCGCCGAAAACGTCTCCATAATTTAATACTGTCCATACACATACAACTTCCAAAAGCCATGGACCACACAACATCTCCACATTCAATCCTGACTGAGCCACCATGGTGAACATCATGGTGTTGGTGATGAATTGACTCTAAGTCTTCCTGTTGTCTGTTGTTATAATCTGGTATCAGTGGAAACCCATCTACATTTATGAGATTCTGTTCATTCTCAACCTGTATAGTTCTATCAGCAGTCGGTCTTTTCGACCTAGAAGGTGCATGTAAAAAATATGCTATACAGTAGAACTTTGATGGCTCGAACAACGATTCTTCATTTACCATGGATGTGTCGAACCCATTCTTGAGCCCCTTGCAAAATCCTCTACATAAGAAAGTGGGGGATAATTAAGGAGATTTTAGTATTTTATCTTGCATATGTATGCTGTGTGTACTCATTAGAATCACCTCGATGAGGCAATTCTAATGAGTACACACAGCTGTGTGCACTCATTAGAATCGCCTTGATGAGGCGATTTTAATGAGTACACACAGCATACATTTTCATTATAGAACACCGAAAAGATGTCAAAAAGTATCTCCTTATGCCTCCGAACAGTAACCCTCAGTGGCTCGAACTACCCCTGTCTCGAACAGATTTTCGAGGTCCCAAAGATGTTCGAGCCATTGAAGTTTGACTGTAGTAAATCAGCACTGATTTTGGTCTGGTTTGGAGATTTGCAGGCCAGTCATCACTATTTAGGTCATGTCACGCTGGTCAGTTTACCTCGACAGGCCTATACATAAGGGGTTTACCAGGACAGTGCACAATCTTTCACCAGAAATAAACAATTGCCCTTCTTGAAGCAGTGGAAGGGAGAAAATGACTTTATTGAAGAATTCAGGATCAATCTCCGAAACAGAATGTTGCTAAGACTGGGATCCAACCTTTGACCTCCTGAAGCCAGTTATTCAAAATAGAAGTGAAGGCAATGATCAGGAATCAATACAATTAACCCACAGGTCCCATCAGAGACACCAAAGGGAAAGAAGCACAAACATGAAACAACCAGACCCTACTGGAAACATCAACAGCTGAAAGCCAAAAGGACAGTCACTTTCCCACAAAATTTAAGAAGGAAGCCTTGACACAAGGAACCTACAAGCCAAATATGAAGGCTCTATCTTAAACGGTTCAAAAGTTATAAACGATTTTATTTTTTTTCTTTTAAAGTGGTCAAAGGTCAAGGTCATATCATAAAATTTTGCATGAATGTAATGCTCTTATCACAGGGAACCTACATGCCAAATATGAAGGCTCTATCCCAAATGGTTCAAAAGTTATGACCAAAATGTTTTTTTTTCTTTTAAGTAGGTCAATGGTCATGGTCAATGTCACAGGTCAAAACTTTTTGCATGAATGTAAAGCTCTTTCACAAGAAACCTACATGCCAAATATGAAGGCTCTATCTCAAATGGTTCAAAAGTTACAACCAATGTTAACTTTTTCTTTTAAGTAGGTCAAAGGTCAAGGTCAAAAATTTTGTGTGAATGTAAAGCTCTTTGTCACAAGGAACATACATCAAGGTGCAACATTAACTTTATAAATAACCAGACAAGGTGGTCCTGTAACTCTTGGGATGCACTGGATCTAAGTTCTACTGGACCGAGGAAATGATAAAAATCATACTTATTACTAAAGTGATATGTTAGTTCTACAGTCATCAGATTATTTCTTTTATTATTTATTTACATATTAAAACTCAAGCAACAAACTGAAAACAAACATTTTAAGGTTAAGTGGGTTAAAACTAGAGCTGTCAGAGGATCTGACTATAGCCCCGCTATAGCGCTATCAGAGGAGTAAGACACATTGACTCTAAAAGCTTTTAACCTATCAGGGGAGCTTTCTTAGTTCCAGAGAAAACTTTAATATTTTTTTTTTCTTTGCTGGGGAGATAACCCCAAGAGTAATGTTGTTGGCCATTATTTACTTACATCCACCTAATGTTCATGTTTATACAAAGTTTCAGCTTTCTAGCTTTCTTAGTACCTGAGAAAACTGTATCGAAAATATTTTTCATGGTTTGATGGTTAGAAAAGTGAAATGATTTTTTTACTTGCAGAAAATATCCTATCAGGGGAGATAACTCCAAGAGTTATGGGCCTTTGGCCATTATTTTGGTAAGGGCCATACATCCACCCACTTTTCATGTTCATACAAAGTTTCAGTATTCTAGCTTTCTTAGTTCCTGAGAAAACTGTCACCAAACCTTTTCATTTATTAAAAAAAACTATACTATCAGGGGAGATAACTCCAAAAGTAATGGGCCCTCGGCCATTATTTTGGTTAGCTCCCTATATCCACCCATTGTCCACATTTATGCAAAGTTTGAGGTTTCTAGCTTCTTTAGTTCCTGAGAAAACTGTGACCAAACATTTTCATTTAAAAAAAACCTATATTTTCATTTATTTAAAAAACCTATCAGGAGAGATAACTCCAACAGTTATGGGCCCTTGGCCATTATTTTGGTAAGCTCCCTATATCCACCCATTGTCCACATTTATGCAAAGTTTGAGCTTTCTAGCTTCTTTCGTTCCTGAGAAAACTGTGACCAAACATTTTCATTTAAAAAAACCTATCAGGGGAGATAACTCCAAGAGTTATGGGCCCTTGGTCATAATTTCGGTAAGGTCCGTGGAGGCACCCATTGTCCACGTGTATACAAAGTTTTAGTTTTCTAGCTCTCTTAGTTTCGGGGAAAACTGTGACGAAAAAATAACGGAATAACGGAATTACAGAATTACGGAATTACAGAATTACGGAATGACAGGGCAAATCCAATATAGCCCCGCTTGAAAGTACTGAGAAAACTGTATCGAAAATATTTTTCATGGTTTGATGGTTAGAAAAGTGAAATGATTTTTTTACTTG